>KN805386.1:158797-210804 GCA_000818945.1 Schizochytrium sp. CCTCC M209059 | reverse complement strand
GGGCGGCGAGGCCGCCATGGAGGTCGCCGCCATGGAGGCCGGCATCGCCGACCTCGCCGCCGCCGCCCTCGCCGAGAGCGCAGAGGCCAAGGGCGAGGGGGCCGCGAAGAAGAGACCTGCGGCGAAGTCTGCGCGGGATCTCGTCGATGCTGCGACGAAGAAGGCGCGGAAACAGGAGCTTGCGCACGCGAGGGGGGACCAGGGCACCGAAGAAGAGCACCGTCGTCTTGACGGCGACGAGAACCCCGCTGCGCAGGAATTGAATTTGAGGAAGAGAAGTGGCGCGAACGTGGTCGGGGAGGGGGACGCGATACTCGCGCGTAACGCAATGTCGATTCACGAGGATAATCCGGAAGAGCTGCTGTCTCTATCATCTTCACCACCACCGCCGCCGCCGCTGCCACCACCACTGCCATCACAACGCAAGGAAGTGACGGTCCGCGTTGATGCGAAGGCAGGCGTCGCGAAGAACGACACGCAGAATCAGGCGAAGGAGGACGGTGTAGATGACATGCATGAAGGAGGACTCGGCACCGGAAACGCAACATTAAATGAGAAACGAAAGAGAGAAAGCAGGCCCACGTCTGCGAAGGTGATCGCAACACAAAACAACAACGACGACGACGACGACGACGACGACGATGATGATGATGATGATGATGATGATGACGATGATTTTGGCGAGTACGAGGAAGCGGCGGCGGCGCCCCGCAGGAAGCGCAGAACGGGACCAGCTGGAAAGATTGGACCGTCTCCAGCTGATCCACCGTCGAGGCCTAGTAGTCTCGATCAGTCATGGCTGATCGCCGCCGCGACAAAAGGACCGACATATCCGGCGTTTCCCATTGTCCCAAACCTGAGCTCCAATGTAGCGACTGCAGGAAGGTCTTCGGGGAAACCTGTTCCAGTAGTGTCTTTTGACGAGCTGAACGCGCCTCTCATGTCGGTTGGCGGGATCTCCTCAAAGCTTGCCCCAGTGTCTGAGTCGAAGGCAGATTTCAAACAAGCCAGCGCAGAGGAAGAGGTCACCGCCCTTGCCAAGATATTGATCCAACAACAAAACAAAGGAGGAGACCAAAAGCTAAATCTCACTTCAGTCGCACCTGGCGACAGCCAGAGTCAACCAAGCCCCATGGAGCTGTTGGCAAACGTTAGCCAGAGTCCAGTCGGCAGCGCTGATCTTGAGAGCCCGCACGATTTCTCTTCACATATCAAACATGCAGACGACGCGACAGAGACAAAAGAAGAATCAGACGCTCTACTCATGCTGTCCACCATGGCACTTGAAAATAGCAGCAGTAGCTCTCCTCTGAGGCAGACTGCGTCGCGTACGACGCGAGCAGATCCCTCCGCGCTAGAGAGTCCTGCCCCGGAGACGCCAGCACAGAGCGAGCAAACAGAGCGTGAGGCCACAGCAAATCAGGCAAAGCGACATACGCTTTATCGCTTTTCACGACGCGAGCTTTGCACGGCGCTATACTCTCACCTTGCCTTGAATCGCAACCAAGCGCAAGAAGGCGAATTGTTTTCTCAGTTCGTCATTGAGCTCTGCACACGTGAGCAGCGCGACATTCCCGAGGTGGGAGAGGAAATTGACATTGATTTATCCAGAGTCAGCAAAGACACACTGATACATCTTTGCACCCTTTACGGCATCCGTCTCAAACGCGGTCGCCGCAAGGTGAAGCGTCTTCCCTTTGGCCGACTTCCCTCGCGTCCGAAAAAGGCAGCACTTCAAGTTCAGGAGGATCCCGACGCTTTGTCGGTGGCTTCCTCCTCTTCATCGGACGAAAAAGCAGCGCCTGAAGCGGGTGGGCCAGAGCCTGCGAGAGTCGCAAATCGCCGAAAGTCCGCGACAGGTCGAAAATCGCCATCGAAAGAAGCAGAGGAGGATGCGGACGTTGATTCAGACGATCTCACGTCCGAGAAACAGAAACCTGAAACGAATAAGCCCCAGACGACGAACCGCACCAATCGCGAGAGCGCAACGGCGAAAAGCAGGATATCCATAGATGGCGCATCTCAAACGACCAAAGATGCGTCTTCCGCAAACCAGCAGGACCCAGCGCCTGCCAATAACACAAAAAAGAACTCAAAGAAGAAGAAGAAGAAGAAGAAGAAGACGCAGCAAGAGCCGCAGAGTCAACTTGAGCAAACAGCCAACGACAACGAGAAAACGAAGACTTCGGAAGTGGAAATTGTCGGCGCTCACGGCACACTGTCGTCGTCGGGGGCATCAGCTGAAGCGGCCTGTGCCTCCGCGCCATCGCAACCGCCATCAACGAAGAATTCGCAACGTGAAAAAAAGAAGAAGAAGAAGAAGGAGACTGTGACCAAAGAGAGACCCGATCGCGAGGCCTCTTCAAGCACAGACGCTGAGCTCGCTGCAACGGAGCTTGACACAAGCAGCCAGCCCGCGGTAAGAGAGCCCATCGAGTCGAGCAAACTGCCTGAAAAGGACGTCTGTGTTTGCATGGCCAGAGACGCGCACCCAATGCTCATTCCATGCGCGCAGGGCAAGAATGGACGTTGTCATGGATTTGTACATCCCGAATGTGTGGGTTTGGATTCGATAAATGACATCGATAATTTGAGCGAGTACATGTGCCCTTTGGACAAGCACGAGTCCGAGGGTCGTCATGTGGACCTCATTCGAGCGGATGGCGAATTCACAGCTGCAACGCAATGTTCCTTTTGCCAGCAGGTCGAAGGCCCTGCGCGTCTTGGAGACGTCGTGGGTCCCTTCATTTCGGCCCAAGAAGACGTTTGGGCCCATCGGGCGTGCGCTCTTTTGTCTGAGAACGCCGGCTGCTCCGACGATGATGGCCTCTGGTATAACATTGTGCAGGACATTGAAAAAGCCGTGAGCAAATTTTGCTCAGCCTGCAAGTTGCCGGGTGCGTCGGTGCTTCACAAAACGAAATTCTGTGATGATCGGCAGTATTTTCACCTCCCATGCCTCCTGAACGCCAGCGCTTCTCTTTTGTCATCTGATGCAAGGAAAATTGTGCAGAAGCTCGATGCTCTTCCTCGGCCAAGCAACGCCAAGCGTTTCACAGATCGAGTGATCACGCAGCACATGAAGCTAACAGAGCGCCTCAAATCTCTTCTTCTCGAGTCCGAGCGAGACGAGGTCACTCCCCTCGCCGCGAAGGACTCAAAGTAGGCCTAGGAGACGATGTTCAGGACTTTGTGATGATGACAATGATAACGATGATCTTTTTTCTTTTCTGGGCCTTGTCTTCTTTTCTTTTTCTTCCTCCTTTCATTTGCGAAAGCTGCCGGTCTCTTGGCTTGCACTCACACATCTTCAACACCGATCTGAAATCATCACATCGAAATGCTCGATAAACATTCGAGGCACAGACGACACATAGGTCTACACGAATATTTCTGTCAGAGCCTCATTTGGACAATGGTGTTCCTGATTCTCAACCGTCAAGGTGCATCATTTGTTTTGTACAAAGACGGAAGGCATCTGCTTCACGAGTCAATCTGGAAAAACCAAAGAAAAACTACTATGACGATGGAGCGAAGCAGCGACGATGAGGCTGTAGTATCGAGTCAACTCGTCTTTCTAAAAGGCACAAGCTCTCGATCCTTGAAATGCCCAGCTCATGTTGCAAAACGACATCGCATCGATGCGCGAGCCAAAATCTAGGCAGTTTGTCACTTGCGATAACTCGTGTAGGCCTACACTGTTCAAACCCTTTTCCTTTTCCTTCGAGGCTTTTTTCTTCCTGCGGCTTGCAAAGCCGCTAAGCCGGCGTCCGCAAGAGCGGGCAGGCCTGGGCCGCACGAAGGCCAACGGCGGCTACGCGTCAGGGCAAAACGCAAAGCGCGTGCACTCGTGCAAGAAGAGCTGAGCAGAGAAGACAGAGAGAAGAGTCTTGTTGGTGTTTTACAGCAGCACCACAAAGCTGGCAAGATGAGCAACGGCGCGCATCCCGCGGGACCTCACGAAGACGTGGTCGTGGTGACAGATGATGGGCACGTACTGACGGACGAGGAACTCATGGATCGCCAGACAACGGCGTATGCCTTTTTAGTCGGCGTGGTGCTGCTCCAGGTGGCAGTGCTGCGAATCAGGGCCGTATACCCGAAGCGCTTCCAGGAGGTCACGCTGGCCTTCCTCTGGCTGTACCCGTTGGTAGTCCTGTACCGTGGGTTGGACGTGACGTCAATTCTACTCGTCACGACGTGGGTGGCATGGTCTGCGTGGACGTTTCGACTGCTCAAAATGGCACGCGCAAAGCACCTCGCGCCGGACACGCCCGAAAAGGTGTACACTTGGTTTCTGCGCACGCACTCGTTTTGTTATTATGCTGGCACAGCGTCCATCTACCTCTTTTTATTCTTTCCTGGGTTCTGCTTCACGGTGCTCTTTTTCGCGCTCTACTTTGCTGTCCTGGGCCGAGATCTTGCAGAAATCGCCACGGATCACATTTCGAGTACCGTTGGCTATACCAAGTATGACACACCGCCACGAAATCTCTGTGCGCTCTGCGATAATGAGCTGCAACCCATGCTCGAGTTACTCGCCAGCGAGGGTGAGTCAAATGCCGAGAAGACTAGCGCGAAGCGGTCTGTTTTCAAGCTTGAATGCGGGCACGAATTCCATGAACACTGCCTTCGCGGCTGGGCAATTGTTGGCAAAAAGGATACGTGCGCCCTCTGCTCAGAGAAAGTCGATCTCAAGGCGCTTATTCCGGAGCATCCCTGGAACTCGCGTCGCATGTCTGTATTGTGGATCCGCCTTCTAAACGTTCTTCGCTTTCTCGTTGTCTGGCACCCATTGATTGTGCATTTGGACCTCTTTCTCCTCAATATTATGCACTTTGCCCCATTGCTTGACAAGCCAGTGCACATTGAGCATCACTATCACGAAGCGCCACACGAGGCAGTCACAAGTTCAAGTTAGTTGGGACTTTGCCAGTCGTCAGCATTTCTCAAGGTCTTTTCACAACCGGTTCGTGGTGGTGCTAGTACACCTAGTCTCTTCGGGTGAGAGTGAATGCAAAATTGGGTTGGCGAGAGAGTGAGCACAAGTCAGGCCCTAGAGCAGGCTTGTGTGAGTTCGCTCAATGCATGCTTTTACCACTCATCGAAACAAGACAGAAACAAGACAAGACAAGATAAGAAAAGCTTTCTCGTTGGCAAATTAAACGATCGTGGCAAATTAAATGATCGTGAAGTCCCTGCAAGATTTGTAATGTGTTAGTTTGTTCGACATTCCTTGGGTGCAAAAGTGATACATATATATAATAATGGTGTCGCTCGCTTGTTTGCTCACTTGTCCGAGCGAGGAAAATGCATAAATCATGGCGCCACTTCCGGGCTCGTTCTTGCAGCAAACGCTTCGTAATCTAGTGTAGCCGGCTTCATGGGCCACCAGTTCTTTTCGCCAAGAACAATCATGATGGCTGGCATGAGAATTGTACGAATGATAAAGGTGTCTGCCAAGACTGAAACGACGAGAAAGAAGCTAAGCTGGTTGAGAGCCGAATTGCTCGAGAGCGAGAGTCCCGCAAAAGCAAAGGTCATGATAATTCCAGCAGCCGTAATGATTGCACCCGTCTGGCCATTGCCACAAAGAATAGAGTCCCGCGTAGAGAAACCGGCTTCGCGATACGTGTGAACAGCATCGACGCCAAAGACGGTATAGTCTGTGGACAATCCACTACTTACAACAGCGCTGAGGGCCGGAACAATCCAGACGAGCGCGTCGCCGATAGGGTTTCGGAGCGCACGAATGCCAAGAAACTCGAGAGCACCATGTTCATAGACGAGAACTCCCAAGGCATAGACGAGGATGAGCGTGAGCGCGATTGTGAAGATGGCCACCGCCGGAACCGCAACGCTGCGGTAAGACACGCCAAGGATGACCAGAATTGCAGCGGCGAGAATGCCAAGTACCCTTGGGAAAAGCTCAAAGACCTTGTTGACAGTGTCGTGTCCTGGAACGTCACCACCAGTCAAATAATACTTATAGCCGTCGCGACTCGATTGTTCCGTCAAGGCTTCACGAACAGCGTCAAGCCATTCGACGCCGTCCTGACTGTACGGGTCGATTTCCAGATTCAACACAATGCACATGCTCGCGGGAATGAGCTTTCGTCCATGCACGGACTGAACAAATTGCAAGCTCACGCTTGGACAGTCGGGAGCGGGTCCGAGGTTCGACGCGGAATCCGGTTCTGCAGACTGCAGTGCAAGTTCCCGTGCCTCTTGCACAAAAGCGGTCGTGAGTTTCGCCTTTTTGCCCCCTGCCGGATGCTCAATGCACTTGTTGAGGATGCAGGATCCAAGATCTTGCGTTGCGTTCGAGTGACGGTGCAATTTGATGGCACAAGAAGCAAGACACGCCGCCTCGTTGGGAAAAAAAGGTGCCTTGGCAAGACAGTTGTCAAAGCATTGGACATCGTGCTCGCAGCCAGGATCACTGCGACACTCCGAAAGCGCGTCCTGGCAGCGACTATTGGCGCAAATGCTAAAGAGAGCTGGCACGTACTTGAGGTCCTCGAGCAAACAGCCGGCAACCGAGAGCTGTTCGTGATGGTCATGCTTGTTGTAGGTGGGAAGAAGCGTAATATTATAGCCGCTGAGCATCATGGGCCCGGAGACACCGTCGGGCCGCAAGGCCAATGGCTTGTCCATGCCATAGTCGAGGTTCAAGACAACGCCATAAATGACCTCTTGCATGTGCTCAAAAAACTTGTTGCTCAGCACGGAGGTGTTATCCGAAGGTTCGATGACCAGCTCATACGGGGCGAGTCTGCCGCCGCCAAACAGGCCCTCCATTTCGATGGCGGTTTGCACCGCCGTCGAAGACAGCGGCGTAAAGAGCTTAAAGTCCTCGCTGTGGTGAAAGGACAGGCTTGTAGGGGTCAAGGGCAAAATAGCGGCAGAGACGAGGACCACAGCAGTCAACGCACGCAGGGGCGTCCCATATATGCGCTCGCCGCAGGAAAACCATGGCGAGGATTTGCGCAAAAAGGCGATCTCGGCCACAGGGTTGACGAGACCGAAGACTGGGCTCGAAATCTGTCCCACGCTGCCGTCGGGGCGTACCGTGGGCGTACCAAAGCGGTCGGTCGATGCTGGCGTGGCGAAATGTGAGAGGGGCGAACGCATTCCCTCGGCGCTCCCCATGGGATGTGAGGTCAAAAACATGTTCCCCGTGTCGATGGCCCCGCCATCTGCCGCGGCAATGGCATCGTCAGCGAGGTTGGCCTGCTCTTCATCTTCCTCGCGCGAGGCGTCGCCCTTGTTCCCACAGAAACAGCGACGGCGAAGCGCATACACCCAATCGCAGCAGCCCTTGCAGCCAAAGGAAGAAAAGTCGGTAAAGAAGTCCCCGTAGGACAGCAGAAGCGCTGGCGTGAGCGAAACGTTGACGAGAAAGGCCACGACGACTGTGAGGCCGGCTCCAAGCCCAATTGTGGACAGGAGTGTGACAGGGAAAAAGAGAAGGCCAAACCAGCAGATCGCGATGGTCGCCCCGCTGACCATGATAGTGTGGCCTGCAGTGTCCGACATGACGAGCACCGCCTCATAAACCGTAGCGCCGCGCACCACCTCGCGACGAAAAGCACTCAAGAGAAAGAGGGAATAATCTATAGAGAATGCCACGGCGACAGACATCATTGTGCTTGGCGCGATGGCGATTACTGTCGTTGACAATGCGATTGGGTACATTACCGTAAAGGAGACGACAATGGACAGCACCATGCTGATAATGGGGATGATGAGCAAGCGAACAGACCGGAGCATGTAAGCGAGAACAGCCAGCGCAAGCGGGAAGGAGAGACTATCCATGTGAATCATATCTTCTTCGGTGCCCTGCTGCATGTCGCGCACAAAAGGAAGCATGCCTGTGGCAGAGGCAACGACCTTTGTGCCTTTGAGAAATTTGTTGTGTACCCGAGCAATCTCTTCATCGAGCCAGTTGCAAAATCGCTGGCCCTCCATGGATCCTTGTGCAAATCCGCTCTTGAGATGCAGGGTGGCGATCATGGCCGTGGCATGTTCCGGATGGGACGAGTTGTCAAGCAGCGCGTGCGACAGCGACTCTGCGGCGACCGATTTGAGAAAATAGTAATGGATGGCCTCAAACTCGGTCTCAGGGTCGGCGATTTCGTGGCCCCACTTGATGGCATTCTGCGATAGTTCCTCAATAAAGGGTCGGAGGCCATTGACGTCAAGGATTGGGGTGCTATCGTGCGTGCGCATAAGCACGATGGTGTCGGCCTCGTGAGACATATCTGGGAACTCAGTCTTGAGCTTTTGCTGTGCCTTGGCCCCAGCCGTGCCGGGAGGTGGCTCGAAGACGAGCAAGACCACGTCGAGGAACTGGGGCGCGAAGACGGCTCCAATCACAAACATGAGCGCCCAAAACCCAATGACCCAGCGCCGAAATTTCTGCAGGCGTTGAATGTAGCCCCGTGTAAAAGCTGTGGCCTCTTGAACATTCTCGGTGTCCTCGGGTGCAAGCAGTCTCGAGCTGAGCGGGCCAAGGGCGTCACGGCCTTCTTCCTCGTCGTCGATATCGTCCTCATTGTCATTGCCATCTCTGGCCACAACGCCTTCCAGCACGAGCGCGCTGTCCTCGTGGTGCCCGTTTTGCCGCAGCGGCTCGTGCAGGTCGTCGTCCAAGCCCATCTCGGCACGTGTTCGTCGCGTCAACGCAGCGGTCGGTGGGTCCACGTCGTGTCAGTCAGTCAGTCAGTCACTTCGATAGCCAACAAGCCTGCCAGCCGGCCAGCCAGCCTGCCAGCCAGCAAGTAAAGCGAGCGCGAGACGCGCTTGCTTGGTTTGCTTGCTCCCTTGCTTGCTTGCTTGCTTGCTTTCGACCTCTGCTCGGGCGGCCGAGTCGCGGTGTCGCGCCTTCAGCCTGGTGGAAAGTACTTTTGACGCAACGAAACGCCACGCTTCGACTGCCGCGGCGCTTGAGATAGCTTAGCTCGTGAAATTTCGCGTGGCTTGGCGTGGCGCGGTCCGAGTCGCCCTGCCCGGTGACCTCGCTCGCGTCCGCCCGCGTGCCAAGTGCCCCCAATCGCCCGCTCGCAAATCGATTTGGGATTTGCTTTATGCTTTGTTGCTTTCGAGTTGGATGCGGCCATCTTTTCCTCTCTTCTTGCAGTTCATGCGTGCGTGCGTGCAAGCACGTGCACGTGCGAGATGAATACGGTCGAGGCCGACAGAAGGGGACGCGTCCCGGCCGCCTCGTGAACAAACCCCCGTCTTGAGTGATCAAGGCGAGTCAAGCTTCCGGACTTCATCGCTATTTTCCTCCATCGATGCAAAGCAGAAGCGAGACGTTGCGAAAGTTGTCAAGCCTGGGACCAGACCCCCGAGCGGCGCAGCTTGTCGTCATCATGTGCTGAAGGCATACCACGAATCCCATCTTCGAGGTTTACTACTACACAGGCTGAGAACGCGTAAACCAACGGACAGTCGTGGAAACTAGACTTGGGGACGCGGCGACGCAAACCATGGGCTGGGCTGGGCTGGACTAGACAGCAGAGAATAGTGGTGGTATGAATAGTAGAAACGTAAAGGTGTTGGTGGAACGGAAGTCTGAGAACCAGTATCAGAATCAAAAACCTTGGTCACGAGTATGAATCCTTGATAGTACTACCAACGCATTCTATTGTCCGGTCTTGATAGCACAAGAAGATTTCATTTTTTTAAATTGAGAAATACCCGAGTATGACTTGGTCGAGTCTGAGTCGGTCGAGACGTACAGTTGGTCGGTCTGGACAGTGTATATATATATATATATATATACTTTCCTCGAGAGAATCAATCAGCAACATCGTACTGAGATGGCCAGTCAATCATGAAAGACGTTGATCCAAGTGATTTTGATGACCGTGCTCTAGCGCTGCAGAGCTCGCAATTGACATGTCTACGCGATGGGGGATCTTTGCTCGACCACTTGAAAACCCTCATTCTCTCTTCCTTTTCTATGCTAGCTAGCTAGCCAGCCAGCCAGCCAGCCAGCCAGCCAGCCAGCCAGCCAGCCAGCCAGCCAGCCAGACCGACGACATTTGCCCATCATCTTCGGCGTGGGGAGGCCGATCGAGTCCAACTTTACATCTTCGTTCTCACAATCAATTTGGCCATCGCCAAGGACGTGTTCCACTTGGGATCAGACTCTGGTTGTCGCGCGGTATACACGAGTCACACGCGTACCCCATCAATTAACCATGATAGAACGAGTTCTCGAGAGAACCTCCGTCACGATGCAGGCGGCTCAAGTTGACGTTACGAAAGCTTCTCCCTTTTCGGCCCCATCTCCTCGCTCGCAGCCCGTCGACGATTCTCGGCCGCCCCTCCGTCGCCTCTGTGCATCTCCCTCCATATCTCTCCCCTCCCCTCCGCGTCTCCCCCACCTGAATCTCCCGCACCCCCGCATCTACATACTTTTTCCATCTCCACAGCGCTCGCGCTCCCTCCCTCGCTCGCCCGCTCGCCCGGCCGCTCGCGCCCGCGCCCGGGCGCGCGCGGGGTCCGGGCCGGGCGCGAGGACTCCGCGGGCCAGCGCGCAGGGCAGATTAGCTTGGCTTGACGCGCGGAAAGGGGCGAGCAAGCAGGCGAGCAAGCAAAGCGAGCAACAAGCAAAGCAGGCAAAGCAGGCAAAGCAGGCAAAGCAGGAGCGGAGGAGCAGACCCGAAAAGCCCAACCAGCCGAGCACGGTCGCAGCGCAGGGCTTGCTCGCTCGCACGCACGGTCGCTTGCTCGGTCGGTCGGTCGCTCGCTCGCTCGCGCGGCTGCTCGCTTGCTCGGCAGGTCCGGCGTCGCTGCGGCCCGAGTTCGTGCGTGCGGCGCGTAGCTTGTTTGGGGCAGAGGGGGACGGGTCGCGGTCGCGAGGCGGACGATGGCGTGCTACTTGACGTTCGACGTGGCGAACTTGGGCACGCTGCACATGACGTGGAGCGAGGAGCCCATCGAGGGCGCGCTGGCAGTGATGACGCCGGAGAATCCGGTGCCCAAGTTCAAGTTTCGACAGAACGGCGGGCGCTCCGAGATCATTCGCAGAATTCGCGAAGATAAGCGCACTCTCTTCCGCGGATGGTGCGACTTTGTCAAGACGGGGCGCGACCTGAACGGAACATTCGAGATCCTCGATACCGAACACGAAGCTGCGCATGTCCATGTCATCTTCAACACCTGCGGGGATCTTCTTCCCGTGCTTGCTGGAGAAGAGTATCATGTCTATGATCACACTGCCGTCGCTGTCATCCACCGTGAGAACAATGCCTTTAACTCGGTCAAGACCATGAATCCTGCTCAGGTAAGTCTTGTTGTCATCTAAGAGAAGGTCTGGGTTGTGCGGTGCTGCTATTGCTTCCTTTCATTGGCCGTGTGTTTCTGTGTCATGATGCTATGGCTGCTATGCTCTCTCCCCTCTCTCCCGTTTGTGTAGTAATACGGGCATGTTCCGATAAAGTGCGGTGATGGCATTATCTGCAAAGGTTGTTAAAGCTTCGAACAACATTTCCGGAGTAGAGAAGCTGGCATTCTTTTGGTAGAGAAGCTGGCATGCCTTCCCGCATCCATGGAGCTGGCAGGCTTGGAGTCGAAGAAGCTGGCGTCCTTGCAGGTTAAGACGCTGGCATTTTCGATGAAAAGTCACTGCTATCTTGGTCGCATGCATCGGGTTCTAGCAACGAGCATATGCACCGCATCCCTCAGGACCATCTCTGCAAAATCGACGCATACGATCACTCACCCACTTTTTTTCTCTCTTTCTCTCTATCACTTTGCTTTTCGTATTTACAGTTTCTCGATATTGGTCTCCGCGAAGGCTACTCGCTCTCGCTTCTCTAATGAAGACGAGACTTTCTTTTCCCTTCCTTTCTTTCCTCTAACCGGCTGACCTTCTACATCTTCCTCATCTTATCTTCATCTAATTCCTCGTCACCATGGCTGCAAATGATTATTCTGTGTCTTTTGAATCCCTTTCTCTTGACTTGTCACGCCCTTGATACATTCTCTATACCGCAGAGCAGTGTAAGTCTATGAGTGAGTGTGAGGTCCCTTTACTAGTAGTAGTGAAATCAGATTGGTACACACATTTCCGTTCAACCGACACATGTGGCACTTACTCATATCTGCTTATGCTCGGCCTAGCTTCTTCGGAGACAGGTCAGTTCACCCCCACAAGCGTGATAGATAAGTGAGCTGGCCAAGGCCGCTTGAATCTTGACGACTGACCTGTATCACGGCGCTGCGGGCAGGCATCGCGAACCAGGCAGGCCCTGCGCTGCCTTTTCTTCTTTAGCTCCAACCTTTTTTTCTTTTTCTTTTTTTCCCCCTTAAAAGCCCACGCTACAATATCTACGTATATACTATTGATTGGTTCAACTTGGCTTGCAAGAGTTTGCTCTCCTCTCTCGCGAAGAACCCAAAGCAAACTAGTGGTTCACTAATGCTTTTAGCCTTCCTTCCAACAAAAAGCTATGGTGCTTTCACACTCCACCAACAGCTCTTTGGAAACAGGACTGCAACGCACACGAGCAAAGTACTCACGTGCAGAAACGTGCCCGAGAGGCTTTCCGAGCGAGGAAACGGATTTTCGCCAAGACTAATTGAATCGTTGCGCAAAAGAGAGCGCGTCGACTCGATCTTTCATTCTTGCATTAGCCAGCTGCCGGCCACTGGCGCCTTTGGCGCGGCAGCGGTGGCGGAGGCCGGCAGTGGCGGCGGCCGGCAGTGACAGCGCGCCTCGCGCAAAGAAAGGGACGTGGCATACCCTCGCACTGCGCTGGCAAAGACTGACGGCTCAGAACTGCAGCAACGACGCGTAGAAAGTAGAGCGCGTCAGTGTAAGCACCTTGACACACGTCAGCAGCAACAAAGGGCCAAAAATGTCGGATAATGAGCTTTCAATCTCGTCGCCTTCGATGGCGTCGCGCAAAACGAGCTTGCCCGTGCAGACGCTCTCGGGTCCACAGAGCGCAGATGACCGGAGGCGTTCCAAAATCGTCTCCAACGATGAAACGCAGCGGATGCTGCTCCAGTCCTTGAACGATGATTCACCACCGCCTTCAGACAAAGCTTCCGCTGGCAATGCCGGAGCTTCTGATGCCGAGACCCCTGCAGATGACGCCAAAGATGCAGTCGAACCCAGGGTCCGTAAAAACTCGACGGGCGCATTGAGCAGGTTTTCCGCAGATAGCGCCTGGCAGTCCGGAAGATTAAGACCATCGCTGCGCCCTTTTCTGCGTAAACTGCGATCGAGCGTGGAGCTCGTGGGCCAGGAAAATGAAACGAAACAGCGGTTCTATGGCTCGCCAAGTATGCACAAAGGGGCTTTCTACCACATGGAATCAGAAAAACGAAGAGGAGATATGAGCGGCATTTTTAAGTCCTTTACCTCATCCAAAGCAAGCGAAAGGACAGCGTCCGATGCTCTCGAAGAAAGCCCCTCGCGAAGAAGGCACTCGTCCGTGCGACCATCCGCACCGGCGCGAAACATTGAAGCGAGCAAGATGGAGTGCTTGAACGACCTCGGACTTTGGGACTCCTTTTATCGCGCTGACTCACAGGGAAAGACGCACAATGGTAACCCTGCTGTCTTTCAGCTCTTGGCTAGAGATCGCCATGCGCAGTACCGAACAACGTACGACCGGGCTCTGGGAAAGAACATAGAGCCCTTGTCTCCGAAAGAAGAGGGCGTGCGACGCAGCGCAGCTAATACAAGTACCGCCAAGGTCGCTCCTGAAGAGGCTCTTGCCCGTACAAACCAAGACAACAAGAACCGTAACGATGAGAAAAAGGGGGGCAAGACACAATCCTGGCTCAACGGCCTTCGTTTCGTAGGGTACTTTTGCATGCAAGTGCTCTTTGTCGAAGTCATCCTGCCACACTACCGTTTCCAGCGCATCTGGGAGCTCTGGATCGTTGTGTGCGTGCTCTGGAACGCCGTCTTGTTGCCCTACCACCTTGCCTTCGCCCCCAATCCGAACGACCAGAGTGAGACGGTATCGACCATTGATGGCGTCATCGACATCTGTTTTATCACTGACCTTTTCCTCAACTTTGCGACCGCATACGTGGACGACTGGGGCACGCTCATCACTGACCGTCGAGAGATCGGGCGCTCGTATTTAAGTCATTGGTTCTGGGTTGATCTGCCCGCAACCCTTCCTTTTGAGCTTTTTGTTCCCCCGTCTGAGGCGACGGCCATTAACATGGTCAAATGCATCCGGCTTATTCGCATTACCAAAATTTTCAAGTTCCTGGAGCGTTTCCGCTTTGCCAACTCGGCGCGCATCATGCGACTTTTTGCTTCGCTCATGCTTGTTTGTCATTGGATTGGCTGTCTCTGGTTCTTCATTGGAGTTAACACGTCCACGCCATGCGAGTCTTGGGCAGATTACTTTGATCCCACATTGCACGACGTGCGCATCAATGGAACATGGGTGTTTCTAGACGGACCCTACCCAGAAGGCCAGACGGCGTATTGTTCGTGGCTCTCACTGCACCGTCTCGGGACGGACGAAGCGCCGGTGACGAGCAAGTACCTCAAGTCTGTGTACTGGTCGGTAACGACCATCACGTCGGTCGGCTATGGCGACGTGGTTCCAATTACCGACGCGGAGACACTATTCACCATTGCGAATATGCTACTTGGTGCGGCAATTTACGCGATGATTTTTAGTAACTTTGTGTCGTACATTGCGCGTATGGACCAGTCGTCCACAAAGTACTCTGAAAAGATGGAGGATATTCGCGAACAGATGCGCTACCTTCGTCTACCCATGCAGATTCGCACTCGCGTAGAGCAGTACTTTGAGTACGTTTGGCTTTGTCACAAGGGCCTTTTGGACCGTAGCAACTACTTTTACGATGAACTCCCACTCCCGCTGCACCTCGAGTGCGCCGAATTTTTGCATCTCAAAACGCTCGAGGCCAATCCACTGTTCAAATCGTGCTCGCGAAGCTTTTTACGAGGTATGGCCTTGCGACTTAAACCGCAATTGGTCGTTCCTGGTGAGTACGTCGTCAACAAAGGTGATGCCGCCACGGCAATCTTTTTTGTCGCTCGTGGCGAGCTCGAAGTACTCACCGATTTCCAGGGTCACCAGCTCGGCTGCCTTGAGGCAGGCGACTACTTTGGAGATATCGGCGTTCTTACGAGAACCAAACGCACCGCCTCGATTCGGGCTCTTTCCTTTTGCGACTTGCACTACCTCGCTGCTGACGATCTGCGCGAGCTTCTCCTCGTGTACGAAAAGGATGCAGACATGGTTTCGAGGAACGCGCTTGAGTTTGTGCGCATTTTTGCCGACACGCAAAAGGATAACATGGCCTCAGACCACGACCGGGCCATTCTCGAGAGAGTGAAGACAGGTCTTCAGGACCCCGGAATAGCTGCAAGCCCGAGCGCCCCAGCGCTCCGAGCCATCTTCCCGGAAGACGGTCCAGAGAAGGACGAAGGCATTGCCAGCGCGAGCCGTCCCAAGCGTACGCAGATTGTCAACCCAGTTGGTGGTCGTAAATCTGACGCGTAAGTGGCGCTGGGCTCGTCAAGAAAAGAAAGAGGCAAGTCCGTTTTTCTTTTCGGCGTCCAATCAGCCGTGCGTGCGTGCGTGCGTGCGTGTGTGCACGGAGACAAATATATCTGACTGTATAATCATATGGAATAATCAACGGAATTCTGCCTGATTCACATGTGTACGCAGCAGTGTTGGGTCTTACCATTCATGTAAAAAATGATGTAGTGAGCTTCAACGCACTTTAATGCAATTTGAAATGCACTTTAATGCAATACAGTAGACGTACAGACAGACCTCTCGAGTGTCTTTTCTTGGCAACCTGTCCCGAGTGGTACTACACTACACCCTGGGACGTTCTAACACGATGATAAAGAGAGCAAAATTCCACTTTTACAAACTTCTTTATTGACTCAATTGTCCTATGTGCCTGGTAAAGAGCGACTCTTTCTCTTTGCACACGATACTACGCACGAGCAAAGCCCCGAGCCTTCTCTCGTCTGACTTTACGCTGGACACACTACATCGATGAGTCTGCCTGAGCCTCAGCCTGGCCAGGCTGAGAAGGTGCTGACGCTTCCTCTTTCTCAGCGCGCTGAATCTTGAGACTGAGGTCAAGGCACGAGTAGCCTTGCGTGAGCTTGCCCATGCTAAGAACGTCGACGTCCTTGGAAAAGAAGGTGGCCGCCGTGTCTTCCGTAATGCCTCCGCTTGCCTCGATAATAACGTGCGGATACTTGGCCTTGAGCTTGGCAGCGTCTTGCTTAAGCGCCGAAGGTTCGTAGTTGTCAAGCATGACAACCTCGGCGCCCGCAGCGCAAGCTTCGAGCGCGGCATCGAGGCTCTGGCACTCTACTTCGATCTTGGCCGAAAACCCCGCTGCCGCGCGCGCCTTTTCGACCGCCTTGGTGATGTTTCCCACGCTCCAGATATGGTTGTCCTTGAGCATGACCATTTGCGAAAGCGTCATGCGGTGGGTGCTGCAGCCACCGACGAGAACGGCGTACTTTTCCACGAGCGAGAAGCCTGGCGTCGTCTTGCGCGTGGCCGCCACCTGGCCGTGCCACTGGTGCTCGGCCTTGATACGCGACATGGTGCGAGCCGCCGTAGCGATGCCGCTGGCACGCGTCATGATGTTCAAGATCGTCCTCTCCGCGAGCAGAATGCGTCGCACAGGGCCGCGCATTTTCGCGAGGACGCGCTTCTCCTGAGCAGCCTGCTCGGTGATCTCGTGTCCGTCCTCGACGAGCCACTTGGCTTCGATGCCCACCACATCGCAGACGGCTTGAGCAAACGGCCTGCCAGCAAGGATACCCGAGGTCTTCCCCAGGAGGTGCGCCTCTTGCGTCTCGTCGCCCACCACGAAGCCGCCAACGTCAAAGTCCGGGGCGTCGGCCTCGAGCCATGTCCGCGCCAGCCGCTCCGCGGCGCCATGCTGCGGAAGCAGGCCGCAAAGCTCCGCCGCGAAAGCGCTGCTGTCCGGCGACCCGCTCATCGTCCTCTCGTCTGCTCTGCCGCCCGCCTCGCTCGTGTGCGCGCCAAGCAGCGCCTTCGGACGTCGCGCTCGCGTATAATTGCTGTTCTGCTCCCCAGCTCCAGCTTTAAGCATATCTCAATAAGAAGGGTATATGCATCCACATCATCGCCACGTTTACGACGCAAGACGACGCAAACGCACGCGGCGCTAAAATCTTGCGAAATGCTGGCCTTGCTCCCGAGTTGATATTCGTTCGCATTGATGTCATCTATTTGGAGATCGTGTCATACGACACGATGATCTTGTATTCGTATGTTTCTACGAGAACTTTTTTGGCTTTCGCGGCGAATGCTAAAACTGAGGGACGAAAAGAATGGCCAAAGCTCTCTTTGACGCCAGCGCAGAAGCAAGTCAAGAGAAAATCAAAGGTCTTGTCACGCGTCATGATAACATATATGCAATTAGAAAAATTATTTTTGTGGAGACGAGAGCAGGGGACGGAGGTCAGATGCGACCGCCAAAGGTCATGTGCGCGAGGATGCGCAAAACAGATTTCTGTTTGACATAGGTTTTAGCTGTGCGCGCATCGGTGGACCAGTCGTAATCGGCGTAGACAACTTTCATCGTCTCAGGCTTACTAAGAAGAATGTCTGCATCAGCAGCTTTCTTCCCCCGGAGCCAGCCACGCACGGTACGAACGGCTTGAACAGCATCCGTGCCGAAATCAGCTTGATACCAGGACAAGATTTTTGTGAGAGTGATTGTTTGCGCGGCAAGATCGATGGAGCAGTTCTCGTCGAGCTCGAAAAAGGCTTGCGCAGCAACTCGCATTTCCTCCTCGACAGCCTCCGCTGTGAACCGTTTGATCGGAGGGCACGAGCTTGCGCCACACGAAATGCATGCATGAAGCGCTGGATTGCAAGTGGAAAGCACCGCGCGTTGACGCGGGTCCCCGCTCGGAATAGCCCTTCGTAAATGAAATGGCGTTTTTTGATTGACGCGCAAAATGCCATTCTCCAAAAGATTGAAACTGTAAAAAAGCCCGCCGACCGTGTATCCCACAAAGTCAAAAAAGTCGGTCCGATCAAGGTTGCTCTTGGGCACGCCTACCTTGGTAAAGGCATGGAGCGTCAAGAGGTTGTAGAGATTGATGACGAAAGCAAGACGCGTCTTCTCCGCCATGTCCGGAATGCTCAGCCGCTGGAGCTCGCACGATGCCTCATCGAAGATGGCGAACTCCGGATCCGCTGCCGCACCCACGTAGTCAACGAGACCGTCCTTGCCGCGATAGCGACTCAGAATCCCACTTAGCTGTTTCTTCAGCGCATTGACGACGACCAGCGGGTCGTCGACGCGATCCTGCCACACTCGAAAGTTATTAAGTGCGGAGGGCTGCAAAGCCTCCAAGAGACAGTACTTGGCGTCGCTGTCTCTGCGGAATTGTTGTTGCTGCTGTGGCGCAGCGTTCCGCTGTGAAGGGTTTTCTTGCGATACTGCTGCAGCAACAAAGTCGCGAGCTTTTTTGTGCGGAGCCAAAGCACCGGCTTCGATAAGACTGGTCGCAATGGATGTCACATGAGTGCTTTCTTCGGATTTCGCAAGCTTGTACTCTTGTGCAAGCGTGGACACGAGGTTTGCGCCCGAGAATTCGACGCCCAAATCATCTCTGATGAGGCGGACGAGTTCCACGAGTGATCGAGACTCGCCATTGCACTCAAACGTCTCACCTTGGCGCGGGCTTGCCTTAGGTCTTGTCTCGGGTGGTCCTTGCGGGGGTGCGAGCCTGGGATCCAGTTGCTCGGGTTCCGCGGTCTGGGAATCTGATGTGCCGGCAAGAATTGCATCGAGCTTACCAGCTTGGTCAAGGGCCTCAACGTCATCGGCGCCTCCGAGATGCTTGTTACCCACAAATATCTGCGGCACGCTGAGAGCATCAGCTAACTCGAGCATATCGTTTCGTCTTGAGGGGTAGTCGTCCAGATTGATCTCATTGAATTCGACCCCGCGAGCTTTGAGCAGGCCCTTGGCCTTGTCGCAAAATCTGCACGACGAAATGGAGAATACTGTGACCTCCATGGCGTCGTATGCACAGCGTCTTTTTTAGCGACACTATTCAGAGCGACGTATTCTTTAAGCCAGACCACCGGCAGCCCCCGCCTCGCCAATCCTTTCCACGCTAAACCCAGCTGGTTCACCGCGCTTCCTCTCGCTGGCAAAGTCCAAGACGGTCCCAACTGTGCACGGTGTCCCAGCCCGTGCTGATTCGACGCCGGTCGACGACGCAACGCCCCAACAACGTCCTGCGGCGCTGAGCCGACGCGTGATGAGCCGGGCGCTTTCGGGGTCTGCGTGCCTGGGCCCGACGCCACGAGGAGGCGTCTTTCAGGTCGCAGTCGGGGCGGCTTGGTGGAATCCGATTTGTCCGAGAGAACATCGAAAAATTCACGTTTCCACGCACCTCGAAAGGGACAACTCGAAGAAGTGACAGGTCTCAATCGAAATCGGAGGCGGTTCTATTTTTTTCCGATCATACGCGAGTAATGGAGCATTCAGGCCAAGAAAAGCAGAGTGCGGACCCGAATGTTGAGGATACAATGTACGTAATGCATCTCGAGCACGTAAAATGGGCCATTACCGCGCAGCCACGTGACCGATGCAATAAAGTGGGCACGAAAAGAAATTAGATGTAGGCTTAGACCACGCGTAATAAATTTGCAGTTAACATCTAGGTATAGCGGCAGTCCAGATTACTGTCCTTGTCGATGACTTGCTGCAGAGGCCTAAACTCTGCCAAGTTTGTTATCAAGAACCATAAGAGTGATCATGATGATGGCTAGGTTTGTTAGTACTTTGTGTATCGTGTCAAGAAAGCGGTCAGCTCGCAGGGCAAGGATTGTTGCGCGCAAGAGACCAGTCAGTGAGACGCAAGAGCTCCCAGCCTGCAGAAAGACGAAGTCGATCGACAGACTGAGGTGGCGCAGTGTGCAGCTGCTCGATCGTTTGGTACAACGAGGTCCATATTTGCGGCGTAAGGTTCGCACCAGGGTAGGCCACTTGAAGAGGCTCTCCCGTGACATCAAGGAGCTGCGGCGGCTCCTCGGGGGCATCTGGGACGGCAAAGTCCGCAGAAAATACCTGAAATCGACCGCGGCGAGACTCGAGGCCCTGCGCCTGCGCAGCGCCAACAACAAATCTGACTGCGTCACGCATGTGCTTCGCCAAGGTACCCTCGTCGTCGACGGCGCGAAAGTCCATCTTTTGAACTTCTTTGCGACCCGCCTTGGCAAGTGCAGCCTGAAGCTCCGCGGTCGAGGAAATGTCGACGTTAGACTCCTCCCAGGTGACACCCGAATGAAAAAGGACCACGAGTGGGTGAAGAGAGGCCACGACAAAGAATGCTCGCGCTTTGCGCGAGGCCACAACAAACTCCTGCACCACTGGCCCGCGCTTGATGGACTTGCACGAGCGTGTGACCTTGGCGAGATCAACAGTTCCGCGGTACACTGATGCCCCATCTGAAACTCCGTTGGTACCCAGCCAACCGCTGCTTGCCTTGACAGCCCAGTTGCGATCCGCAGCTGCTGGGTCCTTGAGAAAAGCCTGGCACGTCTTTGCGTCGCCCAAATTGTACGTGTCAGGACCAAGCGCGAGGTCATTCAGTTGGCAACCAAACGAGCGGGCGAAATCTTCACGGCAGCGCACCTGCGCGTACGCCATACCTCCAATGCAGTATCCAGATTTTCCAATTTGGTTCACGATTGAGCGCTTGACGGACTTGTACTTTTCATAGCTCTTCCAGCGAATCAAATACATGGTCGGGCTCTTGGTGCCCGGGGAATACTTCCATTTGTCCTTTCGCAGCGTGTCGCACAAGTACCCGCACGAGGTTCCACGATAATAGGCAAAGGTATGCTTGGAAAGCGCCCTGACCTGAATCTGCAGAGCCCCTGGGGCATCGTTGGCGTCAGCGTCGCTTTCGTCGGCGTCCTCGCCCTCTTCTTCGACGAGCTCTGGCACGTTGTTTTCGGTGTCAAAGGACGGTTCTGCCTCGCCCTCGAGCGCAGGTCCGGGGTCAGCCAAGGACACGGGCGACTTTCCTCCGTCATCAATGCCAAGGTCTAGTACAACGCCTTCGTCTTCTGCACGAATGGCCGAATCTGCATCGGTAGCACCGAGGCTGGCACCGTCGCCTGATGTTTCTTCGTCCAGAGCAAGGTTTGCGTCAAGGTCAAGAACCTCATTGACCTGCACGCCATCGTCGGCGCCTTGGTCAGCGTCAAGCTCGACAGTATCGACATTGAGAAGGTCGTTTTCTTCGTCTTCGGCTCCTCGTTCTCCTTGATCTTCTTCGTGGAAACCGCTGCCAATCTCCGGATCACTTGCGCCGCGGAAATTGGGCTGGCGTCCCTGAAAGTCTGCCTGTGCAAACTCGACTTCGTCTGCGTTATTTTGCTGGTCAACACTTTCGCGTTGCTGACGGCGCTCCTTGCGCGCTGTAACATCGGCCTCAGCCGCTGCAGCTTCTGCGACGGCGGCGGTGGCCGCAGGGTCGGCTTCCTGATCGCTTGCGTCGCCTTCTACGCCGTCGAACCCTTCCGGCGCGTCATCCTCGGGGCTCTGGCCGTAGACATCGCTGAGGCCGTCGCCGACGCGCTCAGCGTTGAGCGCCGCGTCCCTCCAGACCTCGAGCTCGCCCGTGTGGAAGACGTGCTTGTACACGACCCTGGTCCCGCGCTCCGTGTCGAGCGTCGCCAGTCTCGCCAGCAGCACCAGCGCCAGCAGGTTCCCGGGGAGCAGCGCCAGCACGACGCATCTCGCCGACACCATCTCCTTCCCCTCGCGGCGCCCTCGCGACGCTTTTGCGCAGCCCGGCGCGGCAGCCCCGCGCTCTTGCACGATTGCTCAAACGAGATCAATCGCTCGAACCCAGGCCCGGCATCGTACCGCCTCCGTACCGTGCACGGTATCTCTAATCCGTGATATCCTAGGCGCCTCTGCTTCGCCCCGTCTTCCCTGCGCGAAGAGACGCAGAATGGCCCCCGGTGCCGCGGCAGCCCGGGGAGGAAACAGCGGCGGCGGGGGGCAGGGGGGACCGCGACGGCGCTCAGTCCGATGCGGCCCCTTCATGTCCGTCTACTACAAGGGCGCGGACGACAAGAACGGGATCCAGAGGGCGCGGCAGAACTGCTGCGCGGGCAGACTCGCAACCGCGGCGAGGAGGTAGGTGCGAGAGCGGCGGGCGCAGGAGCGGGAGGAGCAGAAGAAGAGCGCGGGGGAAGTCCATGACAGCGATGACGACGACGACAACAACGAGTCGACGAGGAGAGGGCGAGAGAGCGAGCGAGGTGGAAATCTTGCGGGTCGCGAAGCGAAAGCTTGCGTACGTATTGATGTGAGCCGAAGTGCTGGCGAGGGGATGAGGAGGGGGAAAACGAAAAGAGGAGGACTGACGATGAGGACGGACAATGTTGGTCGGACGTGGATGACCTCTTTGTTGGTTACACTCTATATCGGAATCGGGATTGGGTTTGATTTCGCTGCGCAGATCTCCAATAGTTGCCAAAAGAGAAAGAAGCAAAAGCCC
Source organism: Schizochytrium sp. CCTCC M209059 (assembly GCA_000818945.1). Taxonomy (NCBI): domain Eukaryota; class Bigyra; order Thraustochytrida; family Thraustochytriidae; genus Schizochytrium; species Schizochytrium sp. CCTCC M209059. Next base: position 188,237 of record KN805386.1, on the reverse strand, counting down.
AGGCTCACACTCAAGCAAGACTTGATAAAAAGAGACGCAAGATGGATCGCAAGGGCAAGACGTACTTGATCACTGGCGGAGCTTCGGGCCTCGGCGAGGCGACGGCGCGCATGCTGGCCGCGCAGGGCGCCAATGTCGCCATCCTTGACCGCGATGAGGAGCGCGGCCCCGCCGTCTGCAAGGAGCTCGGCCCCCGCTCGGCCTTTTTCCAGATGGACGCCACCAAGGAAGAGTCTATCAAGGCTGCCGTCCAGGGCGCCGCGGCCAAGTTCGGCGGTGTGCATGGTGTGATCAACTGCGCTGGCGTGGGCAGCGCTACGACCACCATTAACAAGAAGGGTGGCGTGCACGACTCGGGCATCTTTGACTTCGTGGTCCAGGTCAACCTGTACGGCACCTTTAACGCATCCAAGTATGCCGCCGCAGAGATGGCCAAGAACGAGCCGGACGAGAACGGTCTTCGCGGTGTCATCATTAACACCGCCTCGGTCGCTGCCATTGACGGCCAGAAGGGCCAGGCTGCCTACAGCGCCAGCAAGGGCGCTGTGACGGGCATGACCCTGCCCATGGCTCGTGATCTCGGCACCTACGGTATCCGTGTGCTCACGGTCCTCCCCGGCATCATGGAGACCCCGCTCATGGCCGCCGCCTCGGAGAAGGTCAAGACTGGCCTCGCGCTCTCCGTTGTCGCGCCCAAGCGCCTCGGAAAGCCCGAGGAGTTTGCGCACATGTGCACGTCTATCATCGACAACGGCTACCTCAACGGCGAGTGCATTCGCCTTGACGGTGCCATCCGCATGGGCTACCAGAGCAAGATCTAACCTTATTTTCTCGACCAAGCCGAAATTTTCGTTTTTATCACCTATTCCTCGCTGCCTGCCGATCACTTGCAGAGGACAGATTTACCTACCTGCTAGGTTGATCGGCCATGGTAGCGGCCGACTACCGTGGCCGACTGAGGGCTCGAATTGAATTGATTTGGGTTGTTTCTGCCAAGCATGCAGGACTTTACATTAGCGTCTGCTTGATATTTTCGTTGCACCATGGTATTGCGGCCGACGATAGTGGCCGATTGAGGGCTTGAACTAAATTGATTTGGAGTTGTTTCTGCCAAGCATGCAAGACTTTACATTAGCGTCTACTTGATATTTTCGCTCCGTGTCTTCTAACTTACCGAACTCTGCGGCTCATCAATATACATACTACTGAAGCTCCGCCTTTCCTGCAATCTAGGACCGCCGCAATTGTGGTGGCGCGAAACCCATCTTTGTGCACATGCATGCACGAACACATGTATACGTAGTGTACTACTATACGTATATACCTCACGCAGACATTCATTCCTCTTCACAGACAATCCAATCTAGCTCCGGACAAGTCTTTGTCGTTCCCGTGGTCATGACTTCACACAACCCGCGAGCAACCGAACGACTCGGAGCGAGCTCGTGAACGGACGAACGAACGAACGAACGAACAAACAAACGACGGACGAACGACAAATGAATGAACGTACGTACGTATTCATCGTATACACTTACACGTCAGAATCTGTCTGCTGCTGCTGCTGCTGCTGCTGCTGCTGCTGTGGTGTGTTTGTATGTGTCTGTCGGGCGGGTCACGTCGTCGCCTCCTCTTCACTACGGAAGTGCCTCTTCAAGCCGCCTCCGCCGCGCAGACCCGCTCGCCGCCCAAACTCGCCAGCCGCTGCATCCGCTCACCCCTCCCCCGGCAGCCGCTGCACGTGCGTGCGCGTGCTGTACCGCCGGTGCCGGAGCCCGTGGTCGCCCATCTCGTGGCCCTTCTCGCAGGCCAGGCAGGGCTCTCCCTCCCTCCGCAGGTACTAAGGAAGTAAGAGGCGCCCCTCTTCTCCTCTGCTCGCGCGGCTTCCACGGCGCGCCGCACGGACGCGCAGCGCGGCGCGCAGATCTCCAACTCGGGCGCGGGCGGGCGGGCACAGGCAGCGAGCGCGCGACGCCGCGCGCCGCCGCCGGGCGCGAGTCGCATCTCGCGCGGCGCCGCGGGAGCGCGGCGGCGCAGGAGGCGCGGGCGAGGCGGTCGAGTCACCGGTCACCTGGCCCTCGCGGCAGACGAGGCGAGGACGGCGGACGCCGAGGACGACGTGCACGGCGTGGACGGCGGGGGCAAAGGAGGGAGAAGGAGAACGGGAAGAGCAGGAGCAGGAGCAAGGGGGGGGCGTCCCGCTGTTTGCAAAGAAGAAGGCGTGGAGAAAGTCGAGAGCCTGCCTGGCCTGGCCTGGCGCGCAGGACGACAAGGAGGAGATAAAGGACAAGGAGCGAAGCGCAGAACTCCGGAGCATCATGAGCAAGGAGCATGGCGCGTCGCAGACGCTCAACGATGCGATCGGCGGTCTGAAGCAAGTCGCAGAGGCCCTCGAAACCCGCGACGAGCGTATTCGGCAGCTCGAAGCCGAAGTGGCCAGGCTCCGCGAAGAAGCATCTCGAGCGAATCGCGAGAGCTCGACATCGAACGGCGAGAGCTCGCCAAATGGCGTCGCCACTCCCCCAAGTGAAGGTGAACAGAGCGCCCTCCGACTTTCGCACTTTCCGGCGCCACCTTTGGCCAGGACCACCAACGGAGACTCAAATCTTAGTAGCAATGCAAGCGTTAGCAGCGAAGTGAGCAATGGGAGCAACAGTGGTGGCGAGGGGGAAAAAAAATCTCGGCTCCAGAATCGTGCAGCATCGGCCACCGGCATAAAGCCCCACGAATCTTCACAAGAGTTCAACAAGAAAATCAAAAACAATTGGACAACCGAAGTTCCTTATCCTGGTGGCCCCAAGACCGTGCAGCAACTCAAGCATAGAAAGGAAGAGACGCGCGAACGGGCATCCTCCGACGATGGTGTCTTCTTCTCCTCGTACTCTCGCCTTGCGCGCGTGTGTTCGTTCCGTGAAGAAAATTGTTGTGGCTGCTCAACGAACTCGTCGTCGGCCGGGGCCGACCAATTCCCGCAACACGCGCTGTCCCACCACGCGGAAACTCTGCCGCCGTCGCTAGACCTGGCAGCCACTTTTGCTCCGACGTCCGCGTCCGAGCCAACAACGATCCAAAAAGGAGTGGAAGATCTACAAAATTTCAAGATCGAGCCTCGCGATGCCAACAAAAAACACGCCGGCTACCGGCTGCTCACATGCAATGACCAGCATTGCACCATGCTCAAAGTACCACAGGGCCGCATTCACATTCCGCACATCACAAAGACGCTCGTTCAGGCGCGGTGGATGCGCAAGCCGCGCACGGTCCTTATTGTGAAAAAACCCGGCGAACCCGAGTGCGCCGACGCCATGATCGACCTCGCGCGCTTTCTCACGCGCGGCGACTTTAAGGTCACTGTTGTGGCGGAACAAGCGGCCTTTGATCGCAAGCGCGAATCCGACGACTTTGTGCACGCGCTGCGAGAACTCGCCGTCGTGCAGGCCTCGCATGACGACATCCAAACGATGCCGATCGATCTTTGCGTCGCGGTGGGCGGCGATGGCACAATCATCTGGCTATCACATCTTTTCCCGCGCGGGTGCCCGCCTGTGTACTCAATCCACATGGGCTCACTCGGGTTTCTAAGCGCTTTTGCGCTGAGCGAGGCGCGCAGCACTCTGCGGTCGGTCATGGAGAATATCATGGTCTTGACGCTCCGCATGCGTCTCGAAGCCCGCGTGCTGCCGGCGCGAAAGACGCGTGGAGCGTCGTCGCAAGGCACTGCAGGTGGAGCGGCGCAGACGCGGGTCATTCGCACAGTGCTCAACGAGATCGTCGTGGACCGCGGCCCTGAGTCCTCCATCATCAATTGCGACCTCTTTATCGGAAATAGCGAGACGCCCATCACACACGTCCAAGGCGACGGAATCATTGTCTCGACGCCTACCGGGAGCACGGCATACTCGCTGTCAGCGGGCGGGTCGATGGTGCACCCCGCTATTCCTTGTGTTGCGATCACGCCGGTGTGCCCACATTCACTTTCGTTCCGTCCCATTGTCATTCCGGACACGAGCCAGGTCCGCATCAAGGTGAACGAGGCTGCTCGCTCGAGCGCCTGGGTATCTTTCGATGGTCGCGACCGTCTCGAGCTCAAACAAGGTGAGTCTGTCGTCATTTCCGTCTCGGAATTCCCCGTGCCAAGCATCTGTAGTCAAGGGGAAAGTGAAGACTGGTTTTCTGCAATCAAAGAGGGCTTTAACTGGAATGAGCGGACCATGCAGAAGTCGTTTACGCGCTCTACACTGCATGCGACGGCCTCGACGCCTTCTTTCCAGTCGAGCCCATCAACTCGACCAATTCCGTCATCGGCATCGAGTGCGAATCTGTAGGTCTAAGCTCTAGGCCCTGGTCCCTTGCCTGCTTTGGTTCGAGCGTCTGAGTATCATCATCAATTATTTGGGTGTACGCCTGGTAGGCTAATGGCCGTTGAAGAGAAAATGAATTTTTATTTTCAAAAGATATATATGCTCTGCTTCACTTTGACGATCTATCCTATTCCTTTTTTTATCACAAGCGCGCGCATGCACAAGAAATGCAAGAAATGAAGTGAACTAAATTTGAGGATGACAGGGTTATCTACTGTTCCTCCTCTTCCTCTATCTTCGTCCTCAACCTTGCCATCTTCCTTCTCTTTTCTCTTCCTTTTCTTCCGTTTTTGACCCGATACTCTTGTGCGTGATCGCCTGGCAAAAGCCTTTGAAGTTGCCGGTCGTGGTCTCTTCGTGCCTTCCGACTCCTTCGGTTCTCATGCTCCGTCCCGCTTTCTGGCTCCATTGCCGCTGACTCGCTTTCTGGCTCGATAGTCGCTGATTCACTTTCTGGCTCGATAGTCGCTGACTCGCTTTCTGGCTCGATAGTCGCTGACTCGCTTTCTGGCTCCATAGCCGCTGACTCACGCTCGGGTTCTTCTGCCTGACGGACAAATGATCGCATTGCCGCTATTAATGTCTCAAGTTCTTGAATATCGCGCAAAATGATCGCCGACGGATATTTTGCAGTGATCTGCTTGCCAAGTAAAAAAATGTTTCTGAAGTGGCAAGCTCCAGTATACATTGACCCCTCTAGATCTTTGCCAGATGCACCAGCCGTTACTCGTCTTTGTGCAATGTCCACTATAGCCCGTGCTAAGTTTATCGCGCGTGTAATTGTAATCTCAGCGACAATGACACTCGGCTCACCCCAAGAACCATCTCTAATTTGCTCTGCTATGAAAGAGGTCGTTCTCTTGATTCGTTCAGCATATGTGATGGATTGTTCCAGGGTTTCAGCACTCTTCCCATCGTGAAACTTATCCAGCTCATACCAAGCGAGGTAAAAAGTCATCCGGAAAGCTTCCCGGTCTTTTAGCTCGTTGAAAGCTCTCTCGTGGATGATCCTGTTGCGAACATTTTTGACAGCGTTTATTAGGTCGTTTGTTCGTGCAGGGATTGTCTTGGTGGCAATTCTCTTATGGACATGACTTTGCTTGCCGAAATTGCGAAAATATTCATCGAGAACATTGCTAGCGGTGACGGCCAGCTTAAAATCGCAATCTATGCCTTCCAGCGGATCCCCATGTTTCTCAACAAATTCGGTGGCTAGCTTTTGCCGCTCTCGACTGACCGACATTTTCCCTCGGAGCTCCTCTTCTTCGACGACTTCAATCAGCTGATCAACGACTTCAAGACGATCGTGAAGCCTTTCCGCCAGCTCATGGTACTGTTTTTTCATAGAGCGAAGCTTGCAAATCTTTCCATGAATCACTTGAATGGAATCGGAAGCTCTTGAGAGCTCCTTCGAGACCTCATCCGCGTCCCTTCCAGGCGACATTTCCGGGAGATCCGTGCGTTCCGAGACTGCCGCCCGTCGCGCCCCAAATATATCGGTCCCAGGCAAAATATCACCATTTGTGTTGTTTGCCAACCGTTTTCGATGTTCCACGTCTTCATAGAGTGCATTGACCTTGGCGACTTCCTTTTCGGGTGCGTCACTTATGTCTGTGCTCTCGACGCTGTGACGATCAGCTGTCTCATGAGAAGCCTTTGGATCGGGACGAGGATTTGGCGAAAACCTCCTCTTTTCTGTTTCTTTTTCTTCTTCTTCTCCGAAGATTGCGTCTCCCATGGAGCTGCTCAGGTCCTCGTATGTAAGATTCTCGGGATCAAAAAGGTGCACATCAGCGAGCGTCGGTGCAAGAACTTCGTCGCCGCCCGCCCGAGATGGGGTATTGGGATTATGCATGTATTGCAGAGGTTCTTGCGGATTATAGCGCTCCTTTTGCGCAGATCCTCGTGCATCCTCGGCAGACTTCTTTCCCGCCCTCGTCGTCGTTGCGTTTGCTCGCCTCGACGCGGTCGTGCAAAAGCTGGTGTTGCATAGGGGGCACTTTTTCCCCGGTCTGGCACCAACCCTTGCGAGGTCCACGCCACCATTCCGCGTGTCCTTCAGCCCTCTCGCGAGCCATGGTGTCGCCCGGCGGCCAAGTCTGCCGAGCATAGCTTTCCGCGCGGGCCCACCCGCGACCTACGGCGCCCAACCGGCGCGAGCCCCCCCCCCGGATTGACCTTTGGGCGTCTTCATGGCCACCACGGTCGACTTCGCGACCACCAGATTGGGGTTGCGCAGACTCTCAAAATTTTAACGTCCCGCTCTTTATGATAGGCTACGCTGCTTCACTTTGCCGTTTTATCCCATTCCTTTTTTTTTATCACAAGCACGCGCATGCACACAAGAAATGCAAGAAATGAAGTGAACTTAATTTGAAGATAAACAGAGTTATCTACTGTTTCTCCTCTTCCTCTATCTTCGTCCTCAACCTTGCCATCTTCCTTCTCTTTTCTCTTCCTTTTCTTCCGTTTTTGACCCGATACTCTTGTGCGTGATCGCCTTGCAAAAGCCTTTGAAGTTGCCGGTCGTGGTCTCTTCGTGCCTTCCTACTCCTTCGGTTCTCATGCTCCGCCCCGCTTTCTGGCTCCATTGCCGCTGACTCGCTTTCTGGCTCGATAGTCGCTGATTCACTTTCTGGCTCCATTGCCGCTGACTCGCTTTCTGGCTCGATAGTCGCTGACTCGCTTTCTGGCTCCGTAGCCGCTGACTCACGCTCGGGTTCTTCTGCCTGACGGACAAGTGATCGCATTGCCGCTATTAACGTCTCAAGTTCTTGAATATCGCGCAAAATGATCGCCGACGGATATTTTGCAGTGATCTGCTTGCCAAGTAAAAAAATGTTTCTGAAGTGGCAAGCTCCAGTATACATTGACCCCTCTAGATCTTTGCCAGATGCACCAGCCGTTACTCGTCTTTGTGCAATGTCCACTATAGCCCGTGCTAAGTTTATCGCGCGTGCAATTGTAATCTCAGCGACAATGACACTCGGCTCACCCCAAGAACCATCTCTAATTTGCTTTGCTATGACGGAGATCCTTTTCTTGATTTGTTTAGCAGAAACAATGGATCGTTTCAGGGCTTCAGCAATCTTTTCATCGTAAAACTCATCCAGTTCATACCAAGCGAGGTAAAAAGTCATCCGGAAAGCTTCCCGGTCTTTTAGCTCGTTGAAAGCACTCTCGTGGACGATCTCGTTGCGAACATTTTTGACAGCGAGGATTAGGTCTTGTGTTCGTTCACGCATTTCCGTAGTGGAAATTCTCTTATTGAGATAATCTTGCATGTCGAAATGGCGAAAATATTCATCGAGAACTTTGCTAGCGGTGACGGCCAGCTTAAAATCGCAATCTATGCCTTCCAGCGGATCTCCATGTTTCTCAACAAATTCGGTGGCTAGCTTTTGCCGCTCTCGACTGACCGACATTTTCCCTCGGAGCTCCTCTTCTTCGACGACTTCAATCAACTGATCAACGACTTCAAGACGATCGTGAAGCCTTTCCGCCAGCTCATGGTACTGTTTTTTCATAGAGCGAAGCTTGCAAATCTTTCCATGAATCACTTGAATGGAATCGGAAGCTCTTGAGAGCTCCTTCGAGACCTCATCCGCGTCCCTTCCAGGCGACATTTCCGGGAGATCCGTGCGTTCCGAGACTGCCGCCCGTCGCGCCCCAAATATATCGGTCCCAGGCAAAATATCACCATTTGTGTTGTTTGCCAACCGTTTTCGATGTTCCACGTCTTCATAGAGTGCATTGACCTTGGCGACTTCCTTTTCGGGTGCGTCACTTATGTCTGTGCTCTCGACGCTGTGACGATCAGCTGTCTCATGAGAAGCCTTTGGATCGGGACGAGGATTTGGCGAAAACCTCCTCTTTTCTGTTTCTTTTTCTTCTTCTTCTCCGAAGATTGCGTCTCCCATGGAGCTGCTCAGGTCCTCGTATGTAAGATTCTCGGGATCAAAAAGGTGCACATCAGCGAGCGTCGGTGCAAGAACTTCGTCGCCGCCCGCCCGAGATGGGGTATTGGGATTATGCATGTATTGCAGAGGTTCTTGCGGATTATAGCGCTCCTTTTGCGCAGATCCTCGTGCATCCTCGGCAGACTTCTTTCCCGCCCTCGTCGTCGTTGCGTTTGCTCGCCTCGACGCGGTCGTGCAAAAGCTGGTGTTGCATAGGGGGCACTTTTTCCCCGGTCTGGCACCAACCCTTGCGAGGTCCACGCCACCATTCCGCGTGTCCTTCAGCCCTCTCGCGAGCCATGGTGTCGCCCGGCGGCCAAGTCTGCCGAGCATAGCTTTCCGCGCGGGCCCACCCGCGACCTACGGCGCCCAACCGGCGCGAGCCCCCCCCCGGATTGACCTTTGGGCGTCTTCATGGCCACCACGGTCGACTTCGCGACCACCAGATTGGGGTTGCGCAGACTCTCAAAATTTTAACGTCTCGCTCTTTATGATACCACAGCACCAACTCAGACCGAGGACGAGCCCAGCCAGCTGGGAGATAGTCCAATGCGTTGTGGAGGCGAACTTGATATAGCTGGCTGGCTGGCTGGCTGGCTGGCTGGTGGATGGACGGATAACTGGATGTGGAAAATGTTCAGACTCGCCTGAACGTTTCGGTTCTTTACAAGACTCCAAAATTGCGATGATGTGAGCCGAGTGACTTCAAGCAACCATTTTCGCGAGGATAGTGCTTGGTCATGTTGTGATTGGTGCGATCAGCGCAATGAAAGGGGGAAGTCATGCTTGTTCATGGTATGCGTTGGGCAAATGCTGTGCGGCGTTCTTGATTCGAACATTTTTTGTGGAGGAGCAGTGAATCAATGATCATGCCTGGGTCTTCTTTGCGAGAATCAATAGCACAACTGTAGGCCTTTTTCCGCTTCAGATTTGCCTCATTGTGGTGCAGAGCGTCATGACGGAGCAAGAACAGAAGCAGAATAGACTTCAAACTTTCATTGTTGTTGTAGGCCTAGTTAGTGGTGGAAGCATTGATTTTTGTACAGAAGGATCGTTGTTGGACGTCTTATTGGTGGAAGGTCATTGACTTCCTGTCCGGACAAGGATAAAATCTTTTGAACGCAATGCATGCGTGTAAAGCTGGGCATGCCAGGTTCCGAAGTGAGAGATCTGGGATTCTTTATGTTTTTCAACCACGAAGAAAATTTGAAAGCTCCTGAAACTCTTTTTCAAATCCCCCTGTAACCCTTGACCCTCTTTCTCTCTCGCGCGCGCGCCCGCGCGCGCAATCCAGGACGTTTGTGCGATGCTGGAAAATCTTGTTCATCAACGATCGCTTTACGTTCTCCGATAGAGCGACCTTCCCCTCACTATCCGCCATTGCTTACTCGTTCTCGCCATGTTCGACAGTGATGAGCGAGTATTCATCCATCGATTCATTTATACGTACATTCACGAGATGACACATTGTGGATCGGTCTCACCACGACGCTCGGCTGCCTTTTGACGAAGGGTCTCGACAGCACGATTGAAATCCTCCCTAAAACGTTCGCGATCGTCCACCTCATCGTAGCCGATTTCATGGATGAGCTTGTTTCGAATTGTGGCGATCTTGCGCAAGCGACGCTGCGTTTGTGCGTCAAGGCCCTCCGCCGTCGTGATCTTCTCGTGCAGACCTCTGCCTGTTGCGCCAAAGTCCGTCACTAGCTGCGCCTCCAGGTACTTGCTAGCGATGATCACCAGCTTGACGTCGCAGCACGTGTTTGCAAGCAAGTCGTCCTCATGCCCGAGCAGTTTCGCTACCACAGCGCCCATCTCCCTCGCACTCTTCTTCGCTCCGCCTGCGGCTCCTAGCAACCGCGGAGGCTAAAGGCACGCAGCGCCACAGCGGGGTCACGCCGACAAGCAAAGGTTCGCTGTCGCGCTGCACGACGCGTGGTTGGGCCGAGGGTAGTACGAGACTTGTTGCTGGCTTGTGCGCATTTTCAGAAATTGCCAGCCATCTTTAGTAAAGATACATCTTTATCTCATCGAAGCAAACAGAATCAGACGCACGGCGCACGCAAGCAGCATCAAGGCGTCCGCGTCGCGCACACATAGGTAGTATCATCAAGACCAGGGCAAACCGTGACTGACTGTTATAGCATCGCACCTTTTATAATCTTTTTCCATGGAGAATTGAGCAAACAGGGCGGTCTCCTAGCTAGAAGCGCTTTCGGTTTTTGCGAGCAGAGGCGCAAAGTCTGCATCGAGAACGCGAGAAATGGCGCGTGCCTGGAAGACCTTGGACGCGCGCAAGAGCTTGAGATCCTCGGCAGGCATCCAAGCTGCTGCCGTGTTCACAGACGTCATGCCGGCAACTTCGCGAGCACGCAAAAGTGCGGTAATGTGCTTGAGTTGCGCCTCAGCGCGGGGCGCTGATAGGGCTGCAGCTAACTTGACGCCCGTGACAGGATCGACCGCAGACGTGCGTTGATGCATGTACAAGCCCTCTTGCGTCGCGCCAACGAACTTGCGGCACGTCGTTTCGCCGCACAGGCACCGAATGCGCTTCTCCGCCGGGACGGTGGGCGCATACGAAATTGTGATCTCGTCACCCTCAGAAATCTCGCGCTGAGCCCAGATACCAACGCGCATACGGCCGTCGACGTTCCAGACCGCTGGCTCAGCATTAGGCTCACACGAATGATTGATGAAGCGTGCCGGGGAGCCCTGCAGCGTGGCGTCGATTCGGAGTCGCGTGCTGAGTGGGAAAATGTACTCGTGGTGCAAACGCCTGTACTTGCCTTCGAGACGCTGTTTGGCCTGCGCGGCAGTCACGACCTCGCCAGTGACCTCGATGATGAGCACGCCCTTGGGAATGGTCTCCTGCGCAAAGAGACCCACCCCCATTGAAGGCACCGTTGCAGTAGCTACATTGGTCTTGGCCCAAGCGCGCTTCCGAAGCTGCTGGTTCTCGCAAGATTCTGCGTTGCACTCGGAAGGGCACTCGGCCTCCGCCGACCGATTGGCACATTGCGACGCAGGACCGCAGGACTCTTTGCGCGATGGGCACTTGCACTGCGCTGGTACGCCCATCATTCGGTCTGTGATGTTGAGTGCCTCGGGCGTGTACTCATTGGTTTCCAGGGTCTTGAACTCTGCGCTTGCGACCGCAGGAGCGCGCATCAGGCCGAATGTAGGCCGGCCGCTTCCAGTGCCGCCAGCACGTGAGGACTGCTTGAGCATCTTCTTTCGCTCATTATTTTGCAGAGCGCGCAACTGAGACTCCAAGCTATGGACACGCGCACGAAACTTGGACTTGACTTCGATGACCTTTTGTCGGACTTGAGCTGCGCTAAATGTCGCGTTCTCATCAAGAAGCTCGTCTACTCGATGCTTCCGTGGACGGCCAATCTTGGCACCGAGCTGCTGCTGCGCAAAAGTGCGCATGCGGGGCGCCTTATCAAGCGCTGTTTGTGCAATACCGTCAAGGGCCTTCTTGGCAGCCTCTTGATCAAGTAGCTCCCGCCGACCCGGCCCAGGTCCAGCGTCTTCGCCCGTTTTTGCCGTCTCTGTCACGAGCGCATCTGCACGAAGTTTTTTCTTGATTCCAAAGATTGACTGAAAAACGCGATCCGGGTCGCGACCTCGCTTGCGCTTGGAGTCGCCAGCAGTGCCACCAGCGCTCGTGGACGAAGAAGAAGTCTGCTGCTGTTCAGGAGGCTCTGGCGGCTTGGCATTATCACCAGAAGTCTTGGCATCCGCGTCTGTTTTTGCTTCTTCTGCAGTCTTGCTATCATTTTCATTCGACGCGACCGGGGCCGTCTCGTCTACGGACATGGGAGCTGCTCCATCTTTAGCGTCAGCTATAGCTGCGACCTGAGCTGCCGCAATGGCTGTCGATGAAGATTTTCCCGCGTCTTCTGCGGCGGTTTCACCCGAAGTCGTCTTCTTATCCACCTCGCTCGCGCTTGCTGGCTCCGTGGTCGTTGGCGCCGCCGACGAGGAAGTGGTTGTTGGCGCCGTCGACGTTGTCGTTACGGGCGCCTCCGCGTTGTTGGCGCCGACGTCTGCAGGCTTGTCAGCAGGAGCAGCCGCGGCAGCGCTCGTGTCCGTGCTGGGTGCGGCGGCCTCCGTGCCCGTGGCGGCGGTGGTAGCGGCGGTGGCAGCGGCGGAGGCGTCGAGCTCCGTCTTCATCGCGCTTGCGGTCGCGGCCTCGGCGGCCTCTTCAGTCGACATGGGTTCGCCGCGGCGGGAGGACCGAGCAGCGCGTGAGCGAGACGCGGCGCGGCCACGGGAGAGCCCTGTTGTGCAGACGCGGCGCGCGCGAAGCGACGTCTCGCGTACGAGCTTGAGCGTCTACAGCTTGGCCTATGCGACTGATATCATCATGATAATTATCCCTCAGGCTCTGGTGCGAGTCATGGTCTTGTGCGCAGCACACGGTTTTCTGTGTGTGTGAATGCGCACAAGACTCGGGGAATTGTTGCGCGACCTTCGAGGCAACATGATCGACGACTTACGTATACTGCATCGAAAATTTGAGGCCCTGTGTGTATTTCTCATGTTGGTCAGACCCAGGCTCTCTAGTAGGCTCGTCGTGGGTCCCGGGCGGCAAAAGCACACAAAGCGTTACGTACATGCGTTGTGATCGTGCTCAATTTGCAGAATATAAAGTGGGAAAAAACAAGCGCGCGCGATAAAGCAAGTAAATAAAAACAGAAAAAAAAAAAGTGTGTACCGCGGGGACATGGATGTTCGATAATCGTACGTAGTAGTAGTTCTACGCGCGCGGAGTCTTTTGAAGATAAAGGACTCAACTCTTGCAAGGCATCATGCACGCCAGTGGATGCCGCCATGGAGCGAGCCCTCGCACGAAGTGAAAAGTCCAGCCAATGGAGTTGACGACAGCGTGAGCGGGCCGCACGTGGCGACAAATCGCACGGCGAGGAAGAAAGGAAAGGACCAAGGGAGAACGGCTTTGACGATGGCCAGCGACGAGGCGGACGCTACTGACCAAGAGGCGCAAAAGACAACAAAGGTGAAACCCGTCTTGAACCAACTTCGCGAGGCAGCTCGCAGGTATAATCCACGATGGACGACCCAGCGCGCAGTCGAAGATGCTATCGAGCGAACAGCGCTCTTAAATGCAGCTTCGCGTAAAGTTGTCAAGGAGGAGCGCAAGGTCTGTAAGACGCGGGCAGAAACTTGCGAGCTGCTCAACGCGTCCGCAACTCAGGTTATTCGTGGACTTGTGCAGGCTGTGCAACGACTCGACAAGGAAAATGAAACCCTCAGAAACAGAGGACATCTGTGCGAACACAGACTATATTCAACACAGCATGCACTCGCTGCGATGGCTGTCCAACTCGAAGCTCACCCCGCTCACGAAAACTTTTCGTGGGGTGACGAGGTTCTCCGCTGTGACAGCGACATTGCAAGCGACGAGCCTTCAGAGGCTATCACTGGACAAGAGAAAGCGGAAGAGCTGTCGAGCGCTCTTGAAGATGCGGTTGCGCGCTTACAGTCCGCGATAAAGTCGTGCCTAGTCGTATACTCCAGTGCATACAATCCAGAGCGCCAAATTCAAGACCTTTTGAGTATCAGCCAAGGCAGGCATGAGCAGCTGCAACGTTCAAACGCCGAGTTGGTTGTTCTCGACGAGCGTGTCAGAGATCTCCGGAAACAAGTAGCGCTCGGAATCGAGCAACGGAGCAAAGCCCTCGAAGAGGCCACCTCCAAGGCTTATACTCGATCTTTTCAGCAGCACCACGCCGAGCTTCATCGCTTGCAGATCGATCGAGATGCTCTCGTTGTTGAGCTGGCTCGCAAAACTCAGCAAGTTGCTCTTCTCGATCCCAAGAGGGCTCCTCCGAAGCGCATCGCGCCTCTCAACCTCGCTCCGGCATGTTAAAGAGACAGCAACGAGATTTCAATAAGAATAATAAGAATAATAACCAGGGTAAAACGAACTTCTTCTCTCAGACAGGCCTATTAGTTTTTTTTTTTCCGTCGTTTGCATGAGTGTCAGAAGCTTCTATCCCCACTGACGCCTAGCACTCCCCTTGCACCCGCAACCAATCACTGAAAGCCAAATCAGCAAAGAGCATATTTTTTTTTACAAGTACGTGCGACTACACACCCGCGATGACGGAGAATCTTTTCTACGTCAACAGGCGCTGGGATCACGTGGGCGCGCTGCGCCATTCTGAGATGTGACGGTCCGAAGTCGTCCTGATGCGTCGAATTTGATCTTGAAGGAATGAATCGTCTTGAAATCGCCATGGACCCGCTGCCGGTCACGGTGGTCACTGTCACTCGGCTCCTCCCCGGCTGGCCGCTGACGGGGAGACCCAGCACAGTCTCGCGGGGACGATCTTGCCTTCCTTGCCGCCCCTGCGCTGTGTTTTCCTCTCAGCTCCGTCACTCCAGATACGCCGGCACACCTCACCGACCGGCCATGCGCGCTTGCCTGAGTGACTGTCCGAGTGACTCGCAGTAAGTGAGCGAGCCACACGGCGGCGAAGACGTCCGCCGCGTCGCTCGCGCTGGCCGGCCCTTGTGCACGCGCAGAAGTCGCCTCGTACGTACGTCTCCAAGGCGGCCACCACCACCTTTTCTTTTCTTTTCTTTTCTTTTCTTTTCTTCTTTCCTTTCCTTTTCTTTCCTTATTTTTCCCTTTGCTCGTCCTCTTCCTGGGCCTCTCGCACCTTATTCCGCTCAGCCCCGCGCGCTGGCAGGAAAAGATCCTCCCCCGCCGCGCCTTGCCGCTTCCGCAGATCGTCGCCGCCATCGTCGCCGCCATCGTCGCCGCCGTGGGCCGCGAGTCCGAGTCCTCCGCCTCGCGCGCGTCCTCCGCGGCGGCGCGGCACGGCAGTGGTCGGCGGTGTGGTGTTCTCGCAGGCAGGGAAGAAGAGAAGGGCGAGACATCGAACCGCTTCCTCGCCGCCGCACCTGGCGCTGCCTGCCGCCGCACGACGACGCTCCGGCGGTCGTTCGGCGAGGCGCCGCGGCGGCTGCCGGAGGACGCCGTCGTCTGAAAGCCGCGCGCGCGCCGGAGACGACGCCGGCGAGCGACGGCCTCGCGCGGCGGCAGCGTAGCTCGCGGAGGGCTCGCGCTGCGATGGTCACGCTTGGATACGGGCGGCCATCTATCTCTTCGCCGCCGCTCTCCCCGCCTCTTCGGCCGCGCGCGGCGAAGGCGGCGAAGGCGGCGAAGGCTGCTCGCGCGCCCGAGAGCTCGCGTGCGCGGCGAGGGCGCCTGCGCGAGCCCGCGAGCCGAGGCGAGGCCGGAGCTCGGGCGCGCGGGCGGAGCTGCGGCTGAGAGCGGCGGCTCGGCCGCGGGCGGTAGCCGGGACCTAGGGGGCCCTAGGCGCGCGGGCGACGGGACGAAAGCGTCCCAGGCCCCTCTCTCTCTCCCCCTCTCAGGCAATCTTTCACTCACTCAGTCTCTCGAGGCAAGCAAGGCGAGCGAGAAGAGCGAGGCGAGCAAAGCCAGAACGGAGACGCGGAGGTCGCGACGCGAGGCAGGCCAGCGCGCGGGAGGATGATGCTGGCGAGGGGGCGGAGCGCCGCGGCGGCGGGCTGGAGGGCGGCCCCGCTGCGGTGGGACGCGACGCCGAGCTCGAGCGTGCGGCTGAGCTCGAGATGGAGCGCCAGCCCCGCCGCGACGCCGGCCGTGAGCGCGCTCGCGCAGCGGCGGTGCCAGGAGAGGGCCAAGAGCACGAGCGCGGGCGCCGGCAAGGGGGCGCAGGACAAGGAGACAGCGGAGGCGGCGCCCGCGCAGCCCACGTTTGCGGAGAAGGTCAAGGGGATCGAGGGCGCGCAGCCGCCGCCGACGCCAGGGGTGGACATGATCCTCAAGTCCGGCCTGGGAGGACTCATGAGCGCGGGCTTGCTCTCCGCGCTGCATTTCGGGATCACTGACGCGCACGACATGACGATGATCTTGGGGTCGTTTGGGGCGACTTCGGTCTTGCTGTTCGCAGCGCCGGTGGTCCCGTTCTCGCAGCCGCGCAATGTTATCGGAGGCCATCTGATTTCAGCCTTTGTTGGCGTCTCTGCGCTCAAGCTTTGCGGGGGCAACGCGGCGCTCGCGGTTCCCTTGGCGTGCGGGGCCTCGATCATGGCCATGCAAGCGACGAACACGGTGCACCCGCCTGCAGGCGGCACTGCACTCATCGCTGTCATGGGGTCCCCGGCTCTCACGGCGATGGGCTACGGTCTCCTCGTACCAACGGGTCTTGGGTCGGGCCTTCTAGTGGCTTCGGCTGTGCTCTACAACAACACTCTGCGCGGAGCCATGCGTTATCCGCAGTATTGGTATTAGAATGGACTTTTCTACTTCTCTGAGCGAAACCGTGCCGAGGAACCTGCCAAAAAGATTTATACCGTGGTATGCTCTACTTAAAAGTAATCATTCTAGTTTTATGCTCACTTGCACACTGCTTACATTGAGACTGTTATCGCGGCGGAACGTCTCAACCATGCATGCAAAACAAAAGGTGCATCTTTTGTCATGCGCGACCCAAGTTCTTTCTCCGCATCGCATCGTCGCGCTCCTCCAAATCACAAGTGAACGCCGCAGGTGCATCGTATCGGAGATGTATCGCATCGTTGGGAACGAAGCGTTCCACCACAACTCCAACTCATACGCTTCCTCTTGACAGCGTCAGTCACAACGAAATGACATGGTGCGAAAAAAAAAAACCATCAAGGTAGCAAAAACTTGTCTGCGAACGAATCCAGCGCGCACGGTCAGCCGGCGCTCCACCAGCGCCTGCTGCGAAGGGAAGCGGCGCAAAGGGAGCGAGCGGGCGAGCGAGCGAGCGAGCAGCGCTTACGGACCGAGAAAGACGAGGGGTCACAGAAGTTGTAACAGCAGCAGCAGCAGCACCAGGCAGGAGGAACAGCATGGGGACGACGATCTCGAGCTCGAACCTGCAGAGAGCGGCCTTTGACGCTGCCACGCGCGCCAACGGGGACGCAAAGCTGCGAAACCTCCTCGAGACCGGGCAACTTAGCGAAGAACGCGTGCGCGAACTGCTCAAAGAGACAGACGCAAAGAGCCGCACACTATTGCTCGTGGCCGTAGAGAACCAGCGCGTCAACAACGCTATTTTTCTGCTCAACCATGGTGCCTCGGTCGCCGTGCAGATGGCCAAGACTGGAGACACGCCGCTGCATCTCGCGGTGTTGTGTAAACCAGACCGCGCTGCAGAGCTGGTGTCCGTGCTGCTCAGCCACGGCGCAGATCCACTCGTGCGCAATGCTGCAGGCCAAAATCCCTTTCAGCTAGCGCAACTGCGCAATCGAACGGCCGTCCTGCGTCATCTTGAAGCCAAGGTCTGCGCCTTTGCCGACAAAGTCTCAGTCGAGGCCTTTTCCTCCATGCAAATGCGATTCGGCAAAGTCCTGGGCGACGACCTACGCAATTCAATGTTCAAGCAGTTTGGCAGTAAATGGGTGTCACGCCGCGTGACCATTTGCCGGCTACAAGGTTCCACAACGATGGCTTGCTTTCCCCGTCTCAAATGTCCCCGTTGTCTGAAGGTGCAGGAAGACGTACGGACATCTCGTGCCTACATTACATGCCAATGCAGCCAGGTACTTATCGTTCCGCAGAGGAAACGGACCATGTTTAACTGTCTTTCTATGTATGGAGATGCGAGCTGCTCGATCCCAGAGGTTGTCTACAATCTCGCGCAGTGCAAGTGCGAACGGGAGGTGGAGCCCAAAAATGGCCTTCATGTGGTGCGCCTCACACTCATGGCCGAAGCAGTTGAATACGTTGACCCTGTGTATTCCAAACGGACAGCCATCGTCGATGCCTTTCGGCACTCTCAGGCTCGATATGCGGTGCACGGGCATGCCATCCTTCGTTTTGGCTCGCCAAACGAAGCTCATATTGACCGTATGTACGAGGTTCTGACGAATGGAATCCGTACGTGTCCCGAGCCTGGAAGCAATCTCGAAAGTAGTGCGCACAATGTTCAACGAGACCATTCACCGTCTGCTCCTCCGCACTTGCGCGAGGCCGGGCGCGCTGTACAAGCTGCAACGCGATTCGCAAATCTGGACGCGAGGCCCGGGTCTTTAGCGCCTGACGAGATTCCCTTTGCTGTCGCAATTGTCGAGAATGACACGCCTCCCGTGGTTGCAGCAATTTCCGAAGTACCAGAGCTTGTCGACGTTCCTGAAATTCCAAAGAGATCCGCGTCTGTTGAAAGCAGGTCTGCGCCCCCGCTCCCGCCGCGTCATCATACGGCAGAGCCATCAGCTCCACCAGGATCAGATAATCAACCCTCCACCACGCCAGTGGCATCCTCGTCAGCATCATCGTCGTCGTCTTCTTCGTCGTCGTCTTCTCCGAGATCTGCAGCAATGGAGGCGCTGCCACCTCGACAAGATCCCATTGTGTCTTGGAAGTGTACAGAGTGTCATTTGGAAAATCCAGCAAAGTTTGAGAACTGCCAAGTTTGTTCGAAAGAGCGGCCCAGTCCGGCAGCCGAGGTCGCTGCCGCCCTTCGGCGTGAGACTGAAGGGCCGCAAGGACCAGATCGCGCGACAGCCCCCCTGGAAGAAGACGTTTTGGTGTCGCAAGCCAAGCAAGAGTCGATTCGTGCGGCTGCCGAGCGTTTGTCCATTGATGTAGACGCTTTCGTATGCCCCATCACCTCGCAGCTCATGGAAGATCCTGTTGTGACTGCAGACGGTTACGCATTCGAACGAGCAGCAATTGAAAAGTGGTTTCAAGAAGGCCACACTGTTTCTCCTGTGACGGGAAATGAGCTTGAGCACACGCATGTCGTGGCCAATATTAACCTTCGCAATGCTATCGAAAAATTTGTACAAAAAGCATTCGGAGCTCCAAAAACTGCTCCTGCGTTGCCGACGGAACACAGCAATGCGGAGGCGCAAGCGTAAGTTTAAAAGGACTTGGTTAAGGAGTAGAATGGGACGAGCAACTTTGCTCTTTGATTGATAACCGATGCGGTCCGCTTGGCGTGAGATACCTGAGTGGGACAAGCGTCGACTCTCTCTCAGGGAGAACCTCTTTCTTCTAAGCACATTGTAGCTCTTAATCCATGCAAAGAGTGAGTGGTATGATCTGATTCTTCTGGTGCTTGCTTTGTTTTTGTCCGAAAAGGAATATCTTCTGGTTGAATGAAGGAAGAAGGTGCGATGAGCACGCTTCAATTCTGCGACGCGACGTAGGCCCACCAACGACATCATGGTGGATGCTGGCTGCTCAATAGGAAGAGTTTGGTTTATTTTAGACAGTGTTTACAGCGACGGTATAGTATGTGTTTTTGGGTTGCGCGAGGATGGAGTTTTTGCTTGTTGCTTGCGTGCTGGCTCGTTTGCTGGCTGGCTGGCTGGCTGATTGGCTGGCTCGCTGGCCAAGAAGTTGTCATTTGGGAGTGATGAGACGCTCCATAGGCTGCTGCTCTGTCGGCTGCTGTGATCGACCAACACCCGTCCGCGCATTGGATTCGACCGCAGCCGCCTTCCAATCTGCATCTGGATCAGCCATTTGTAGAGCTGAGAGAAGTTTTGCGAGTCTTTGCTGGTTTTCTTGAGCACGCGCAATTTCGGCCTGCGCAAGTGCCTCCATGGCACTGGCGAGGCGGAATTCAAGATGCTCACTGTGCGATTGAAGATCGCCTGCCAACGCCTCCTCTTCGGCGGCGAGCGGCGAGTCGTCAGCGCGGTCGAGCGCGGGATCTGCGACATTCTTTTGACGTCGCGCGCGCTGTAGACGCTGATACGCGCGATCGGCACCTTGCATGACAAGCGTTGTGGCAAGAACGGGTTCGATGGCCTCGGTGAGTCGGAAGCGTGCGTCATCAGAAGCATAAGCCTCGGACAGCTCCTGCATGCCACCCGCTAGGGCCTCAAGAACGCGGGCCACCGGGGGTCCTCCTGTATTGACAGACTTGGCACCACGTGCGGGCGCGCCGGTACGCTCTGCCGCGCCGAGATCCTTTGCGGCAACCGAGAGATCTTGCAAACAGGTACCAAGCTCGGAGGACCGCTGGACATGGTCGAGACTGGCTCGCGCCAGACGCTCCACAGCCCGCAAACGGCCATCTTGGGCCTCAATCTTGATGTTGAGCTCTTTGGGCCTCTTACTGGTCGAATTCAAAGAAGCCACGGGAATTGGAGGCAGGGCAGCGCTAAGGGGCAGAACCGAAGCTTGCAAGGGTCCGTCTGACCAGCACAGCTTTACATACTGGGAGTCAACCGTGTATCCGGGTGGGCCGCCGCGCGAAGACTTTTGGCTCGTGTCAAGGACACTATGCGCCGAACTCCCTTCGTCTCCCTCGCTCATGTCTTCGGGCTGCCCAAGCACAGTCGGCCTGGTATTGGGTGACCCCGGAGCGGAGGAAGTTGGCGATGAACCTGAGCTAGAGTCGATGCTGCTTGCACGCGCACGCGATGACAAGTTGCTGAGACTTGAAACCATTGAGGAGGACCAACCCGAGACCATGGACTTGAATGAGGATACATCCGGCGCAAGATGCTGCAGCTGATGAAGGCTCGCCTGTGCCGAAGACTCGAGAACGCCCGTGGTGGCGACCTCGCTGAGCGTGCTGAGACGTTTGCCGTTTGCTGCGCTTGCATTGCCGTTTGCGCCTGCACGAGCGTCGGCTTCAGGGCTGGATGCGTCCTGTTCGCAGCGCGTTTGCCAGTCCTCCGTGGCCATTTGCAAAAAGTCACGGAGCCAGGGCGAAGTGGCAAGACGTGGGTGCTCGACAAGGCTGTGCAAGAAGGCCTGGAACCATTGAGCGCGTTCCGCGGCGAGGGCGTCTCCCGCGAGGGCGCCCTGATAGATCATCTTTTTCTCTGGGTGATTGGGAACGACTGCGCCGGGAAACTCACGCACCAGCTTGGCGTAGAGCAGCACAAAGTCTGAGAACCTGCGGTACACGGCAAGAGACTGTCCCTCCCAGGTGCGTCTAATCTTATACCTGCAGTGCTTGGCGAGCGCGGATCCGTGCCAGGCGTAGCCGTCGACGCGGACATCCATGGCCGCGGGAGGGGGCGGGTCCTCGTACATTTTCAGGCGTGCCTTGATTCTGTCCATCTCGGACTCCATTTCCTCCAGCCTGCGACCCTCACCAGCGGCGGCGCCGGCCTCCGAACTGGCCATGGCTCCTTCGCGTGCAAGAGAGAGAGAGCAAGAGAGAACCTAGAAAAGCGAGAGATTAGAGAGAGAGAAGGAGAGCACCAGACTTCTGGCAAGTGAGGCCGACGAGGCTGGCAATGACGACAACGACGACAACGACGACGACGAAGACGAGGAGGAGGAGCCCAGAACTCTCCGCGCTTGCACCGTCGCTCGCGCCGCCTAGGCCCTGGCTACGCCGCTGCGCCGGGCGCGCGGAGAGTTTCCGGGCGCCGGGCCCTCCCTCCCTCGCTCGCTCACTCGCTCGCGCGCAAGCCGGGCTCGGCGGCTCCGCGTCGAGGAGCCGGGAGTCGCGATCGAAGGATTCGACTTTTGCTTTCTTCTTCTTCTTCTTCTTCTTCTTCTTTCTTGCTTTTCTTGCTTTTCTTGTTTCTCTTGTTTTTCTTTCCTCTTTTGATCTTTGGTTGCTCTTGTCCTTTCACTACCTACAAGGGCCTAACCTCGCTTCCTCCCTGCGGCGCATGTAGGAAGCCGGCCGCTCGACCTCGCCGGGAAGCCTCTTTTCTTTGCTCCGCGCTGGCGAGCGCCTCAAGGCCGACGCTCTGGCGCATCGAATGGATCATGCCGAGCGAGTCGAGCGCGCGAGAGAAAGGGAAAATTACGTTGGCGTTCCGGGAGGGTTCCGTGACGGTTCCCGCGCGAGGCGCCTCGCGCGGAGGCAAGTGGGGCACGGCTGCGGCGCAAGTGGAGTATCGCGGCGGCGCAAGTGGGTTATAGCGGCGGCGGAGAGAGGGCAGAGCGCGCACGGGCGGCGCGCCTACACAGTGGGGGGGAGGCGCTGTGTAAGTGGGGAGTGGCGCGGTGCAAGTGGGAAATGGGGCGGCGCAAGTCGGGAATGGCGGAGGAGGCGGCGCAGGTCGCGACGTCGAGGCTCGGACGCCAGAACTCGCAAAAGACCTCGCGCTTGGCTTCGCTCGGCTCCGCTCGGCGAGGCTTGGCGAGGCGAGGTGCGGCCGCGAGCCTGTCTGCGCGCAAGCCGCCCCGGTGACGCGGCGCGGGCTGCGTTGGATTGGCTTGGATTGGATTAGTTTAGATCGTCTCGGCACTACTTACTTGGCCGCGAAACGCTCCGCTCCGTCGCGCCGGGCGACGAGGACGGGGACGGGGACGAAGGCAAGGAGGACCTAGCTGGGCAGCGACGGCAGCGGCGTAGACCTGCGTCGTCGCGACACCTGGCGAAGCGCGTCTCATGTTTGTACGTAAAATCCTTCAAGCCAACGACCAGCAGGCCTCTTCGCGTGGCGACGAGGACGAGGAGGTGAAGGAGGACAAAAAGGAGGACGTGGGCGCAGCCAGCGAGAGCGAAACCAAAAAGCCGGCCGCGCGATCTCATGGCAAAGAATTGGGAAGCGTCATGAAAAACGATGAGTCTCCAGCTGACGCGCATCAGCCATTGGCGCCTGAGACGGCCGAACACAAACATGATGACAACCTAATCAGCATGGGCGATGATGGTAGAGACAAGACCTCGTCACTGTCTGAAACCCTCGCTGTCGAATCCTTACATGGAGCGGGATCTGAAGAAAAGGAGGAAGCCAAAGATGCGTCGTCTCCAACAATGGAACACGTGTCGGACGCAGGAGAAGCTAAAGTGTCACAGGATGTTGCTTCTTCTCAGAACAACAACCTGTCTCCGAGTGCTGTCGATGATGTTGACGTCTCTGCTTCGGAGGAAACTCGCATGGTCGATGATGTCAATGCTTCGGAGAAACCTCCCGTAAAGAATACTGCTTTAGAAGAAACTCCTGCAGATGCTACCTCTTTGGATGAGACTGCTGCTGATACTACTGCTTCTATCTCGGAAAAGGGCCCTATCGAAGCCAGTGCATCAGATACAAACTCCGTGAATCTTGCTTCTTCTGATGTACCCCTTGCAGGTGGTTCTACTTCTGTAGATAGTTCAACTCCTGCAGATTTAGAAGCTCCTACAGCTCCTGGAGCGTCTGTAGGTGATTCAATTCCTGTAGATGGCTCAACTTTTGAAGATGGTTCAACTCCTGCAGAACCTGAAGCCCCTGCAAATTTCGAAGCTCCCGCAGATCCTGAAGCTTCTGTAGATGGTTCAACTCCTGCAGATCCTGAAGATTCTGCAAATTCCGAAGCTCCTACGGACCTTGAAGCTTCTGCAGACCTTTCAACTTCTGCAAATGCAAAAGCTCCATCAGACGAAACAAGTCCTCCTGTGAACGCTACTGTCTCAAATGGCGCGGCTCATGAAAGTGGAGATCTTGCTGACCAAGCACCTACTTTGGGTGCAGCTTCAGCAAGTCAAGCTTTAGAAGATCCATCAGCAAGTGATCAACAAGCAGACGAAACGACGCAGGCAGCGACGGGCCAAGTTCACTCATCGTCAGGTGTCGAGAATACTGAGGCTGCAAAGGAGGCCACAACAAGCATCGACGGCGACGAGGGAAAGGATAAGGTCTCAGAGACAAGAAAGAAGTCACGGAGTCTCAGCAGCAATGCATCGGGACGATTTGAAGAGATTCAGCAGAAAATGACACCGAGCCAGCTGAAAAGGGCCACGAGCAGCAGAAAAGCAAGCTATGCCATCGTAGATGAAGATTCGGACGATGGCGAGGGCAGCAACCGCTCAGTCGACGCCTACAGTGACGAGGAGGAGACTTTTATGGTCAAGAACCTGGACACGGGCGAGTACGAGCGCGTTACACTTTCTCAAATGATTAATGGCGGTGTTGTGAGCGGCATCAACGGGGAAAGCTTTGACGATGGCGAAGACGACTCGCAGTACGAGGAGGTGGAAAGTACTCGCGACGACGCATCAACCGCGCCCAAGGGACAGCGCGGGCGGTTTTCGTCGCTTGCGAGCGAATCTGTGACGGGCGAAGAGTCTGAAGCCGAAATGCAGCTCAAATTGAGTTCATTACCTTCAATCAGCATGGATGGTCTAGGCGTCCCCGCGCCCAAGTCGGATGAAGATGAAGACGACACAGATGAGATCGACACCGCGAATGCGCCCGCGCCGGAGACGCCCGCGTCAGACGCACCTTCATCGAATGCGGCACCACCACCACCCGAGCCCCCGCGCTTGTCGCCTTTGCATCGCGCTGGGGCGATGCTGGTTCGCTCGATCTTGGGACGTCGTCAGCGCAGCCGCCTCGTGCGTGCATTTGGGAAGTGGGACGCACTTCAGCTTGTCGAGGTGGAGACGCAGCGGCTCGTAGAAGAGGTCTCTTCCAAGTCAGCGGAGTGTGCCAAATTGAATGACGAGAATACTTCCCTTCGAGTGAAACGCGCTGGTGAGCCTGGTCCACAATCCGAGCCAAACCTTCCGCAGCTAGTACCCATTCGGTATGCCGAGGTCCCGGCGACCATTCCAATTGCACGGGAGGTTTTGGAGGCAAGTACAGAGGGCGCAAGTGGCGCAGGCGCTGGGACGGAAGGAATGCTGTCACGTGCACAGGTAGAGGCATTGCTTCGCGAAAAGGGCGTCGACCCAAGTTTGGTCTTTGGGGATGGAGCTCAGACAGCGAGCCAGCAAGACCAGGTCGTGGTCAAGCTCAAAGACGACCCACAGTACGGCAAGTTCTTCAAGATGTTGGCCGTGCGCGTCCCTCTGCAGGCAGTCAAGAACAAGGCGGAGGCAGAGGGTCTGGACCCTTCAATGCTTGACAAGGACCCAAATGATCCTTCTCCGAACCAACCAAAGCCTGCGGCGGCCGCAGAGGCGCCCGCTGCAGCGGCGGAGATTGCTCCGGTCAAGCTCAAGGATGATCCACAATATGGCAAGTTTTTCAAGATGCTTGCGGTTCGCGTACCGCTGCAAGCAGTGAAAAACAAGGTCGAAGCGGAAGGTCTGGACCCAAACATGCTGGACAAGGACCCAAACGACCCCTCGCCGAACCAACCAAAACCCGCCAAATCGGCTGCGGGCGAAACCGAGGGGGCAGCAACAGGAGAAGCAGCAGCTCCTGTGAAGCTCAAAGACGATCCTCAGTACGGCAAATTCTTCAAGATGCTTGCGGTTCGCGTGCCGCTGCAAGCAGTGAAAAACAAGGTCGAAGCGGAAGGCTTGGATCCAAATATACTGGACAAGGACCCGAACGACCCATCGCCGAACCAGCCAGCAGCCAAGAAAGAGGAAGAGAAGGCTGCTTCTGTTGCGCTCAAGGATGACCCTCGGTATGCCAAGTTTTTCAAGATGCTTGCTGTGCGCGTACCGTTACAAGCAGTCAAGAACAAGGTCGAGGCGGAAGGCTTGGACCCGGCCATGATGGATAAGGACCCGAATGACCCTGCGCCGCCTTTACCCGGGGCCGAGGGGGGGGAGAAGAAGAAAAAGGAGAAACCCACCGTGGCGCTCAAGGATGATCCACGATACGGTAAGTTCTTCAAGATGCTTGCCGTGCGCGTGCCGCTGCAGGCGGTCAAGAACAAGGTCGAGGCAGAAGGTCTGGACCCGGCAATGATGGACAAGGACCCGAACGACCCGGCGCCGGCCGCAGCAGACGAAGATGACGATGACGACGACGATGATGAAGAGGAGGAAGCCCCGACGGTGGCGCTTAAGGACGATCCGCGATACGGCAAGTTTTTCAAGATGCTTGCCGTGCGCGTGCCGCTGCAGGCGGTCAAGAACAAGGTCGAGGCAGAAGGCCTGGACCCGGCAATCATGGACAAGGACCCGAATGATGCCGCGCCTCCCCTCGAAGACAAGGACGGTGGCAAGACGAAGAAGCCCAAGAAGAAGAAGGCGAAAATGGTCAAAGTGAAGGATGATCCTCGTTACGCCCCGTTCCTGAAAATGCTGGCCGTCAAGGTGCCGCGTGGCGCTGTGGAAGTGAAGATGCGCGGCAAAGGTCTGGATCCGGCAATCTTGGACTTGGATCCGGAGTCGCTAATCGAGGCTGAAGGCGAGGAGGATGGGTCGTCGAAGAAGAAGAAGGGCAGCAAGAAGAAGGCGAAGAAGGCGAAAGAAATGGTCAAGCTCAAGGACGACGAGCGCTACGCGCCATTCTTTAAAATGCTTGCCGTCAAGGTCCCGCGGGGTGCGGTGGAGGTAAAGATGCGTGGCAAGGGGCTGGACCCGGAGATGCTGGACAAGGACCCCGAAACAATGATTCCAGCAGCTGGGGCGGAAGGCGGTGACGAGGACAGTGACGATGACGATGAGGAAGACGGCGAGGGCGAGGTCAAGATGGTCAAGCTCAAGGACGACGAGCGTTATGCGCCATTTTTCAAGATGCTTGCTGTCAAGGTGCCGCGCGGCGCGGTGGAGGTGAAGATGCGCGGCAAGGGTCTGGATCCAGAGATGTTGGATAAGGACCCGGAGACGATGATTCCGGCCGCAGGGAGTGGTACTGGGAAGAAGACGGCATCATCGAAGGCAGTGAAACCCAAGGCGAAGCCTAAGCCGAAGCCCGTGGAGAAGAAGCCGGATAAGATTGTACGTCGCAAGTTGCATTGGCGCAAGGTGACAAAACATGCGTTGGACAAGGCGGATGATCGAGCTCTTTGGACAAAGGCGTCAAAGTTTATGTTTGAGCAGCGCGAGGTGAAGGAGCTGAACGACTACTTTACGTTTAACATGTCGGAACAGGAACGGCGCAAGGAGCGAGAAAAGGCTGCCAAGGCGAAGGAAGAGGGCGCGAGCGACGCGGGCAAGAAGAAGAAGGTGAAGAAGGAGGCAAAGAAGCAGGTGCTGGACCCGCAACGATCGAACAATATTTCCATTGTGCTTTCTCGCATGAAGGGTCATGGTATCGACAGCAAGGTCGTGCGACGGTGTTTGTACACGCTGGACGTGCCGGACAGCGTCTCTACGGAAGATGTGCGATCGCTCTTGGGTTTGCTGCCTACACCCGAGGAGGAAAAGACGCTCAAGGCATTTGAGGGCGAGAGGTCGGAGCTGGAGCGCGCCGAGGCGTACTTTTTGGACCTGATGGACATTCCGAGGTACAAGCAGCGTGTGAACTGCTTCCTGTACAAGCTCAAATTCAACGAGTCGTACGAGGAGGCGGAGATTGACTTTGAGGTGTTGGGCAAGGCGTGCAAGGAGGTTTTAAAGAGCAAGAAGTTGCGTCGCATCTTTGAGATTGTTCTCGCACTGGGCAATTTCTTGAACGAGGGAGAGTCGCCGCCGCCGGCACGGGTTGCCGAGGGTTTTATGTTGGACTCGCTCTCTAAGCTGCGGCAGGTGCGTAGTTTTCAGTCCAAGACCACGGCGCTGCACTATATGGTAATGCTCATCCAGACGCGGCAAGTGGAGCTCGTATCGTACGTCAAATCGGAGACGGACAATGTGCGCGCGGCTTCGAACGTGTCGCTGACAAACGCGCTCGCGCAGCTGCAGGTGCTGGAGAATGGCATCAAGACGCTGGCGAACGAGGTCAAGTTTGTGGCGGGCGTTCTCGAGGATCCAGCGAAGCGGGAGGCCATGACGGAGGAGGACCAGGCCTTTGCGCTAGGCTTGAATCGCTTTTACAAGGAAGCGTCTTCTTCTCTCGAAGGCCTGCGCAAGAATGCGAACGAGACGGAGGAGTCGTTCAAGACGGTTGTGGACTACTTTTGTGAGGACGCGGCGACGACGTCGGAGACGCTTTTCCGCATGCTGCAGGGATTCTTTGCGGACTTTGAGCTTGCGCTTAATGAGAATGACGCGGCGCGTCAAAAGTATTTGCGCGTGAAGCGACAAAAGGAGAAGATTGAGGCGCAGAAACAAAAGGACGAGGCGCAAAAGCAAAAGGAAAAGCCAAAGGGCAAGGCTGCGGGTGCGGAGGGTCGAAAGGTCAAGGCCAAGCGAAAGGATGGTGAGGAGGGCCCGAAGTCCAAGGATGGGGATGAGGCCTCAACGTCCAAGGCTAACGCTGATGCTAGCAAGCTTGTGGCAAAGAAGAAGGACGAGACGACCAAGTCTGAGGAAGTTTCTTCTGGTAAGAAGGCGCCGTGGAGAGGCTGAAGAGCTAGCTATCTTACTAGCTAACTAGTTTGCTTGCAATAGATTGTCACCACGAATGTAAAAAAGGTTTTACCTACTAGACTGCATCAAAAGGCTTCCAAGAGATGATGAACTGAAATGAGCAATGGTTGTCCGTGGTGGTATGAACATACTACATTCGAGGACGGATGGTGCATGAATGAGCCTACTTTAGAGCCTTTTCAAACGAAAGATCCAGGGAAGAGCATCTTTTACGTATTCATCTTGAAGATGACTGTTTTGAACGACGAGGAATTGCTATCGAGAGAGTGCCGCGCAGCAAGCCGTCGGACGGTGCGACGTGACGTCCGACTGCGTGGCTGGTCGACCGGCAAGAAAGCGACATGGGAAAATGTGAAGAAGAGAGAACATGAAAAAAGGGGCAAATTTGCAATTTAAGTTGGGGATGTACGTGGTAATGGCACCGCAGGAAAAAAAAAAAAGAGTGCGGGAAAAGAGGCGCAGATTATGTCATGCGTAGGGTGGCTGCTCGTGGACACGACGACGAGGCTGTGAATAGTTTTCTTTTAATGTGATGAAGGAGGTGTCCTCCCGCGCGGGTGCTCTTGGCTGAGAGCGCAGCGGAAGATTACAAAGGACACCTGCGTCTTGCCATGGTCGCTGTGGCCAAACGTGAAAGACCTGTGTGTATATGTGCCAGAGGTCAACACGCTCCAAAAAAAAAAGGGGGTTGGGGATGGGGGGAAGAGGGGGGAAAGGCTAGCTGAAGGTCGGCTAGCGGGCATGCTCGCGACTCGGAGCAAGGGAATAAACGAGTTGTTCCCAACTCCCCCCGGGGATGCTGTAGAATACATTTGCGCGCAGTTGTGCAAGTTCGAGAGCTTTGATCAAGAAAGCGGACGTAGTGGCTTACTCGAGCTCGTTGACCATGAAGGCGCACCAATCGGCGAGCTCGTCATCGCCACCGTGGTTTGTTGTCGCGGCGACATCGTGCGAGTTGACCGAGACCTGACGAAGCGAAGATACCCAGTTATGATTGGTGGGTGTG
>KN805386.1:140635-158650 GCA_000818945.1 Schizochytrium sp. CCTCC M209059 | reverse complement strand
TGGGGGCGTGGGCGCCTGCTGGGGGTGAGGCTGGGGGGAGCGCATGATGTACAGATTATCAGAGAGACGCTCCGGCTGGAATTGAGGCGATGCCTGGTTTTGGGGAGGCTGTGTGACAACGGGAGCGACAAGCTGCGGCGGCGGTGGCGGCGTCGAGGTCTCGTGCATTTGGTGGGGCGCCTGGGTCTGCTGCGCATGCATGGCCATGTGCGGTGGCGTCTGCTGTTGCATGTTAGGTGCCAGGGCCATTTGCTGCTGCTGCTGCTGCTGCTGCTGCTGCTGCATCTGCATGTTGTGCTGCTTGGTGCACTCAGCCTTGATACGTTTCATGAGCGCGCGGAACCGGGACTTGAGCATGTTATCATTGCGGCCGTTGAATTCCTTTGCGATGCGGACCCACGAGTTCTTGTGCTTGGCGTAGAGGCGAAGGAGGAGCTCGTCCTCTTCTTGCGTCCACTCGCGCTTGCGGATGCCCGGTGTGATGGAGGTCCAGCGGTCGCGGCATTGCTTGGCGCTACGCGTGGGGATGCGCTGCGCGACTGCGGACCAGGAGACCTTGGGGTTTGCTGCGGTGGCGCCGGGGCGCTGGAGCTCTGCAACGACGGCGCGCAGCTGCTTGTCCTCGGTGGGTCCCCACTTGCGGCGGCGGCGCTTCTTGCGGTCGTCGCTGGTGCTGGCGCCGGCGCCGGACTTGCGGCGAATTTTGCTGCTGCTGCTACTGCCGCTGCCAGAGTTCTTGCGGCTCACGTCGTCGTCCTCGTCGCTCCAGCTCGAGCACGTGCTGCCGGTCTCGCTGTCGGAGCGGGACCGCGAGCTCGACAGCGCGTCGGTGCTCACCTCCTCGTCCTTCATGACCTGGTCGAACCCGCGCTTCTTCATCAGCAGGCCCATCGTCCTGGCGCTCGCCCTCTGCTCTCGCTCTTGCCGCGCTGCTGCTCTCGCTGCTTCTCCCCGCTCGCTGCCTGCATGCACTGCCCTGCCCTGCCTGCAAGCGCCGTCCGTCTGTCCGTGCGCTACACTTCTGCGTGAAGATGGCGATCTCGCTCGCTCGTAGCGGGTTTGCGGACTGGCTCGGTCGGACGCGTGGTGGCCGCGCGCCCCGACCCGACTCGACTCGACTCGACCCGACCCGCGAGAGCTGGAAGCGCGGGAGGGAGGAAGGGAGGGAGGAAGGAAGGAAGGAAGGAAGGAGGGAAGGAAGGAGGGAGGGAGGGAGGCCTGGCCTCGGAGGGAGGCGAGGAAAGGAGAGGACAGGACAGGCAAGGAGAGGAAAGGAGAGGAAAGGAGAGGCGAGGCGACTCGACCTGAGGCGAGGCGGCGACTCGAGGCTGCTGCTGCTGCTGCTGCTGCGGCTGGCTGCTCGCAAGCAAGCAAGCAAGCTGGAGCGCAGCGGGTCCTCGGCGCGAACGCTCGGGGGCTCTTGCTCGCGGGGCTGCTGGCTGGCTGGCTGGCGGGCTGGCGCGGCTCGGCGCTGGCTTGCGAAAGGTGTTTGTTTGCTTGCCTGAGCGGGCGCGAGCGAGGTGACTCACTCGCTAACGAGCTCCAGCTGTCTGGCTGCGGCTTTGCGCCACTGCACTTGCGGTGACGGCGGTACAGGCAGGCAGGCAGGGCCTGGTGCGCAGTGCGCGCGGTGCGAGGCCTCTCTCGCCAGCACGGGCAGGGCAGCCCGTGTCAAGCGGCTTCCGTGCTCGAGCCCGGATCCGCGATGCGATGCGATGCGATGCGATGCGATTCGAATTGATGTGATGTGCGCTCGAGTTGCAATTTCAAATTCGCGATTTGAATTCCCGCCTTGCCCTGCCCTGCCCTGCCCTGCCCTGCCCTGCCCTGCCTCTGCATATGCATGGACATCTTTCCTGGGCCCGAGCCGATTCAAACCGAAGCTGCAGCAGCGCGCCGCTCGCTCGCTCGCTCGCTCGCTCGGCTCGGCTCGACTCGGCTCGGCTTGGCTCGCTCGCCCGCCGGCCGCGCGCGGATCCGCGCCTCCATGCGCTCGCTTCCTGCGCAGCCGCGGCCCGGAAGCCGCGCGGAAGCCATCGGCCTGCGGCGGCGGCGCTGCGAGTCGCGCGCCGCGGGTGCTGGTTCCGGGGAAGACGCGGAGAAGCGCGGAAGCGGGACGGAAGCCTGTGGGAAACCACCGCCCTGTCTGGCCGCCGCCGTCGCCCCCGGGCGCGGCCCCCCCGTTGTGGGGTCCTGCAGCTCGGCGCCCAGCTTGGGGCTGAAGCTGCCAGCTTTGCGACGGGTGCGGGACGATTCTGCGCGCGCAACAGACGCCCTGCGGCGGCCTCTGGCGGCGCGCAGACGCAGTGAAGGTAGGGGGGAAACGCGCACACTGCGGTGAGGTTGCGGGGCACGCGCAGACGGATCGTGCAGGTTGGATCAAGGTTCTGGCGGAGACGGAGACCGCAGCGCGCGGCGACTACAAAAGGGAGCGTCGGCAAAGGTGTGCTGAGCACATGGCCGCTGCCATCCGCTGTGGGGCTTGGCCCCCGCGCCCAAACCGAAGAAGCCGCCTTTCTGACGCGCCATCTTGCCAAGACCACGCCGATGCGTCCCCGCGAGCAATCCAGGAATCCGAGCGGAAACAGCTCTCTTGCTGTGAGAGGCGGCCGCCGGCTGCGCTTTAGCGCCACTGCTTCTGCGCACACTGGGATCACAAGCAGAGGCTGTCACTGCGACGTTTAAGGGCTTCACGGCCCCCCTTTCGTGGACGCCCGCCACTGGCATTGCCGCACGACCAAGTGCCTCTGCCCGCAGCTGGACACGAGCGTTCGTGGGCGGCTACGCTTCCGGTAAAGTGTGGCACCCATCGCCCGCAGCCGCCCCTGGTTGCTGGCCTGTTGGGGGGTTCGCAGACGAAGGTGTGGGTCTGTTTGCCGGCTCGCTGCTGTGTGCCGCCAGGCGCGCGAGGCGGTGAGAATCCTCCAGTCCAGCACAGCTACGCCAGACCTCCCACCAGGCTCCCCGCAAGCCAAGCCTTGCATACTACCCGCGGACCCGGTGGTAGCTTCACTACGTGTCTTTGCCAAACGTTCCTGGGTCCGGTGTGATGCCACAGCTTTGTTTTCTTTGTGTCCAAGGTGGGCGGCTACTTGCCCTGTCTCGGGCTCCACAATGAAATATATATAAATACTTACTTTTACTTCTCTGCTCTGCCTTACTGTCCGAAACCGGTATACTCTACTGGCTGCGGGCAGCAGCAATGCGCTGACCGATTCGCGTCTCGTTTGGTTTGGGCCAGCTGACTCACTAACCGACCACTGCCCGCCGGCCACAACTCTACACGTGCACTGTGCCGAGCCGCCTATAACCGACTGTTCGGCGCGCGGGCAAGTCGCGCAAACTTCACGACCGCGAGTGGCGACACGCGCGGGCCGTCCACCCCTTCCTTTCCTTCTGTCTGTCTCTCCGTCCCTCTCCGGCTGGCCGCCCCGTTGTTTCCCCTCCCGCCGCATACCGCACTTGCGGACGCCGCCGGCAAGTGCGGAATGGCCGCCCCGGAAACCCGCGGGAAACCCCCCGCGCGCAGAGGGGACGCTCACCGCGCGTCCCTCCCGGTCCGCGCGGCTGCGCATACAGCGCATGCTTGCACGTATATATACCGCGGCGCTGGCGCCACGGGCGCGCCGCGGCACACGCAAATCACCCACGGCCGCCCGAGTGACTCGGCTCGCCTCGTCTCGCTTCGGCGTCGCGGCTGCGGCCGGTTTCCGGGGCCCGGTGCGGAGGAGGGAGGGAGGGAGGGATGTGGTCTTCGAAACTACCATCGGGCCTTTCATGGCTGGTGTAGCAAGCAAGTACTGTCCATAGAACGAGCGGCAGAGCGCTGGTGAGTCTAACTGTAGGCGAGTCGCGCAGGACGGTCGATCGATGGATCGATGGACCGATCGGTGCTGCGCCGCGGAGAGGAGCCTGGAGCGCGCGGGCGAGACCGTGTCCGAAGCCGTTGCGCCGCACCGCCAAAGCAAGCGCGGATGTGGCTCGGTCGAGAGGGGGGTCGCGGCGGGGTGCTTGCTTGTACGCGGGTCCCGGGAAGCCTTGGAGTCGATCGGAGGTGAGCTCTTCGTTTTTCGAATCCATCTGCACTTTGTTATCTATTCCAGCTAGACGTGACGGCAGTGGTGCGGAGAAAGATTCTGCGGACCCAGGAGCGCGGAAACGCGGACCACGAAGCGCAGCAAAGGCTTCGAGTATCTTCTTGGGGCAACCGCGAGCGGGCGAGCGACCAGACCAGACCAGACCAGACCAGACCAGACCAGACCAGACCAGACCAGACCAGACCAGACCAGACCAGACCAGACCAGACCAGACCAGACCAGACCAGACCAGACCAGACCAGACCAGACCAGACCAGACCAGACCAGACCAGACCAGACCAGACCAGACCAGACCAGACCAGACCAGACCAGACCAGACCAGACCAGACCAGACCAGACCAGACCAGACCAGACCAGACCAGACCAGACCAGACCAGACCAGACCAGACCAGACCAGACCAGACCAGACCAGACCAGACCAGACCAGACCAGACCAGACCAGACCAGACCAGACCAGACCAGACCAGACCAGACCAGACCAGACCAGACCAGACCAGACCAGACCAGACCAGACCAGACCAGACCAGACCAGACCAGACCAGACCAGACCAGACCAGACCAGACCAGACCAGACCAGACCAGACCAGACCAGACCAGACCAGACCAGACCAGACCAGACCAGACCAGACCAGACCAGACCAGACCAGACCAGACCAGACCAGAGCAGAACGCCGGCATGCAGGCAGGATCCTAGCAGGGTCGATTTCTTCAACCGACCTCTTGCTCTCGCCCTGGTTGGCCTGCGAAGCGAGGACTCGTGTATCTCGTCTCGCAGACAGTCCATCTCTGCAGCTGCTGGCTGCTGCTTCTCTCTTTGCGTTCGCGTGGCGCGAGGCCCGCGGACTCCCGTGTCCCTCACCATCACTTGCTCGGAATTGCTTTCTTTCTTCGCTTCCTGGGCGTCAGATCAGATCGACTCAGATCGGCTCGAACGGAGTCGATTGAAGGTGATGCGATTCCGGCGACGGATCGTCTCGCCCGCGGGGCCGTTGAGGCAAAGCAAGCACAGCTCGTACAAGAGCCGACACCGCCCCTTCTTTGGGCCTCGTCGATCCCCGCCGCCGAACGGCGATAGCAAGGGTGCTTCGCTCTCGAGAAATCGGTCGAGCACGTTGACGTAAGACGGGGAGCTACAGCTCGCTGTAGCTTTAGCTAGCTAGCTATTTCTCATCGCGGGGAACATTCGCACGCAAACAAGCAAAGGTGGACATTGTAAGTTCGGTGTCTCTCCCGCCGTCGGAACCTTCGCAGAAACGACCCAACTCATATGCAAGGCTCGCTCTCGCCTTTTCGCAAGCCCAAATTTCCGCACCACCGGGACTGCATCTTGAACTCGCCCGATCGTTCGCAAGGCCCGCGACAGTGTTTCCTGCGCCTTCTTGTTGTTTTTCTTGTTGTCAAAGAACTTGTTCTCCTTCATCATCCGAGTCGAGTCATCATCATCATCTTTCTTTTTTCGGATCGACCGTGACAAGCACAGCAAAGCCGTTCTTGAAGCCCTGAGGCAGCGAGCAGTCCGAGCAGGCATTTTCTTTGAAACCTTCTGAAAACGAAAATGCAGCACGCACCCACCCACCATGGCCACTGCCTTGTGCGGCGCGAGCCACACCCTCGCAGGCCTCTCTCCCCTCCTTTGTCCCGTCAGAGCGAGTCACGCCAAGCCGTGCACGCACGACGGCGGCACAGACTGCCATATGCTAACTGCAACGTGAGCTCGCCTGATGCGTACAGCTGATGCGAACGCAGCATGGCACAGCGTAGCACAGCGTAGCACAGCACGGCCGCGGTGATGCACAACAGCTTCGCTTCGTTTCTGCCGGCCGTCGTCGCAGCTTCAAAGGTGCCGCGCCCCCCCCCCCACCTGCTTCGCACTCTTCTTTCATCCCACCTTCCTCCATCGGTCCGGTCCACGCCGCGTTTCCACCGCCCACAGCCTAGCTGCTCGTACCCGCAGCCGGCTGACCTCTCCCGCTCCACGCTATAACCATCAATGGCACGGCCCGCCCCGCAGCTACCGCCGCCGGTGTGGGCCGGCCTGGGCTGCTCCCGCGATTCCTGGGATGCGCCGTCGCACTCGGGCCCACGATCGCCGCGTCGCGATCCATCCGAAGTCGGGGCCGCCAGGGCCAGGCGCGGAGCCACCGCGGCTGGCCGGCGACGGCGACGTGCCGAGCGAGACGAAGCAGAGAGGCCGCCGCGAGCTCGCCTGCTTCCTCGGCGTGCTCACCTTTCCCAGGGCGCCTGTGTTGCCGCGGGGAGAGCTCGATTCAAGTTGATCGTCTCTATCTTTGACCATCTTTTCCGGGGTCCAGTACGATACAATGCTGTATACCTCGAGCAGCCGCAGCTGGCCGCCGTCGCTGTCGCCGTCTGCGATGACGGCGCCGCGCTCCAGCACCACGACGCTGACGCGCGGGCCCGTACGTCCTGAGGAGCACGGCGGCGGTGCCGGAGGCTTCTCCGGAAGGAAGCCCCGCGCGGCCGTCAAGTGGCTGCGACGAGGAGCGGGAAACAGCGCAGCAGCAGGCGCAGCGGCGGCCGCTGACCGACCGACCGACCGTCCGAGGGCGGGTCATCGCGGCGCCGCAGAGAGGCCGGCCAGGAGGAGGGACTCCGCGGCCTCGAGCTGCGTCGCCTCGAGGCGAGGCGAGCGGAGTTCTCCGTCGCGTCGCCCCTGTCCCGCGGCTGCTGCGCCTCGAGGCGCGACGTCGCGGCCGGGCCGGCAGGCGGCGAGAGCAGCCGTGCTGCAGCGGGCTGCGGCGGCGGCGGACGGCTCGAAGTGAGGGCGGGCAGTGCCTCGTCCACGGTGGAATGCTGGTGCGGTGTTCTTGCGGGGGAAGCTCTGCGCCACAGTGGCTGTAGCCGTGCTGCGCGGACGGTCTGTGGGCCCGCAAATCCGTGGGGTGGCGCGAGGCGGCGCAGCACGGTTGGCCGCACAACATTGGGCAACAGGCATGAGACGAACAAACAAATAGCTGTTCCCAGGAAACGAACCCGGCAGGACGCGGCGGTCGGAGTGCTCGGCACCGACTGCGACAACGACGTCTTCAACGAGCGAGGAATTCATTTTCGCCGCCCTGAGGATCCTTCTTCGTCTTCTTCTTCATTCCAGGAATCAGGCGCTCATTTGACGCGATCAATGGATCGAGCGATCGCTTCATCAGTGGCAGATCAAGCGACCGGTCCATGGGTCGTGCTACAGGCGCAGCTGCAGCAGCAGCCAGCTGTAGCGTGCGGCAGGTGCGTGTATCAGAGCACGAGGCGTACGCGGGACGGACGAACTTGAGGTTGTCAAACATGGGCCTCTCCCGCATCCCCGTAGGGACGCAGGCGCCGAAGCTGGTCCCAACGGGTGTGGAGACCGCGAAAAACGTGTTGAGATCTGACGCGGCGGGACCTCCCTCGCTCCACGACGCCAGCTGCAGCTCATTCCCATCCCAGCTCATTTCATTCCCTTTCATTGCATCTCGTTGCATCTCATCGCATCGCATTGCACAGCATGAGGCGCACGTCATCGGCGTCACCGTCGTGGAAAACCCCTCGTAGGTACAGCCTTGCATACGTCCCTCAAGCTCGTAATCATCGCGTCCGTGCACGCAAAGCACTCGCCAGGTGCGAAGGGACTCGAGGCCTGGCGCAGTGCACCTTCCCGACGCACGCAAAGCACTGGCGGGGCGTGGAGGCGGCCAGGCCCCGCGAGGTCAACAAACCTCCGAGTCGGGCAGGACAGACGGCAGCTTCCTAGGGCCGGGCGCGGGCGGCTGCGGAGGCCGTGCCTCGGACAGTTTCCTTGGCGCTCGAAGGTGTTGCCGGCAGCGGACCGCAAAGTTGTGAAGCGCAGTCGTGAGCTTCGTCGTCGTCGTCGTCGTCGTCGACGGCGAGCTCGAAAACCGTCGGGACCTGCGTGCCTTCATGTGGATGAATGACATGACATGGCTTGCCTTCGATTAGTGGATGAGTAGCGGGGCCGAAGCTTGACGCTGGGCATGGGGTCCAGGGTTCGCTTTGGCGCAATTTTTGGCCTGCAGACGCTGCACTGCATCCGTGTGGTAGGAGCCCAGCTTGTCGTGGAGGGTGCATGAGGACGCACATGCAGGAATGGGATAAGCGCGCAGCTGCAGACAGAAGATGAAATGCGATCTCAGAGAAAGCTCCTGCATGAAGGTGACCTCGACAGCAGACGAACCTTGACCGCGACGAAATCACAGGCGAACAAGACAAGACGCGCTTTCCTTGCTGACAAACAAGACACGGAGAGAAGACGCGGCAGAATCTCTGCATTCAATTCGCCCTCCTGATCCTCGAAATTATAGCTGCTGCAGCCCGCCAGCTTGTTGCGTCCAGCCTTGTGACGACGCTTGCATGCTCTTGATAGCGCCCAGGCTACTTGCTTCTTGTCTTGCAAGTACTCTTGGTCCAGCTGTAATTTAAAGATCCGAACCATCGTCTGAGATAGGCATCTAACTTGTTCACACAACATGCTCTTGTGCGCGCGCGCTGCAAAGATGCTGTTCCTCCCCTCGAAAACTTTAAGAGCTCGCTTCATGATCACTACCTGCCCAAGTTCTCGCGGGAGACCAGAAACTGACCTCTTTATTTAAAAACAAAAAAGCCGAAAGGAAAAGAGAACTTTACGGTGTCATGTAATTATGATTATGGGCAACCCTTTACCCATCACTTGCGCACCCGAAGAATCCAGAGCAGCATGGTGGAATTGCCACTCAAGCCTCTTGAGAAAATTGCAACTCGAACGTCTCATAGGGCCTTTTTATTTTTTTTTTGCTCGTAAGGTTTTTGCTTCTTTCTGCACACTTTCACAATCTGTCGTATTCGAACAGATTGATGCTGTCTTAGCTGGAGGCCTCATTACGCTCGAAGGCTAGCATAATTCGAATCGATGGCTCTCCACGTAATGCAAATGCATAGCGGAGCAGTTGATTCGCTCGGTGTTTTCGTTTGCAGGCGCATTCCCGATGAACGAAGAAACCTCGATTGGTTCGGAATAACATCTTTCTCAGTAGATTGGAGGTGAAGGATTCTGAGCTGGTGCGGCTTCAGATGCAGAAGGTATCGTGGCAACGCATCTGTAAAATATTGAAGCAGAGTATGAACCTTTCTTGGACTTGAGTAAAGATGGGCCAGGGTCGTGACCTGGGACCACCCATTGTGAGCCGAGTCGACCTGGCAGCGACCAAAATCAATGCCAGAACCCGGTAGAACCGAAATATACCCGAATACACCAAACATTGACGCTTACCTTGAGCAGCATCGTGAGAAGAAGCTTACGATCTACTTCCCCGTTTGTTGTTAGCCACGGAGCACGGAACGAATGACATGACTTAGGTCTACACCGAAGTTTGCAAAAGATAGAACCAAGAACCCGTCCGATGTGTCGCAGGGACCAGACCACGCGGAGCGCGTAGCTAGCGCAAGTCACACGTCTTTACAGCGAAAGCGCCGCTACCTGATTCGCACAACGAGCCAACGTGCAGTGAAAGACTCATGCGCATTGCGATTGACCTTTGAGCAGTAGCTTCCAGACCGTTTGCTGAGTCAATCAAGCTGCCAGGCCACCATTGCGTCCTGACTTACATACAAGTAAAAGTCCAAGCCTCGGCATGTCAGTCCTGGTACGTTGTTGTTGACGGTAATTCCTAAGAGAACAAAAGAATGAAAGAAAAGAATTTCACGATACGCAAAAGAAATTCCGCTTCGTGGCTAGAACGAAACGGATGAGTAGGCGGCTGTCGCCTCCCCGCGTGCCAGGTCGCGAAGATATTCTGCAAAAAATATCCGCCTTGAACGTGAGCACATTACGTTCGATCTCGCGTCAAGCGTGTACAAATCGTTCGAAGCGTGTACACGCGCCGACCCCGGCGAAGCCCAGCCACTCCGAAATTCTTTTCTATTCTTTTGTTCTCTGAGAAATGTATGGGCCCAAAGACATTCAAGAAAGAAAGGAAAAAAAGAAAAAGCGCAGCGGACCTTGCGAATGGATCGACGGGGGAACTCGAGCCAAGATGTGAACGAAAATAAGGGATCGAAAACATTAGCAATTCCCCTAAAGTTTCACCTACCATTACACCTACCATTACCCACGCTGGGAGAGGACCTCGACACTAAATGGTCTGAGTTCAAGAAGCAGTTCAATCGACACCGCGTGCGTCATCAGCCTTCGAATGAATACATTACGGAAATCGAGGACCCAAAGGAACGCAAGAGATACAACCACATGCTCTTCATGAAGATCCTCCGTGCGATGGGAGCTCACAGCGGATCACTTGTAGAAGACAATTACGAGAGTAAAGGACTAGAGCTATGGGATCACATTCTGGAACTTCAACGGAATCGACAGGTGAGAAACGATGTAGTTCACGTGAAGCGGATGTCAAAACACTACAGTCCAGGCTCATTTACCAAAGCAAGGGAATCTCAGCTGTTAATGAAAGAGTAGGTGGAAAAGGCCAAAACGCTGGGCTGGCACGCCGACAAGAGGGCCATGGTAATGGGAGATAAGTACATAGCAATCATGTTGCTAAAGTGTGCTTTATCCGAACCTTCGGCCGGACTACGCTCGCACCTCACTCTCCTAGAGGATCAGGAAAACATCACCCCGTTCGAGATCGATGCGGCTATCAGCAAAACGCGTCGCGACATGGAGATTATCAGACAGCAGGCCGCTACCGCTAAGAAGTCAACACCACCGGGATGCACAACGGCTTTCGCAGCGCCGGAACGTCAAGTCTTGTATGGGGGAGCTCAAGACAACAATCGGAGACTCGGATACCGCCATTGTGACGGACCTTGTAAAGACCGCGTCTGCTATGTGAGGGAGCCGGTGTTCTGCGACAATGGCAAAAACAACTCACACAACAGCGCAGCATGCCGTGCGAGACCTCGGAATCGGGGTCGGCGCAAACGGAAACGCAGCCACCACCGACAGTAACCGAGAAAACAAGCTCACATGGCCAAGTCGACAAGAGAATGCATTTTGAGAAGTTATTATCAGACAAAGATCAAGTGCGCAGCTTTGTGTACAGAAGCAAGTAATCTCGACCCCAGCGCAGTGCTTGTATCGACGCTACCGATGCAATTTAGTCCAACCCGTTAGACGGCGTGTGGAGTTCAGGTCGCGTAGTCGTGATCTCGTAATTCCCAAGACCTCAGTTTTTCTAGGCACAGACCGCGTGCACCTCAAGGCACGTTGTGCCAAAAAATTAAAAATCATTCTTGAAATACCCATGCGAGCACTATCTTGTAAGTAGGACCGAATTCGAGAGAGGCGAGCCAGCTGCACATTATACATGCGCCGGCTTTTTCCTTTCAAACATCGTCTCAAATATCATGTTTTTTTTCACGTTTTCGACTCTTACTTGACGCAAGGACGAATCAAAACTATTGCAGTACCTGCAAAGTTGCTTTTCACGTGCAATTGTTTCATCTGAAACAAGACGCAAGGCCGTGAAAGTTGAAAGAGTCGGAGCAAAGAAGGTAAGACAGGCTGGCTCACAAAGGCGTAGAGCTAGCAGCTCCACTCCGAAATTTTGGCGCGAAATCTTCAGCCTCACGTTTGATGCAAGAGTGAAAAGAAAAGAAGTTTTGAAAGGCTGGCACGGACGCGCGTTGCAAACGCTTCTTCCTTTCCCCTTTTTCTTTGGTAAGCGAGATCCGCTGGTCATCTTGCCTTGCCGTCGCACGCAAAAATTGTGGCGTCGTGATGCGGCGGTGGTGCTTTCCAGTCACGTTGATGGGGCCCCAACCATTCTTTGTGCGGGCAGGCAAAGACGCGTCGCAGAGAGTTTTCTCTTTCTCCACAGACTTCCCACGAGGGGGGGGGGAGGGGGGGGGGGGGGGGGGGGGGGGGGGGAAGACCCGCTGTCGGAAACGGGCGTTGGCGACCCCGCATCTCCGCGCAGGTCCTGAACACGCACTTCTCACACGGATCCCGGTCAGAGTACGTTCACGGAGCCTCGTCGCAAGTTTTTTTGCTTCGCAGGCTCTGTAGGCCATTGCTTTAGTCGAAAGATAGACACTGGGTCGTCTTTTCGTTCGAAGCCCGGTCTCGAAAAGCGCGCGCTGTAGCTACTCGCGACTGGCTTGAGGTGGTTCGGGCTTGCGAGCGGCTGCTGCTGCTGCTGCTGCTGTGTCGACAGAAAAGGATCTTCTTTTCCTGTCGATTATCTTAGATTATCTTTCCTTTTGATTTCTTGCGCGCGCGTCATCCAGAGTACTTTGACTTGCAAGGCGTGATGACGCCACACCTGCGATGGTTTTTCGCTGGTCTGTATTTGGCTTGCTGACTAGCCGGCTGGTGGCCACAATTGCTTTCTTTTCGGCGCCAACAAAGAAGATGGCGCTCCTGGGTGCTTTCTTCGTTCTCGCAAAGTATCATAGCTGGTCGGTTAGTTGGCTAGCTGGCTGGCTGACTGGCTGGTTGGCTGGCTGGCTGGTTGTTGGGGCTGATGAGCTAGCTGGTGGGCCTCCAGCTCCATTCTGATCGCCCTGCTAGCTTGTTGACATCTTCCTCTTTTGTCGAATTGCAACTCCAAGCCCACTTGCTCGGTCTCGCAACCGCTCGCGCAGTCCCAAAGGCGCTCGCTCGGAGTTTTCCGACCTTTGCTTTTCGACGTTGGTGCGCTAAACTTGCCACAGAGCTGCAGCCGCAGGGTTCGCCTAAAGACGACCTCGTCTTGATGGATGGATGGATGGATGGATGGATGGATGGATGGATGGCGCTCCGCCCTTGGGCTGCCATCTTTTCCCTTTCATCGCAGGAGCCCTCCAAGATGGCCATCCGTTCAGACGCAGTCGCCCCGGCCGCATGGAGGGCGACTGACCGCGAAGCGACATTTGCAGCGCCACGATCGCTTCCTCCTGGCGGCAGGTCTGCTCGAGTTCGCAGGCCTCTCTGCACGCCCTGCCTGCCATCTCGTCTTCGGAGCGTGGCCTCGTGTCGCCGCCAGGAAGTCCGCCTCGTACCATCGAACAGATGGCCGCTCGGCCTGGAAACGACGCACCTAGCAGTGCAGCCGCCATGGCGATCTTCTTCGCGCAAGACGCCTAGGCGCTCTCAGCTTCGGGCCCTCGTGGCGGCCATGTATATGTATTTCTTTCTTTCTTTCTTTCTTTCTTCTTCATGTACCCGTCCATCGTCCATGGCGGCGGCGCCGTCGACTGTGACGGGCGCGCACGAAGACAGAAAGATACGCGGAGGCCTGGCGCTGCGAGGTCGACTGCGCCGTCGCAGCAGCAGCAGACGCTCGCGGCGTGGGGTCCTCGGGTCGGGGTCATCTTCGATGGCCATGGGCATGGCCATGGCGATGCCGTGGCGATGCCGTGTCGGCCGTGGACGGGGAGCGGGGGCGGGCGGGCGGAGGCGGCGGGGGCTGTCGTCGATGGCGCCCGCGTCGATTTCCCCGGCAGCTGAGCATCTCGCCGCGGCGACGAACAGCTCGTCGCCGGGAAGGAGGCGCGGCCTGTGCGGAGTTGCGCCTCGCCGCGCCGCCGCAAATCAATGCAAGGAAAAAAAGAAAGAAGGAAGGAAATGAAAGACTGAAAGACTGAAAGAAAGAAAGAAAAAATGAAAGAAAGAAAAAATGAAAGAAAGGATGGAAGAAGGAAAAGAACAAGGTGGGAAAAGAATGAATGGCGTGCCATGTCGTGGCAAGCCCTGAGAAAAAGAAATGATGGCCAAGAGAATAAAAGGGAGATCGGAAAGTGGAAAAATCTGAATAGCGCGAGATTGCGAATACCTACTAACGACTGGGCGCGGACGATAAACGGGCGGAGCTCGTTTGGCGGTGTCTTGCTTGGGCTGCGCTTGGGCTGTTTACCTTCCATTGCATTACATTATATTGCATTTCATTTCATTTCATTTGGATGCAAGACATTTCATGTCGTTGCGTCTGCGCCTTGGTCT
Source organism: Schizochytrium sp. CCTCC M209059 (assembly GCA_000818945.1). NCBI lineage: Eukaryota > Bigyra > Thraustochytrida > Thraustochytriidae > Schizochytrium > Schizochytrium sp. CCTCC M209059. The sequence continues at coordinate 144,634 of KN805386.1, read as the reverse complement.
TTCAGGTTGGTCTTGGTTGGGTCTCTCTTGGGGTTGGTTTGCTGGCTTGCGCGGCCTCGGATGGAAGATTTGCCGTTGTACGATGACAGACCCAGGGAGGGCGGGTGTGCGCTGCTGTCCACACCATCGATGGCGGCAGAGGGTCGCGCAGTGGCCCGCTGCAGAGCGCACGCGATCGGCGTGTTTGCGTGCGTGCGTGCCGGGACTTGCGCTGATTGCCGGCAAAGCCGAGAGGCGCGAGGCTTGCTTTCAGCAGCAGCGGTTGGCGCGGTGACGGATGAACATCGTCCGAGTCCCCGGCCTTGGCGATTGATTTCTCAATCCCTCCAACCTCGCTCATTTTTCCAGCTCTTGCCATATGTTTCTTCCCTTTCTCAAGGACCTGAGCTCCGTCGGTTAGCTGACCCAAGGACGCACGCAAGCACGCAAGCACGCACGCAAGCAAGCACGCAAGCACGCACGCAAGCAAGCAAGCAAGCAAGCAAGCAAGCGGTTGGCGGCTTCACGTCCATCCATCCATCCATGTATTTACGCATCCTCTCTCAACGCGAGCTCCTCCTTTTCCTCCTCCTTCTACGTCCCGCCCGTGCGCGCAGGTACGTCGTGTCGCCGTCGCTCTTTTTCCGTCGCCGTTGCCGTGCTTTCTTTCTACCGCGAGGAGACAGCGCGAACGCCAGGCCAAATCTCCAGGCACACGGGTGTGCGCCGCGCCACCTCCGCCTCGCGGATAGAGATATGGATAGATAGTAGCTAGATAGATAGCGAGCGAGCGAGTGCTGATGAAAAGAAAACGCCGTCCCAGCTTCGCCTCTCCGCCTCCGGCCGCAGCCTGCTAGCCCAGCCCGGTCGCGATTCGCAGTCGCTCGCTCTTGCTCTTGCTCCTGTTCTCGCCCTTGCGCTTTCGCTGCGTACGCGCGTGCATGCGTGCGTGCGTGCGTGCGTGCATTCGAGACCGCGACGCGCGGCCAACGGTCGCTCGTACTCGCTCCTCCCTCGCCGCAACGGCGCCGCGGATCGATCGATCGATCGATCGATTGGTCGAGCGTGGCTTCCTTTCTTTCTTTCTTTCTTTCTTTCTTTCTTTTTTCCGCGCCTTCCATCGATTTCTTCGAGCTTTTTTTTTTTTCAACTGTAAATTTTGTTTTCATTGTTATTTACAGTTAGGCCTATTTTCTTTCTTTATCTTTTCTTTTCTTTTCTTTTCTTTTTTTCTTCTTCCTTTCTTTTTTTTCTTTTGCGCCAGGAAGGCGGCGCGGCCAACTTGCCACTTGGCATGGCGGTCGATCGATCCGCAGCGCTCGCTCGCTCGCTGCCACGTGAAGCAAGGCGCCGCCGGAGGGGCCTCGCTCCGTTCCGAGCCGCGGCAGCTCGCCCGCCCCGCGCCGCGGCCCCGCGTGGACGCGCGGGAAATTGCGGCGCAGAGAAGCCAGCGGGCGGGAGGCGAGCGTTCGAAAAGTGGACTCCGAGGACCAGCGAGGCGCACGCGCCCACCTCCCTCGCGGCCCCTCCCCTCGCTCCGTCCGTGCCGCAGCGGCGAGGACGGGAGCGGAGAGAGAGAGGGGAGGACGGAGGCGGGAGCGCTCGCAGGTCTCCGGGAGCGGCGGCGCGCAGGAGCGAGCGCAGAAAGTCCGCGCGGTTGGCAAGCAAGCAAGCAGGCAAGGCAGGCAGGTGTGGTGCCGCGGTTTATGAAGGGGATCTCGGAATCTAGCAGCGCCCTTAAGGAGTGTCGTCTTACGAGGCGAGCAGGCGCGACGACGAGAACAGGGACGCGCGACGCGTCCCCGGGAGCGCGCGAGCGTTGGCGCGAGGCTGGAAAGGCGTCCAGGCTCTGCCTTTCTTCAGTCTGTCTGTGTGTCTGTGTGGCTGTCTGTCTGCGGAATCGCCGAGTCTGGAGCGAGCGAGCGAGCGAGGGAGGCGCGAGGGAGGGAGCTCGGCGAGAACCCTCGCTCTGGGAGCGCCATCTTTCTTTCTCTGTCTCTTTTTCGGTAATATGCTGCTGCCCCGCGTCCCGCGCTCGGCCGGCGATCGGGACGAGAAGCACGGCAGGGAGGCCCGCACGCGTGCGCGGAGGCGGCACGGGCCCGCGGGAGCGCGGGAGGAGGAGGCTCGCGAAGCTGCGCGAAGCTGCGCGAAAAGCTGCGCGAAAAGCTGCGCGAGCCTGGAAAGAGGGGCGGCAAGGCGGACGGACGTACGGCGGCGGGGCGAGGAGACAGCGCGCAAGGAACTTCCGCTCGCTCTTTTCCGCGAGGAAAGAATGAAGAAAGAATGCATTTTCAAATGTTGTTTTTGTGCAGCCTGGTGAAAAAAGAAAAAAGTATGTTTCTAGCTAGGTATACGTACGTACGTAGTATGACTGAAAAGAAAAGTAAAAGGAAACGAAACATGCTCTCTCGTGCTTGCTCCTTATTTAACTATCTCACCGGTCGGCCAACTGAAAAGAACCTTTCCATTTTCGTTTCTTTTTATTCAGTTGGTTTTCTGTTTTTCGCAGGTCCCCGAAGCGGGAAGGAGCAAGGAAGGAAAGGAGAAAGAAAGCAAGGAAAGGAAAGGAAGGAGAGAAAGAAAGAAAGAAATTAAAAAAAATGCGAATGCAACGAGGAGAAGTAGCGAGCTGTGCGAGAGGAGCGAGACGCTCTCTGCAGCCAGCAGCGCAATCAACCTCGCCGCGCTTGCTCGGCCGCGTCTACGCTCGCACAAGTTGCGCGATGTGCCTGCTCTAACGCAGCTTGCGTGCGCGCAGGCCCCGCCCGGGCGTTCCCGCTCCGCCACGCCCGGCCGAGCAGCCCTCGCCTCGCCTCGCGAGAAAGGCTTCCCGGGCTCACAATCGCCACCGGCGCCTCCTTTTAGAGCCTTGAATTCTGGTGCCTCGGCCCTGCTCGCGGCCTTTGAGCCAACGTGCCAGGGCGATCAAGCCAAGCAAGCCAAGTCGCGCAAGCATGGCGGACGCGGGCGCCATGATGCCGGAGAAGCCCGATGAGATGCTCCTCGCGGCCAGGCGACGGCGGCTGCGGAGCGCGATAACTCGCGCCGTCTCGGACGCGGAGCGGAGGGCGAGAGAGCGAGTTGGTGCGGAGACGCATTTATTCCCTGGGGACGCCGTCAAGTTCGAGGGCACGCCGGGCGCGCTTGACGGGCTGGAGAGCGAGAGAAGAAGACCTCGTCGAGCTGAGGGCCGACCGGGCGGCCATTGCGAACCAAGGGACGAACGACGCGATGGCATGGGGGCCACGGCATGGCACGGCAAGCAAGCAAGCAAGCAAGCAAGCAAGCAAGCAAGCAAGCAAGCAAGCAAGCAAGCAAGCAAGCAAGCAAGCAAGCAAGCAAGCAAGCAAGCAAGCAAGCAAGCAAGCAAGCAAGCAAGCAAGCAAGCAAGCAAGCAAGCAAGCAAGCAAGCAAGCAAGCAAGCAAGCAAGCAAGCAAGCAAGCAAGCAAGCAAGCAAGCAAGATACGATGCAAGCAAGCAAGCAAGATACAAGTTGTTCGTCCATGCGCGAGCAACTCGCGCCTGATGATGGTCGGTCGGTCGGTCGGTCGATCGGCCGCTTGCCTGCACTGGCCGATCGATGGACGACAAGAACGTGGACGACGAGGACTCGACCGGGGTCGGCCTGCAGGGCGCGCCACCCCCCCCGTCCCACCCCGCCCGCCGTTGGTCCCGCCGCCCGCCAACCGTCCACGCGGCCTCGGCACCGCACGGCGGCGGCGGCGATCTCTCGATGATCTCTCCTCCGCCCGGCCGGCGCCAGAGCTGCCGCGGCTGCTGCGCTGCGTGCTGGGACGCAGGTCGAAGATCGAGATACTGGGGCCACTGCAGGCCTGCCGGTGGGACGCGGCGGGCGGAGCAGGGCGAGCAGAGGGAGAGGGAGGGCATGGCGGGCGAGGGAGGCGGAGCCGCGAGGCGGAGCTGGCGGCGACGGCGCGGGCGAGGGGCGCGAGGGCGGCGCGGAGGGAGGAAGGGCGCGCGAGGGCCAGGGGGCGGGAGCAGCGCGCGCGCCCGGG
>KN805386.1:124424-140237 GCA_000818945.1 Schizochytrium sp. CCTCC M209059 | reverse complement strand
GGGCCCTGCCGCGCGGTCTCCGCGGTCGCCGCGGACGCAGGCAGGGCAGGCCGCGGCGGCCAGGTAGCGCGACCAGAGAACGGGAAGGGGCGGCGTCCTCCAACAAAAAGAGAACGAAAAAAGAAAATAGATTCTGTTTTAAAAAAAACTCCGTCCTTCGTGGAAGCAGAAATCAGAGGAAGAAGTTTTCATTTCCATTTTCATTCTCGTTTTTTGTTTCTATCTTGTTTGCGGGAGGGAGGGAGGGAGGGAGGGAGGGAGGACGGGCGAAAGAAAGAAAGAAAGAAAAAAAAAGGAAAAGGAAAGAAAAAGGAGAAATGAAATCCCCAACCGAGTTCGAGTTCGGAACTGGCGGCAAACTCAAATCGCAATCGCAACCGCGCAATCAGATCGAGCAAGCCGGAGCCAACAAGCCAAGGCAAGCCACGCCAAGCCACGCCAAGCGAAGCCACGCCACGCCAAGCCACGCCAAGCCACGCCAAGCCACGCCAGCGAGCGAGGCCGCGCGGCAGACGCAGCGAAGCGCTAGAGAGGAGCGGTGACCCCGGTCGGTCGCGTTGATCGGAGGCGCGGCATCGTCGTCACCGCGGGGAGAGAGAGAGAGGAGAGGAGAGGAGAGCGGAGAAGCCAGCGCGCACTCTTCGCAGGAGGACCTGCTCGACCCGGGCAAGGCAGGCCGCAGACGAGAGGGATAGGCAGGGCGTAGGCGACAGGCAGAGAGAAGACCAATTGTCCAACGCCCGCAGGCGCGAACGAAGAAAGGAAAGGAAAGCAGTCCATCGAGAGAAGCGAGAGCCAGCGGACGCAAAGGTCTCTTTCGTTCATTCGCCTTCATCTCAATCAACTCAAAGCCAAGCAAAGCACAACTGCCATCGAGGACCCCCCTCGGCAAGCTCTCAAGGCAAGCTCTCAAGGCAAGCCCTCAAAGCAAGCCCTCAAAGCAAGCCCTCAAAACGCCAACGAAGCAAGAGCAGCACCCAAACAAGGCAATGATCCTCGAGACGGCACACGCCCTCCAGCTCGCAGCAGACCAAAAGAGAGACATGGAGGCCAGAATGCAAAAGGAAAAACGCATGCTCCGTGAACAACAGGGCATCGTCACACGCCGAAGGGCGCTCGCCGCCGCCGCGCACTCCAACCCAATCGCCGGCGGCGACGACGAGAACGCATCATATTCCAACAACAATAACAAACGCAGCAGGCCCGCCGCCATCAAGACTGCGAACGCCGCGCGCGGCCAGGACGCAGCAGCCCTCGCACTCTTTGACGATCTCGGCGGCATGTTCTCACCCATGAACGTCAACACCACCTACAGCGAGCTCTTTTCCAACGGCGAGGAAGCTGGCCCCCTCGACATGCAAGACAAGCATCGGCACCACTCGCGCAACGCCAGCGGAGGCAGTCTGCCGCTCCTCGGCCTCGAGGACATCCTCGGCGCCGGCGGACTCGAGGTGTCCGCCTCCGCCTACGAAGACGACTTCGCACCTATGAACTATGGCTTCGAGCAGCAGCAGCTTGACCAAGAGCAGCAGCAGCAGCAGCAGCAGCTCCACCACCACGACAGCCACTACGACCTCGTGCACAGCGCCGCTAGCGAAAACCTTTTTGCCGCGCGCCAACGCAACAACAACGGGGCAAGCATTGTCGTCGACGCCTCTGAAAACGACGTGGACGCCGTCGCCGAGTTCGGCGATCTCTTCCTCAACGGCCCTTCTCCCTCGGCCGCCCACGCTCACGCAAACCCGTACAGCAGCCACCACCACGGCCACACCGAGCGAACCCACAGCCACCACGACATCCTCGCCGGCGCCACCGGCATGGGGGACACCTACGGGGGTCTCGTCGTCGACGACGACGACGACGATGAAGGATTCTCCTTTATGATCCAGGACCTCGCGCAAGGCGAGCCCTCCGACACCCACTCCGCGTTGAGCGCATCCACTGCAACGACCGCGGCCCTCTCGACAGCATCCGCCCCGAACCCCACCAAGAAGCGCAAGCTTCACGTGGACCCGGCCATGGCCTACAAAACCAAGCAGGCGCGCAAAAATTCTGCGTCTTCCTCGTCGACCACCTCGTGGTCTCACTCTTCGGCGAGCAGCAGCGGATACTCGACACCCAACCTGGCCCAGCAAAACAAGGCCCGGGCCTCCTCCAACAAGAACGCACAGAACCGGCACATGTCGCCCCTCGCCACCAAACAGCAACTGCAGTTGCAACAGCAGCAGCAAAAGCAACATGCCACCGCCACCACCGTCCATGCCCCGCCTGCAGTAGCCGCAGCCGCAGCAAGACTCGGCACCAACCTTCCCTACGCGCCGGCGCCGGGCTCCTCGCGAGACCCCCTCGCTGCCCTTCGCTACGGCAGCTCCAAGGTCGCAGGCAAGCGATGGACCACCAAGCAAGACGAGCAGCTCCGCAAGGCCGTCAACAAGTTCAAGTCCTCAAACTGGAAGGCCATCGCCCAATGCGTCGAGGGCCGCAACCACGTCCAGTGCCTCCAGCGCTGGAAAAAGGTCCTTCAGCCCGGACTCATCAAGGGCATGTGGGCTCAAGAGGAGGACGACAAACTGCTCGAGCTCCTGGCGCAGCAGGGCAAGGAAAAATCGTGGACGAAGATCGCCGAGCACATCCCCGGCCGCACCGCCAAGCAGTGCCGCGAGCGATGGCATCTCAACCTCGACCCCTCCATCAACCGCGGTCCCTGGACCAAGCAGGAGGATGACATTCTCATGGGGCTTCATGCCAAGATCGGCAACAAGTGGGCAGAGATCAAGCGCAGTCTCCCTGGAAGGACCGAGAACGGCGTCAAGTCTCGCTTCAAGTCCATCCAGCGCGCCCTCAACAAAGATACGCGCTTTGACTAAAACACACAATACGATAGGGGCACCGAGCGACTTTCGCGACTGATTTATAAATACCTCCTTTTTAGGTTCTGTACAAAGTATAATTCTTTTCTTTCGAGTTCGAGTTCCGCAGATTTCGTTTCATTAAATTGCATGCATGCATGCTGTATGCTGCGTGCACGACCGAGAATAATCAGATGGCCTGGAAAGAAGTTCCCGAGCAGTCTCGGCTGTCCGTTCTCCCTGTCCACTGTTGACTGTGTAGTCAAGCAATCAATCATGTCAACGATAGAATTGAAAGAAAGTGAACGATGACAAAGACTTTACCGCAACCTCCCCGTTGCCATGGTTGATAATCGACCTCAATAGGTAGGCGGTGACTGTGCGCTTGAAAGATATGCTCAGGCAAAAGCGTGATAATCTAGCAATGGTCGACTCGGGCAACAGAGCTCTCTCTCTCATGAGGTCCGAGAACGACAACCAAAAGTTGACCACGACATCAAGCAAGAAGCTGGCTCGAGGATGAGATCCGCAGAACCCACCACTGCCATGGTGCGCAATCTATCTCAGCGCGGTTGATATGATGTGCTTAGGAAAGCGCATCGTTTCTTTCGACAGGGTCATTGCAGCGCCCACATCAAGTCTGAGAGACGCCTCCTCTTTCTTCTTCTTCTTCTTCTTCTTTTTCTTCTTTTTCTTCTTCTTCTTTTTCTTCTTCTTCTTTTTCTTCTTCTTCTTCTTCTTCTTCTTCTTCTTTTGCAAGATTGTCGGCAATGATGATGTGATGATCATCGTTTCTTCGGGTCTTGTCCAAGCCAGGATGTCATGTGTCTTGCAGAATCCGAGGTTAGACCTTCATGCAATACCTACAGTTAGGCCTAGCTAGGCCTACTGCACGGCGGAGACGCTTAGAGGTTCGCTCGATCGCTGAGCCGCAGCCTCGCGCTCTTCCGTGAACGCGGCGACATTCGCGCTCTCCCCCTCCGCCGGCACCTGCGGCTCTCGCCCGAGGTGCTGGTTGCAGTCTTCTCCACACCTCGGGTCCCGCGTCAGGTCAGGTCAGGTCCGAGAGATTTCCTCGCCGCTCGCTCCTCCGCTGCAAGTACCAAGCCCTCCGTCCATCGTCCGCTTTCCCGGCCTGCGCGTCGCCTGCGCGTCGCGCGTGGTCTTCCACGATCTCGTCTCGCGCCGCCTCCTCCTCCGCGATCTATCTCCTCGCTCGCCGTGCACACACACGCTCGCGCAAACACGCAGCCCATGTTGGTTTCACTCCCATGACCCGCAAGAGTCCGCGGGTTTCCTCTAGTATTACCTCGCCGGGTCTCCCGTGTCGACGCGCCGCGGCGCCGCGCCTGTGCCGCCCCTCTTGGGGCCTTGTTCTATCTAACAAGGCGCTGGCGCACCGCAATGAAGTTGCGGCCGCGCCCAAGTGCAACCGCGTTTCACGAGCCGCGCTGGAAGACAGCGAGCGAGCCGAGCGTGTGCACGTTGACCGCGTGGACCTCGTCGTCCTCGTCGTCCTCGTCGCCGCCGTCGACGCAGGACGAGGCGGAGACCGCGACGTCCGTGCGTGTTTACGCGTGCGCGTTGATACGCACATAACGTGCAGCGCAGCGGCCGGGAAGGGAGAGAAGAAACTACGGTTGGTCGTTGGGCGCGAGGTCCTGGTCCTCGCCGCGGCGGCGTAGGGTTTCCGGTGGCGCGCCGCTAGGAGCCGGCGGGTCGAGGCGCGAAGGCGAACAAGCAGAGCAAGCAGAGCCGCAACGGGAGCGAGGCCGAGGCGAGCGAGCAGCGCGGCGAGGAGGGCGGCAGCATGAGCCTGGGCGCGCAGGGCGCGTGGCACGCCGTGCACGGCGACGAGGCGGCGGCGGCGGAGATCCTGTACGTGGGCGGGGCGCGGCACGCGGGCGTGGATGGATGGAGGGATCGATCCATGGAGAAATGGCGCGATGCAGGGAAATGTCCACGGCGCGCACGCGCGGGTGAAGCGCGTGGCGCGCGGGGGAGGAGCGAGCAGAGCGAGGGCTGACGCGGAGAGACGCCGTGCGCAGGGAGAAGGGAGAGCTCAGCATCGAGAGCCTCGTGGACGTGGTGGAGCGCAGCCGCACGCTGCAGGAGTTAACGTACGTTCGTTCGTTGGGGTTGGCCATGCCGACTTCACACACTGCCAGGCAGCTTGCTTGCTTGCTTGCTTGCTTGGACAGACAGGCGGGCAGGCAGGCAGGCAGGCAGACGCGCGGACAGAATTCTGACGAGGAGACGGATGGGAAACCGCGCAGACTCAATGGACACCTGCTTGCGGACGAGGAGGCCCAGGCCCTCGGCCTCGCCCTGCAGCACAACAAGTCTCTGCGATACCTTGAGTAAGTGACCTGCTTGAACCCCCCCCCCCTCACCGCTTCCCTCTCTCGGGAGGGATGAAAAGGGAAAAAAAAGAAAGAGAGAGAGAGAAAAAGACTTACGAAGACGAGCAAGCGCAGCCTCCACAAGAACAATATTGGCAGTGCCGGCGTTGCGCACCTCGTAGACGGCTGCCTGCGCAACAAGTCCCTGCACACGCTCAAGTAAGTCGCCACGGTCAAGGCAAGGAATAAAATGGGGAGAGAGAGAGAGAGAGAGAGAGAGAGAAAAAAAAATCGACAAGAAAAAGAGAGAGAGAGAGAGAAAGGTGTCCCATCTCACACTGACACACACGCGCGTCATTATCTCGTTCCAGTCTTGCCAGCAATGAGTTTAATCAAGAGGCATGCGCGTCCATCGCTCGCATCCTTGCGCAGAGCCAATCTCTTCGCTCACTCAAGTACGTTCGTTGGGACATTAAGATGTGTGGCAGAGGGACAATCGGACAATTGGACTGACCCTTTTCGATGGCACGTCGTTGCTTTGTTTTGGATTCCTTCTATTTTGGTTTTAATCGCAGCCTCTCCAACAACTACCTGCACGACGGTATCGTTGAAGCCATCCAAAAAACCTTGCACGAGAATGGACCTCTCGAGAACCTTGAGTACGTTGGCACATTACATACTCTTTCTTTTTTCCACCCAAAACTTGCAATCCACCCATCAAGAATGTGTCCTGCCGATACTAACATTTTGCGCCGCTGCACATGTTTGTTCGCTCTACAGTCTCTCACGAAATGGTATTCAAGAAGCGGGCTTTGCTCGGTTCCTTCCCATGCTCATGCGCAACCAATGTCTGCGCAAGCTGGAGTAAGTCCAAAATGGATAGTCTTGGCCCAAAGAAAAGGCAACGACGAAAAACCGAATAGTAAAGAGGGGAACCGCAAACTCACTTTACTTCGCCTCTCTTCCCACGCTCACGCTCAGCATATCCACCAACAAAGTCGGCAAGGACGGCGCACGAGCTCTGGCCATTGTGCTCCAGACCAACAAGACCTTGCACTCTCTCAAGTACGTGAACACATTGATTGCACTCCATGGCTCAAACACGAAAACTCACCAAATCATCGTGAACACAGCCTCGAACAGACTCGCATGGGCGCCGAGGGTCTCTTTGTCGTCGTCGCTGCCCTTCACAGCAACGACACCTTGCGCGAGCTCAACCTTTCCCATAACGAGGTCAACTTTTTTGCCATTACGGCACTTGCTGCCGCAGTCAAGCAGTCCGGCTTGCGTGTTCTTCAGTACGTTTTCTAACTCTAACTTCGCGACCACGTCAACGCAAGTGGCTGACCCCGTTCTCATCTTGTACCGTAACCAGACTCAACCAGACCACGCTAGGACGCAAAGGAACCGAGGTCTTGGCCACAGCTCTTACGCGCACAAACACCTTGGAAACGCTTTCTCTTGCTTCCAACTCCATCGGGGATGTTGGCGTCCAAGCTCTCGCCAATGCGCTCCACCACAATCGTTCTCTCCTGCGCATAGATCTTTCAAGCAACAATATTGGCGACGAAGGCGCCAAAGCCATGGGCCTCGTCCTGCAGCAACGTCGCACACTCCGTGAACTTCGGTACGTGAAATGTTTGCTTCTCCTTTTCTGTTTTCTTCTTCAGTTACTCGTGATCCGTGAACACTGACTGACCAATGCTTTATGATGAACATACATGCAAACACAGCCTTGACCATAATCGCATTGGCAACGATGGCATCAAAGCTCTAGCGCTTGGCCTTCGCGTCGCGGCGACCTTGGAGTCGCTCGAGTACGTTTCTTCTTTCTTCGTCGTGCTTTCTCGAACAAACTCTAACTCTCTGTTGCTCGGATTTGCATGCGCACAGTCTTGGTCGCAATGACTTCAATCATGAGGGAGCCTCTGCTCTGGCCGAAGTTGTCTGCCATCATCCTTCGCTTCGGGTGCTCCAGTAAGTTCCAAGCGCGCACAGTGCAACTCCCCTTTTCTTTTCTTTTCTTTTCTTTCTTTTTGACAAGACATGAGCGATCTAACATGCGCTATGCAGTCTTGACGAGAACGACCTTGGAGACAGCGGGGCCGCTACCTTGGCCTCTGCGCTGCAACGCAATCAAGTCATGAGGACGCTCAAGTACGTTTGACAAACCTTTGGTTATTCTTGCGAACACGTCATTTTTCTAACGAACCGAATTATGCACATAGTCTGTACTGCTGTCAGATTGGCGACAATGGTGCCCATGCTTTGGCAGCTGTGCTCCGGCACCATACCTCGCTGCAGTCTCTCAACCTTGACAGCGCCAAAATCGGCCATGCGGGAATCTTGTCCCTGGCCATGGCCCTCGAGCACAACCGCTCTCTCCGACACCTTTCGTACGTTTGTTTCATGATCAACTCTTCTGGATGCGGGACTGATGTACTGACACAACTTGTTTGTAATTGTTTTCGTGTATTCAGGCTCCTCTTTGCCGACGTCACTCCGGCCTCGATCGACGCCCTTGCAAAAGCGCTCGAGGACAACGAGGTCCTCGTTGACTTGCGACTGCGATACGAATACGGCTACGTCAAATTCGACCAAACGGTGCAGAACCGTAAACTCATGGCTGCTCAAGAGCTCTTTGCCGGCGCCAGCCAACTCTTGCTAGAGCTAGAGACAGCGCGCACGTTGTCTCTGCGTCATGGACTCCCGGTCATGAGTCAGAAAAAGCCAGACAAGTTTGTCAGCAGGGTCTCCGACATCGTCGAGCAGGAAGAGAAAATCCACGACCTCGATCCCGTGCGCGAGGTGCAGAGACGCCTGACGCGGACTCGCGCTCAAATCGACCGTCTTGCGCAGGATATTCCTCTTTTGGGCCCCTACCTGCTGCGCCCTTGCCGTCGTGCCTCGACACGCACCGGGACGCGCGAGGCCGAAATGTTTAGCTCCAGGCACATTCTCTTCAATGACAACAACACACGCCACCACCACCAGCTGCAGCGCTCCGTTAGCGGCCGCATCATTCTTGCCCCTTGATGCTCACGAGGCTTTCTCGACCTCAGGGAATCATGGGTCTCATCTTTGTACATACACAAAACAAAATTCAAAGACAAAGGGTGTCGTCCTGGCCAACTTTCCGACAATGATATCGACACCTTTGCCATCCTAAGCTTAGCTTTTCGCTGCCATAACAGTTTTAGTCATCGACCAAAATTTCTGCGCAGACGTCTTGATCTCTGATGCGATTGCTTCCTTTTCTCGAGCACACCAAGGAGAAGGTCACTTGGGAAAAAAATACTCGCCGAGCATGTCAAGCTTGAGAAAGGTTCTGTGACGATGTACAGCATCGCCAGCGTGCTTAACTTTCTATGACAAAGCCCTCAAAATGTACCAAGAGGTTCTTGAGATTGAGAAGAAGAAGTTCGGATCACATCACTTTGAAGTAGCGAACACTATGCACACTATCGCCAGCGTGTTTAAATCGCAGGGTTTCGATGACGAAGCACTCAAAATATACCAAGAGATGCTTGAGATTAGAAAGAAGAAGCTGGGCCCAGATCACCCGTCCACGGCGACGATGATGGCTTGCATCGCCAGCGTTTTCGAACCCCAAGGTCATTACGACGCAGCGCTAGGTCTTCCCGCAAAGGTTCTCGCGATTAGAAGAAACCAAAATGCGGGCCAAAGCATGAGTTGGTGGCTGTGGCGCAATACTGGATGTCGCTTACGTATTCGCACCGCGAGCAATCTGCGAAGGCTTTCGATCATGCTCAAGATGCGTTGAAAGTCCTTCCTTCGAAGCACTCTTCCGTCACATGACGCAATTCCACGTTTTGCTTATGCCTGGCTTGCCAAAGGCCAAGCTCTGATGGATCTGGGTGTTTTCAAGCGCGCTGAGGCTATCGTTGTGCTCGAACGGATCGTTGAAATCTGGGAATCCCGGCTGGGCATGGAGCACGATTTGGCAGCCGAGTAACTTTACTGGCTCGCTGCAGCAGCTATGCACGATATTGTCGTATCTACTCGGGCACTTGACATCAAAAACCGAAAGAACATCCGTTGACGGTCAAATCGAAGGACCAAGTCCAGAAATTAACAAAAAAAGTCGACCCACATTAAGACTTGAGACAGAAGAAGCTTCGTGCTCACGCTGTGCTCGATTCTGACAATGACATCACATGTCGAGGTACTACACCATGGCGAAGCAAGGTCTGCTTCGTACGTACCATCCCGTGCCGAGGTGTAACTGTGTTTGTCCGTCTCGAGGACGCGTCCCTTTTGGAGGAATCCGCACCTCCTGCACGCGCACCAAACAGCACACCATTCTCGAGTCTCCCTCGCTGGTTGTTCAAGTCGCATCCCCTTCCAGCCGTAGCTAGTGAGCTAGTGAGCTAGCGAGCTAGCTGGCACCCCATCCCCGCCCTTCACGCTAGCCCGCGTCAAACACCTGCATCGAGTCCCGAAGCTCCTGCACGTCCAAGACGAAGTCGCCGGTCCCGCGCCTTACCGTTAGTAGCTCAGGGCGGGCCAGCGCGTCGAAGGTACTGACTGACTGAGAGCACTGCATCCAGCGCCCCGCACGCAAGGCCGCCGCATCTGCATTTCCGCAAGACGGCGCCGCCGGAACCGGCGTTGTCGGCAGCGGCGTTGTCGGCAGGGCCGAGGTCGGCAGGGCCAAGGTCCGTGTTCTGCGCTGCTCGGCCCTCGCGCGCGTGCAGTGCGGAGTCTCTGTCGCCGCGCGGCACGTGCACACGCCGCGCCATTCACTCTTTCGCTTACCCCGCGCGCGCCCTCCCGCGACGCCGCCGGGCTCCGCTGCGCCAGAGCTCGAGGCCTGCGGCCGCCAACGCCCGCGCCCGCGGCAGGGCAACACGCGCCAGGGCAACACGCGCCAGGGCTGCGGCCGCGAGCGGTCTCCGCGGCAGCGGCGCGAGCGGCGGCACGAGCGCGTGAACGGCGCGGGGCGCCCGCAAATAGCGCACTTGGAGAGGTATTCGGGCGACTTGCGGGGCGCGGATAGCGGTGTTGCGGCGCGCGGATAGCGGTGTTGCGGCGCGCGGATAGCGCAGTTGCGGCGCGTGCAGCGGTCACACCAAACACACGCACACACTCGCTCACGGGGAAAACGGGAAAAGAGGGTCGAGGGAGGCCTTGAAAGAGAGGGGGAGAAAGGGACTTTGAGAGGCGGCGGCAGAGCGCGATTGAGGACGCGGAGAGCGGCGCGGCGAGCGAGGGCGAGGGCGCGAGGATGAGCGCGGCGGGCGGCGAGGAGGAGGAGAACATCGCGCTCCGGCTGCTGCGCAGGTGCACGGCGCGGCGCGAGGAGGAGGGCGAGGACGACGCCGCGGCCGACGAGGAGACGCCGACCATGAGGCGCGCACGAGACGCGCAAAGACGCTCGGGCGCGCACGTGCAGACGCAGAGGCTGGAGGAGGAGGACGGGGAGGAGGACGAGGAGGACGAGGCGGAAAACGACGCCGTGGAAAACGGAGCGCCCTGGCGTGCGGCGAGGGGCTCGGGCGTGAAGCGGCCCTCGCAGGCGGGATCGTACTTTGCCGCAACCCTCTCGAGCCTCTTCGGACCATGGGTCACCGGCGGCGAGGGGAATGACGCAGAGGACGACGCTGCAAACCTTGCGTCCGAGGCCGACGAAGACGACGAAGAGCATGATAGTGGCGACTCGGATCGGTCCTTTTACACGCGCGACGGGAGCACACGCGGCACCATCGTCGCGCAGGCGCCCATGAAGCGTAGACAAAGCAAGCTTCCCACCAATGTCTGGCCCAAAACGGCCGAGACCAAGCGCGATCGCGACCGCATTGGAAGATACTGCGAGGATCTCAAGGCCTTTGCGGACGACGTCAAAGAGCACCAGTTCACCAAGCAGGCCGATCTCGCGACGTGGATGCTCGGCATCGTCGCCGCATCGGACGAAGCGCTCGACAGCCGCCCGGAAGGCAAGCAAGCCCTGACGGCCGTGCTTCGCGAAGCAATGAACAACGCGCGTCCCAGCAACGACGAGCACCTGCGATTCATCGTCGCAGCAAGCATGCTTGTTGTTCGCCTCGATTCTGGTTTACAAGGCTCCATCACGATGGATAATGGCCGTGA
The DNA here is from genome assembly GCA_000818945.1 of Schizochytrium sp. CCTCC M209059. Lineage (NCBI taxonomy): Eukaryota > Bigyra > Thraustochytrida > Thraustochytriidae > Schizochytrium > Schizochytrium sp. CCTCC M209059. The sequence goes on along the minus strand of KN805386.1, from coordinate 128,935 downwards.
AGTTCTCAGCAAACTTGTATCAGCCTTTCAAGCGACCATCAAGGCAACACAGGGTGGAAAACGTTCGCCCTTTCGCCCCGCAGCCAGCGGTGTCGTCGCTTCGGCATTGGCCTACATCATGTCACGCGCCTCCAATGCGCGCGCCATGCGCGATGAGATTATTCTCCCCAGCGGACTCGTCTCGGAGCTCATTGGCTTTATCGAAGGCCTCGACGTCGCAGATGACGAGACGCGCGGAACCCTCTTTGCGCCCTGCATGCACCTTGCCGATTTCATTTGCTGTGTTCGTACCTTTCTAGATTTCGGTGCAGCCAAGGAATTCGTGCAGCCGTTGGCATCCAAGCTTAAGGCGCTTCACGAACTCGAGGACCGACGGACGCCCGAGCTCGACGAGGAGGACATTGCATTTTGTAACGATTTTCACCAGCGCGCTCTTGGCATGACAGGTCACATTGCCGAGGCCAGCCCATCGTCGACTCGCGCACTTGGACACGCCATGTCCATTCTCGCAAATCTCTGTGACGGCGCGGATGAAGAAATCAGGTATGTCATTCAGAACGACCAAATTCTTGCTGAAGCCTCCGCGCTGCTCGAGAATCCAAACCTGCGTATCTACATGTCTTCGCTGCGTTTACTTGGTAACGTGGTGGCGGGCCCCGATGACCTGACCCAGGCTGTCGTTGATATAGGCGCCGTCCCCACCATTCTCGAATTTGTCACCAAGGCCCCGTCCGCAGCTCCTGGCGACGAGGGCATCCCTCTGTACAAGGAGTCGCTCTGGCTCTTATCCAACATTCTCGCTGGCAATGAGGAACAGATCAGCTACATTCTCGACCTCGACGCCATGAAATACATTATCGACGTGCTCAGGTCCGATGAAGTCTATGCGCCTCTCAAGACGGAAGCGCTTTGGTGCGTGCGCAATGCGCTCGCGGGCGGTACACATGAGCACGTCCAAAGGTGTATCGACGACGGTTGCATTGAGGCCTTTGTCCCTGTGCTCGCCGCCCGTGAGAACGCGCCCGATTCCATTCTCTGTGCCGAGGGTATTGTGGAAATTTTTCGCACGCTGCGCGAGCATGCACAAAATAGCGAGGATGAGGCCGCCCAGTCAGCGTACGAGGACGCCAAGAGGCGTCTCCGCGAGAGCGATGGTGTTGAGGTGCTCGACCAGAGCGCTTGTGGAAGCGAGTTGAGCGCTTCTGTTACACAGCTGGCTCAGGAAATCCTCCGCGAGCACTTTGGAATGAGCAATGATAATTGGGTCAATCTCGAGCAGCGAAGCCAGATGTTCAACTTTGGCGGCTACTCGCTGAGCGATAGCTTCAACAGCCTTGGCGAGGCCGTGACCTTTTGGCGCGACAAGGCGAACGAGGGCGTCGACGAGGAGAGCGAAGAGTACTTTGACGACCTTCTTGTCGACCCATACGTGTCTGCAGACAATGTTCGAGGTGTCCTCGTCTTTCTCTCCAAGTTGCGGATCTCCCAAGAGTTTCAAAACACGAGCATGCAGACCGGACTCGCGCGTCGCGTCATGGAGGGCCTTGAAACGCTGTGCTCCGACGAGTTTGCGCGGGAGGAAATTATTGCCCGCATGGTCGACTCTGTCGACACGTGTGGCGACAAGCCCATCTGGGCGCTCAATCAAATCTCGCTCGTCAGCCGCGTTGCGCATGCCCGCGGCAACAAGGAGGAGCTTCGCAAGATTGGTCGTGGTGTTATGAACCTCGACATTGTGCACGAGCACGTGCGGCGCGTGATCAACAAGCTTGTCAAGCGCAATGGTGGTGTGGACGATGTCTGCGTGTACCTGCGCTTCGAAATTGAATTGCGCGAGGACCTCGATCTCCCTGTATCCGCGCAGGACATGATCTACTCCACCTATGTGCAGATCGATAAAGCAGACTTTGAGGCAGCACGCTCTGCCTGCAAGGAAGTTGACGATGAGGCCTTTGAGGTATGGCTCTCTGCCTGGCCAGAATGGGTCCGCGAGGAGCGCCGCGAGTTTGCTGACGAAACGAACTGGGCCGAGCTTGATCAAGAAGAGCTTTCGCGCAATAGCTTGCGCGACAGCCTCACGAACCTCTTTGGAGAGCCCGTGGAAGATCCGATTCGCCTTCTCGACCCGGACTATCCCGGCAAGAGACCCGTGTGGAGCCTCAAGGACCTGCTCCGGCATTGGGTCGCCACGGGTATGGACCTCTACGGCGTGCACCGCTCAACGGAGGATTTGCGCAGTAATTTGCGGCGATGCACACGCCGCAAATCCATCCGGAGCATGCTTTCCTTCAAGTCCGCAAAGTCTGTCTCGCCCTTTAAGCGCCATTCCAGCCGCAGCAACATTCGCGGCGAAGAGGAGGGCGAAGATCTGGGCGAAGATCTGGGCGCGCATGGGCTTGGACAGCTCGACGAAAACGACGAGCGTGACCAAGTTGTATCGGGGAACGGCAATGAGGACGATGATGCCGCCCGCCGCGCAGATGCCGTGGAGAGTTGATGAATAAGATGTTACAAGACTATACCTTTTCCCCCCTTTTCTTTAATCAAGTTGCCATCAGTTCTGGCACTCTTTTCTACTCCTTCCAGTGCCTCCGTTTTTGCGCTTGCTACTTACTACGTGTATACTACGTAGACTCGCCCAACTTTCTCTTCCTTGCAGTTGGTTGACGCCGCCGCAGATCCATAAAATAGCCTTCAAAGAAATTTCGCTGTTTGGCTGCGCGCAAATCGTACTACGGAGCGCGAGCGCACGAACAAGCGCGTCTGTGAGTGTGCGCGCGCGCGCCAGAGCTGTAAAGAGCGAGCGAGACAGAGAAAGAGTCTGCCACTTTTTCCGGGCGCGACGCTAACCATGCACCTCCATCGCCGCGGTCGCGAGCCCGCGAGGTCTGCGCCGGTCACTTTTCAGGCAGTTGGAATGGCGATGGCACTCCTTATCTTGACGGTCCTCACCGGCGACACGCGAGCTGAGGTGGTCTCTTTGCGAGCGCAAACGCTGCTCGAGAGGACAGCGATCGAATGCACGGAGGACCTGGCGCTTGCAGAGCGCTTCGTGGCTTTCCGACGCCGTGTCGGTCGGGCACACGAGGTCGTGACCTGCAAACATGTCCAAAGCTTTTCAGAGAATTTGCAACACGTCGAAGCGCTTCGGGCAGAGATAAACGCCATGGCAAAGGAGGGAAGCGATGAAAAGGATGACGAATTGGATACAGCAGAGTACTCTGTCGATCATAGCCCGTTTGGCGACATGACTCCGCAAGAGTTCCAGGAAAAAGTCCTCATGACCGAGATCGACACCTCGCACCTGGGGTCTGTATCACAGGCATCTCTGCAAGAGGTCACTGAGGCTTCAGACATGGTCTTTGACTGGAACGATAAGGGCGCTGTATCCCCAATTCGATCTCAAGGTAGCATCGGAACATGCTATGCTTTTGCAGCTGCTGGAGCGGTCGAGGGGCAACTAGCGATTCACCAAGGAGTGCAGGGCGCCGTGGTCAGCGTCGAACACGTCATCGAGTGCGATGAAGGCCAAGAAGAGACCTCCGAGCGAACGATTGCAGATTGTGGGGAATTTGGCGGCTGGCCGCATCTCGTATTCTCCTTTTGGAAAGATCAAGGCGGTTTCGTCGCCGAAGACACCTTTCCTTATTGCGCTGGAGAACTCGACGCTAAAACGCTCATGCCCAAATGTTTCCCCTGCATGGCCCGAGGGTACTCAAAGAACGGCTGCGGCGACCATGGCGACCTTTACTGTAACGCAAGCTCAACGCAAGGCCAGGGCACGAATCGACCCATTTGCGAGGACAGAGGTTGGGTTCGCGCTAACCGCCTCGGGGTACCATCGTCATGGACACGTCTTTCCACCGATGTTGGTGAACAGACTGCGCAGATTGCAAGGACTGGGCCCGCAACAGCACTCATGGACGCGACCATGCTGCAATTCTACAGGCGCGGCGTGGCGAATCCGTGGCTGTGCAGCAAGTCTGTCAAGAATCATGCGGTGCTCATTACTGGCCACGGGCCCGGCTGGTTTCGCGTCAAGAATTCATGGGGCCCAAAGTTTGGCGAGGATGGTTTCTTCCGCATTCGTGAGGCAAAGTGTGGCATCAATGACCTCGTCTATAGTGTTGCGCTGGCGGGTGATCAAAATGTGCAATGAAAAAGCAGTCACAAGAGCCAACCGCCATTTTCCTTTCTCTATTATTTTTTACATTTGTATAACGTCAAACAGAATCATCTCTCTTGATCTCGTCATAATTTTTTGTTTTCGGAGAAAGCACGTGGCAAGCACACAAGCGAGAGAGTAAATCAGTAAGCAAGCAGTCATGAGCGCCATTCTCCTTGTAATTTTTTCTTGCCCATTTGTAAAACGCCTCCCTTGATCACCAAGTGTTTTGATCTATATTTCCAAGGAAATCACGTGGCAGGCAAGCAAGCAAGCAAGCAAGCAAGCAAGCAAGCAAGCAAGCAAATACCTCAGGCTAAATGGCTTATTTGTTTTGTTTTTTTGG
>KN805386.1:86750-122271 GCA_000818945.1 Schizochytrium sp. CCTCC M209059 | reverse complement strand
CGCACGCTCGCACGCGCGCGCTCGCCTGCGTCCCTGCCTGCCTGCGTCCCCGCTCGCCCGCGTCCGCCCCGGCCCTCTTCCCGCGGCTTCCCGACGCCGCGCGCGGAGGCCTCGAGCGGCCACGCAGCCTCGGGTGCGAAGCAGAGCAGAGCAAGAACAACAGCGTGCAGCTGGAGTGCAAGCAGCAGCAGCAGGAGCAGTAGCAGCGGCAGGAGCAAAGATGCGCGCCGGCTTGAAGATGGCAGGCGCCGTGGCGGCGTGCGTCGTTGCCGCGGCGCAGGGTGCGTGCACGACGTCGACGAAGCTCGCGGTGCCCACGCTCGTGTGGTCGCCGCAGGAGACGTGGAGCGGGCAGAACCTGTACGCCGGTCTCGAGGGCGTGCACGCGCAGGACGCCGTGGCGCTCGTGGAGCGCCTCGCCGGCGATGCTGAAAAGATCGTCGCGGAGGAAACGCTCCAGTCCGTTCGTCTCGGCGCCGCGCACGGCAACGCGGATGTTACCGTGCTCTTCGCCGTCGAACAGCTCAGCGCTGCGGAGCTCTCGCAGGCGCTCGGCGCCTTTGACGAGGCCCCCGCGGCCAAGGCTGCTGTTCCCGCTCTTCGCGAAGCCTTTGACGCTGCCAAGTCCTCGCTTGTCATGCCCTACGTTGTCGACAAGTCGCGCCCGGGCACTCAGTCTGCTTGGAGCCGCTGGGCCTTTGGCGAGGGCAGTGAAGCCGTCGTCGCCGTCGAAGCTGCGCAGGTGGCCACCACCCTGGAGAGCGAGCTTCAAGGCAAGCTGTCTGCTGGCGGCAAGGTTCGCGTTGTTGTGCTTTTGCCCACGGATCTCGCTGCCTGGGATGCCGCGATTGCGACCACTCTGCAGGTGGTGCGCAGCCATGTCGAGGACCGCTTCGTGGCTGTGCTGACCGGTGACAGTGCCAAGCCCGCTCCCGAGCTTCCGGAGGTCAACTCGCTCATCGAGGTCAGCCGCCGTCGTCTTGCCAACATTCTCTCTGGCCACGAGACCCAGGTTCGCAGCTCTCCTCACATTATGGCCGGTCTTCTTCTTTCTCTCATTCTTGTTCTCGTCACCATGCTCTACATGTGCTGCCTTGACGACCTGCAGACCCCATCATTCTACGTCAAGGAGTACCCGCCCATTGGCAAGGTCTTTGACTAACACTACCAACACCAAAATTTCGTTTGCTTATAAAAATAATAATAACAATAAAAACAACTGACGTGAGTAGTACTTCCACTCCTGGCCGTCGGGATGATCTTGCCACTTGATCTTCTTTTCTTCACGCTCGCCCAAAGACCCCGCAGATCAACTTGGTTGAAAGAGAAAACACCAAGCCAAAAAATTTGCAAAAGAAGAAAAATATTGAAAAGAAGCAAACAAGCAAAAAAAAGCAAAAAAAAAAAGCAAAAGAGCAAAAGACGGTTTCATCTTGGTCCCGACCGTCCGCGCGGCGTAGCGGCGGTGCTGGAGCACGCTCGTACTGCCTGCCTGTCTACCTGCCTGCCGTCTCCACCGCAACAATCCTCTTTACAGGCCCGGAACGCTCTGCGAGGAGAAAGGCGCAAGTGGCACGAGTTTCGTCTCGCAAACGTGCGCTCCCATCGTGCGAGTCGCGCCTACTAAACAAAAGCGAAACGAAACGCAAGGAGGCGAGACGCGCGAAACAAGACCAAATAAGATGCCAGAGCCACGCCTCTCGGACGAACAGCTCCAAGACCTTTACACGTGGGTGGATCAGGTCCCGCTGTCGAGGCAAAAGCGCAACATTGCGCGCGACTTTAGCGATGGCGTTCTCTTTGCTGAAGTCATTCAACACTACCATCCAAAGCTGATCGACATTCACAACTACAGCCCAGCCAACAGCTTGGGCCAGAAAATGTACAATTGGGAGACCATGCAAAGTAAGTCAAGACCTTGCACACGATGAGTTCTTTCACAAATTGCTGCTTTCGATTCGCGCGAGCGATAAAGGACGTGGTGTCGCTAACCTAACGATAATTGCGTGCGTTCACGCAGAACGAGTCTTCCGAAAACTCAAATTGACCGTGTCTAAAGAAGAAATGCAAGCTGTGGCAGAGTGCAAGCCTTCGCACATTGAACGTCTCTTGCTGCGTCTCCGCGGCAAGCTCGCAGCGTACAACGCCGATGCATTGCCTGTGCGGGTTTCAAGCAGCGATGCAAGCTCAGTCGGTTCCAACATGCTAAGCCGCGCAACACGCGCCATGCACAAGAACCCTGCCGCCTTTCCTGACTCATCCAACGTGCGGCCTCGTCGCCACAACGGCGATTCCAGTCGTATGCTCGGGTCAGATGACAGACACATTGACTATGATGATGATGACAACGACGAGATCCATGATGCAGGAAACTATTTCCGTGCAGTACCCAATGCTCGCGCGGGTGCAGGAACTGGGGACCTTGGTGCCCTTCTTGAGGAGCGCGACCAAACAATTGCCGAGCTTCAAGACACCGTTAGTATACTTGAGCTCAAAGTAAAAAAAATGGAGGAGCTCATCAAGCTCAAGGATCGTAAAATCAGCGCCCTACAGCAGCAAGTCATGTAAATCTCGAGATAGTAAAGGTGATTGCAAGAAAGAAGTCACGTGGGCTCTTCTTTATTGCTCCCCATCCCAGAGACAAGCAAGCGGGATGCTCCGCAGACCTCATTCCCTCATGTGCTTCTTGCTCTCCAACGAACGTAAACGAAAGAAACTTTAGGATAAACCTTGCTGCAAGGCCAGAACTACTGCAGTCTGTACGCGCAATCCGGCACAGCCTAATGGTGCCACAAAAATCGAGTTGATCCGTAGAATAAGCCACATGATGCGCTGATGAACAAACATGCAAACACATAAACAAGCAAACAAACAAACAAACAAACACAAACAAAGAAAGAAAGAAAGAAAGAGAAAGAGGACATTGATGTCTCTTTCCCCGTTCCCTCTCCTTCATCTTTCTCCTCGTTCCTAAATAACCCGGGCTGCCTGATCGAAATGGTGGCGGTGGGCCTGACGCGGCAGAGCGGGTTGGAAATTGCGTTGCGCAGATCGCCGAGTCCACTCACTGTCAGTCTCGCTGCTGCGCGCGAAGAAACAGGTGAGCATTTGGAGCGTGGCTGCAGAGTCCATCGCATACCGGTCCAAGCGCGAAGCCGGAAGGGCGCGCGCGAGCAGAGCGGGCGCCGGAGCGGGAGCGGGAGCGGGAGCGGGACAGGGTCGCGCGGCCGACCTTCTCGTTGACCGGAGCGATTTCCGGACGAGACGTCGAAGGGGAGGAGATGATGATGCTGCAGCAGCTGCGCGGCGCGTCGGCCAAGGGCCTGCGCGCCGGTGACGCGCTCGCCGCCGCCGACGGCAGGCGCGGGCTCGCGGACATGGCCCAGCGCAGCGGTCTTAACGCGCGCGTGGCCGTGGTGCTCGGCGCCCAGTGGGGAGGTGAGTTATTTTCTGGAGTGCGAGCACCTTGCACCTGTCCTGCCCGGACTCGTCGTTCAACCGGCAGGCCGAACTGGCTGGCTAGCTAGCTAGCTGACTCACCAGCCGGCCAGCAGGGGCACGGGAGCACGACGACAATTTCGATGACGCAAGGACGGTGAAGGCTAACAACCAATTGAGCAAATGCCGGTGCTTGTGATGTTCGTTCTCATACATAGATGAGGGCAAGGGCAAGCTTGCAGACGTGCTGCAGGAGCGCTTCGACTTTGGTGTCCGCTTCGGAGGCGGCGCCAACGCTGGCCACACCCTTGTGATCGATGGCAAGAAATTCGCCTTTCACCTTCTTCCCTGCGGCCTTGTGCAGGAGCACACCATTAACGTTCTCGGCAACGGCTGCGTGGTCCACGTGCCTGCCATTTTTGACGAGCTCGAGCCGCTCACCGAGGCCGGTATCGACACCAAGGGCCGCCTCAAGGTCTCGGACCGCGCCCACCTTCTCTTTGACTTCCACAAGCAGGTCGATGGTCTCCTCGAACAAGGCCGCGGTGGAAACAAGCTTGGCACGACCAAGCAGGGCATCGGTCCCGCGTACTCGTCCAAGATGACCCGTAACGGCGTGCGCGCCGGTATGCTCAAGGAGCCTTGGGAGGAGTTCGAAAAGGTCTACACCGCTCTCGCCGAAGCCCACGAGCGCATGTACGACGTCGAGGTAGACAAGGCCGCTGAGCTCGAAAAGCTCAAGGGCATGCGCCAGAAGATGCTTGACGAGGATATGATCACCGACACCACCTACCTGCTCAACAAGGCGTACATGGATGGCAAGAGCATTTTGGCCGAGGGCGCCAACGCCTGCATGCTTGACATTGACCACGGCACTTACCCGTTCGTCACCTCGTCTTCAACCACTGTCGGCGGCGTCTGCACTGGCATGGGCTTGTCGCCGGACAAGGTCGATTGCTCCATTGGTGTTGTCAAGGCTTACACGACGCGCGTCGGCACGGGCCCCTTCCCCACCGAGCTCACTGACGACCTTGCCGGCGGCGACCTCCCGCGCGGCGCTCCGGGCACCGAGATTGGCGCCTACCTGCAAAAGGTTGGTGGCGAGATTGGTGTGACCACCGGTCGCAAGCGCCGCTGCGGCTGGTTCGATGCTGCGCTCATGCAGTACTCGGTTATGGTCAACAACTACTCTTCGATCAACATTACCAAGCTCGATTGCCTTGACGAGCTCGACGAGATCAAGATTGGTGTTGCTTACAAGAGCAAATCCACGGGTGAGCGTCTCCCTACGGGCTTCATGCCCAGCACCATTAGCGGTCTCTACGACGTTGAGGTCGTCTACGAGACTCTTCCGGGCTGGAAGACGAGCATCGCCGAGGCTCGCACCTTCGAGGAGCTTCCCTCCAACGCTCAGGCCTACTTGAACAGGATCGAGGAGCTGCTTCAGGTCCCAATTTCCTGGATTGGCGTTGGCCCGGGTCGCAACCAGATGGTCACCAAGGGTTTCAAGGCTTAAATTAAAGAACACCTCTTGGTTCGCTACTCTGTCGTAAACATGCTTGATTTCTTTCTCACGTTGTGGTCCCTTGTTTCTTTCTCTCTCTCTCTCTCTCTCTTTCTCGCTCTCTTGCTTGCTCGCTCTCTCACTCGTTCACACATCCGGCTCGTGCGAATGCGACGTTCGTGTCGTGAGCAATTTCTACTTCTTCCGTCGTCCTTCTTCCTTCTTTTCACTTCAATCTTTGCAATTTAGCAATCAATGCCTTGATCAAGGACGTTGCCATCCTTGCGCAGACTACATTCACATTACCAACAAAATACGAGACACCTAAGCTTCTTACCGGTTTCTTTGAACCCCCTTCTACAAGGGCTGTATACAAATCAACGTCTTTGCGTGCAAATTCTTGACAACGAATGGCTGGTATACGGAGAAGCAGCTTGCTGCGTTGTGCAAACTCGAGACAATTCCTTTTCCCTTCCGCTCTTTATACTTACCTCACAGAGAAAGGAAAAAAAAATTAACTTAGGCGGTTCGTTGCCGCTTGGCGACTTGCTCCTGCTCACTGGCGGCAAACTGTGCGTCAGTATTGGGATAAAACAGGTCGGCACCAGGCGCTGCAGCGTCGGCAATTTGAGGCACCGTTTCTTTCTCTGCTGCAGAGTCGAGTCCGGACGCTATGGCGTTTGCGGCGGTCGAAGAGGTGGTTTGAGCCGCGCCGCCAGCCCCCGAAGCATAGTCTGCCGGAAGCTGATATGCCGTGTCGTCAATTTGGTGCCCTGCGGCACGAATGGCAGCAACCAAGGCATCGGCATTCGATCGTTTGATGGCCTCCTGCGCCACCGGATTGGGATCATCGTGAGCCCACTTGACGTCCAGGACCTCATCCTTGTCGAGCTGCTGATTTGCCATGGCAAGCAAGGCAAACTCGGCGTGACTTCGAAAGCGATAACGCACAAAGGCGATCGATTTTTGCCAAATCAAGTTGATGGCTTCCACTTCGCCCCATTCTGCGAAGTGACGCTGCAATGCCTTACGCAGCTCACTGGCAGAATCATTGTACGAGGCACGCAGCAAACGGCCTACATATAATGTGCGACTGGCTGACTTGAATGAGCCAGCGCCGCGCATATCGTCGCGGAGCGTGGCGTGTCGTTCCCTTCCAAAACAGTCCCGCATCGCGTCCTTCTCGAGACGGCCCACGTCAGCATAAGTTGGGATGCGGTGGTAGTAACGGCAGGATTTGCCCTTGGGGCACTCGCCCTGGGCAAAAAACATGCAAAAGTACGTCCCCTCGCCGCCCTCTTTGTCCGCACGCGTGTACCCTGCGTGCAAGTCGACCTTGCAGCGATGTTTGGCCGGATCGAGGCGTTGCTCTTTGGACCAGTGCTCGCCGACGTACTTGCCATACCATTTATTGTACATTTCTGCGCCCTGCAAGTAGGCTGTCTCCTTTGGTTGGGCCTCGATCTGCTTCGGAGCAGGGCGTTCGAGATACTTGGCATTGTTCTTGTCGAGCCTGGACTGCTCGCCCGCGCGGCCGCGTCCGTACCAGCCGGTGTTGCGCACGGTCTCGCCCATGGCTTTGGGTCTTTCCCACTGGACCGCGCCTGTTTTTTCATTGAAATAATAAATCTGCTTCGAATCCGGGTCGAGGGCCTCTCTCCAGTGGTGGTCGTCGCCCGCGGCCGCCCGCGCCGCGCCCTCGTGCCACACGAGCGCCCTTTGCGCGTCTTGGGGCGCCTTCTTGCGGCACCGCACGCACGCCTTGCGCTGGGGCGGGTTCTTGGCCTTGCAGGCGCCGCACTGCCACGTCCGCTCGCGCACCGCGAACGCCGCGCCCACGGGGCCCGACGTCCCCGTCACGGAGCTCTTCATCCCGCTCCCGCTCACGTCCCCGCTCGCGCTCCTGCCCCTCGCGCCGCGCCGCGCCGCGCCGCCGCTCGACTCGACTCTCCCGCGCCGCCTGCGAAGCGCGACTGCTCGCTCGCTCGGCCTTCGCTTTGCCTCCTTCGGCCAGTGGCTGCCGGGGCAGGAAGCTGCCCCGCCGCCGGCCAGGTCAGCTACCTGCCCCGGGCCTATTCACCGCGGTATACGTACTAGGATCATAGTAGTTAGATGGAGGCCGGAGAGGAGAGACTTGGGTCAGGCATCTGAGAGACTTGGGTCAGGCATCTGACCAGGCGCGCCATGGGCAAGAGACGAAGAAGAAGAAGAAAGACGTAAGACGTCTCGCGACGCGACGCGATGGGATGGGATGGAGCGCAGCGAGAGGAGAGGAGGCGAGGCGAGGCGAGGTGAGACGAGGCGAGACGAGACGAGACGAGACGAGACGAGACGTTCGAGCTTGCGTGCTTGTCAAGGACACGGAACGACGCGAGCGCGACCTGCGGCGAGCCGCATCTGCCTGCGTTATTCTGCGACCGAGTCCCTTCCCTCTCCTGTACGTCACATACATAAAACCTCTGTCTCTCCGTCAGTACGTACGTACGAGTGTCTGAGTGTCTGTGTTCATCTCTAACTGTCTAAATGGCAGCAGCGAGCAACAACAAGAGCATGGCAGGGCAGAGCAGGGCAGAGGCGCGCGGGCGGGCGGCGCGGGCGCCCGCGGAGGTGGCGGTCTCGCTGGCGGTGAGCTTCGTGCGCAGGGGCCTGCGCGAGCGCGGGCGGCCGCCGCTCGCGGGCGAGCAGCTCGCCCACCTCGAGGCCGTGTGCGCGAGCGTCCTGGAGAGCGTGGGCGCGAGGATCCCGGAGGTCGTCGAGTGCCTCGACACCTCGCGCGACGTGGAGGACAGGACGCGCAAGCTCGAGGACCTCGTCGTCGTGCTGGCAGAGGCCGTGCTCGCGAGCGTGCTGGACACCGACGCTTTCCCGCTTGCACGCGCCGACGACGCCATCGCGGGTGCCCGCCAGGAGCCCGATTCGTCGAGGCCTGTGGCGCGGGCTGTAGCTACAGGATCCGGCCACGAGCCAAGCCGATTGGCGAGGTCGGCGCGGTCTGCTGTCGGGTCTCGTCGAAAACTCAAACACGATCACGATCACGATCGCGATCGCAATCGCAATCGCAGTCGCTCGCAGACACGTCGTGCCAGCAATCATGGCACGAAGGCGGTAACCTCGTTAAAGAAATCTCGGTCTCGAAGCGCTGCGCCGTCTCGATCTTCCTCGTTGCTTCGCGCAAAGTCGCGTTCGCAAGCTCGCGCCGCGGCGCCAAAGTTCGAGTCGAACCCGGACGACTTCAGAGTCAAAAAGGCGACCAAGGCGAAGAAGAGTAAGGCTTTGCGCTCGAGCATGTCTACGTCTCGCCGTGTGAACCGATCTGCACCTCGTCGCGGAAACGGGATGTCCTCCACCAAGGGGTCAGGGGAAGACGCCTTCTTGGAAGCCGAAGCGACGTTAGCTGCCAGAGCCAATGCCCATGTATCATCATCCACCTTACCACCACCACCACCACCATTACCACCATCATCATCATCATTTTCTGATCCTTCCATGATCAATGGTGTCCGTGGCGCGGAAAAGGGGAAACTCGAGCTTGTCGAGAAGTGCAGCGTCAAGATCGTGTTGCTGGCGCGCAAAGGCTTTGACACCATGTTCGAGAAACTGACTCTGGACGACCAAGGTGCGCGCGAGCTGGGCGCTCTGCGCGCCGCCATGCTGCGTGCCGCCGATAGGTCCGACTCGCCAACGGTCGTAGACGAAGCCAAGGTGCTGCTCTTTGCGCTCATGTGCACGCGCGCGCTGTGCACGGTCTTTGATCGCATCGTCGAGGAGCATGATGGCCTTCAAGGCGAAAACGCTGATGTCGAGGCAAATGCGATTGCGTGCCTCCAGCTTGGCTGTGATCTGTTGAATCGCGTCATTCATCAATCGGGTGCCCTGCGATCTGTCATGCTCGAGACCGTCGCGCTACTCTTTGGAAGGGATGCCATCGACGAAGTTGATCGCGAAGCCGTCTGGATTGCGCTCGAACCTTTTACACAACCTGCCGTCAACACCCTCATGCGACATGTGGGTCTGACACTGACAGAAGAAGCACGACTCGCGTGGGAAGATCTTGGCGCAGAAGATATGGGCGACTTTGTCTTTGAATTCTTCTTTTTCAAGGAACTTGCCGCCTCGCACGAGGGTTCGACGTCGAGTAGCGAACTTTACCAGAAAGGCGAAGACAAAAAGGGCTCGGGCGCGTGCAGCCGTGATGAAGTTGAAGACAAGGACAATGACGAAGATTTTGTTGGTGAATCGATCGACATGGAGAATGAAATTAGCTCGCACCATGGCAGTCCTCTGAATAAGCACTATGCTCCCGAGGACGCCGCACAGGGAGGCGTTGACTTGGGAACGGGGCATGAGCGTATTTGTGTCCCGCAAGACGAGTGGCGACGACTTCTTAGCTCCAAGGTCGACGTTGCTGTGCCCGAGAGGGGTCTCGAGCACGGCTCCATTTCGGATAATGGCCATCATATTAGTTCTCAAGTCTCGGGGAGAAGTCGTGCCCCGTTGCAGGAGTCCGATTCGGGCCAGGATGCAAACCAAAGGGCGGCACCGACGATAGATATGGCCTCTCGTCCGCGTCGCATTTCCTTTGCAGGGGAAAGCGAGGTGCACCCCATCCCGGCCATTTCTCCCGAGCAGAACCGCAAGCTTTGGTATTCAACAAGAGACATTCAGTCTTTTCTTTCTGACGCTCAAGTCCTTGACGACGATGAGACTGGAGAGGACATTGAGGATCTCGACTGACCTGATTTTATAACCAAAAAACAAAGAACAAAAATTAGCAAGCTGACTTTAGACGTAAAGACGCAGTTACTCTTCGGGAAATTTGCGTTTGTTTCCAACCTTGCAAAGTTCAAGCTTGGCTCCAAAAATAGGCTCTAGGCCTATCTATAGTTCGACTCCAAATTTTAGAGTGTTTTTTTTTTCTTCAAAATTGAAAAGAGGCCTATTTGCGGTAAAAAGAGGTCTAACGGCTCGCTGCCTTCAAGTTCGATGGGCCGCGCAAGCGCGACCTCGACCCGACAAGTACAAGGAAGGTGGAGCGGCCCAATTCTGCTCGACGGCAATCAGCTTGCGGCGTGCCTCGCTCGTCTCACGGCTCGACAATCGCTCGTTGGTGCCCGTCTGGCGCGGGTGTCGATGAAGACTTCGACGGGAGTCCGGAGTCTTCTTGCAAGGTTCACTGCTGTTCTCGTCCAGCTCTTCGCTACGACTGTCCTGTACAATGAAAAGGTGAGTTGGCTTCGTTGCGCCTCCGATCTTGAGAAGAGCTACATGTCTTCTCTTTTGCATCAGGCAATCATTTGCTTACTTGTAGAATATGCTTTTTGCCTCGGAGCGCAGTACTACAATTTGGCTGCAGCGCTGCGCAACGACAGCGAGATCACAGACGACGAAAGTTTTCGAAGAGCATACTTTCAAATCGATTTCAAGTAAGTCCACGCTTCCCCGATGCTGAAAACTTCTTTGCAACAGCCTCGCTAACTACATCAGTGTCATCGCACAGTTTCTCATGGCTGCTCGCCTCGTCAATTCTCTGCAATGTGATGGAGATTGGCACGATGACGTGGGGCCACCCAAGTCAGTCCTCGATCTTTAATATGTCTGCCTTTGTCCTGCACGTGATTGGGTTGATTGCCACCGTCTTCATGCTGGTGCAGCCGTGGCCGATCTTCGCGTACAGCATTGTGTTTCTATTATGCAGCGCGCTCCCTCTGGTCATTTCTGCGCTATTTATGGTTGATCGCGTGGTTTTACGTTCGAGTCTTCTCCGTCGTGTAGAAGTTCGAATTTGAGATCACACTAGCCTACATCTCGATCATGACCTGCATAAATTTATGTTTTTTGTCTTTACAATCATGTCACCATCTTCTTTGAAGTTGCCATGTCTTCGCGTCCTTCGCAAAGATCCTAGACTTTGAGAGCTCAAAGGTCTGCAACGGTGACACCCGTCGGCCCTTGTGGCCTTTTTCATGTTCTTATGCAAGCATGAAACGGAGGCACACGTATCGCGTTTCGTTCAATCCAGCTTGCACAAACAAACACTTTCCATTTTCTTCAAGAGCTGTCGTCTCATGATCTTCAGCCTTGCAACGTGAGTAGGTTCACTGGACCATTACCAGTCATGTCTACTCGGTAAAGGAAGGCAGACTTTGAGCTACCACCTACCCCATCGTCGCGGCTGGCCTCACTGTCAAACACCATTAAAAACAAAACAAAAAAAGCTTTGGATGCCCGCAAAAGTCCAAGCCTTGAAAGAAAGACAGACGACTTGAGCACAACAACTCCAAGCACAACTCCAAGTCTTCTTTATCTAAGCGCTGCCGGCTCGCGCAAGGCAAGACGGCAACGTAGGCCGCGCGCTGTACGCGGAAAGTACCTGCGTGCGCAAGAAAAGCATACGAACGAGTCTGTCCGTGACCTCGCGCGGAAAAGGGACGCGTGCGTCCACGTGGCGGCGGCGACGAGAGAAAGAGCCGCAGCCATGACGAGCATGCTGGGCCTCTACGAGGGGGAGGTGACCTCGCTGCTCAAAAAGGTGCGGGACGCCCTCGACGATGTGCTCGAGGCCGGAACCGGGGCCGACGCAGACCCAAAGGTCCTGGAGGATCTGCAAGGAGACTTTTCGAGGCTATCACAAGCCATCAAGCAGCTCGAGACGGAGGCGCGCACACAGCCAGATGCCACGAGCCGCAAGGCGCTGCAGAGCAAGGTCCGACAATTCAAGGACGACGTCAAGGGACTCCAGAGCAGGTATAATGGGATTTTTGAGGCCAGTAAGCGAGCTTATTTAACGAGTTCCGGGGCCACAGGCGCGCGCTCTGGCAATGCGCAAGAACGCGAGCGCATGCTGAATGTAAACCAGCGCATGGAGGACGGCACGCGCAAATTGCAAGACTCGCACCGCACAATGCTCGAGATCGAGGAGACTGCACAGAGCGTCGCCGAGCAATTGCAAGACAATCGCGCTAGTCTCGAGTCGACTCGACGAAAGCTGCAGGATACAAACTCGCTAACGGGCCAAGCAAGGGGGCTCTTGCGCAAGATGGAGCACAATGAGCGCGTCAAGAAGCTCGTAGGGTACGGCGCTTTCGGCATCGTCGTCATCTGCATGCTCTTTCTCATCTATAGCATCGTATTCTAAAAGACACACATTTTCCTCAATCATATTACTCGATTTGTTTTGTTTGTTTGCTCGTGGTTTATGCGCCCAAGGAATTCGAGAATCTCATCATGACCGGGCGGCGAGAGCCACCAAGGCGTCCCCGGCCGTGCTTTTGGCATCTCTGTCCTCACCAAGCCGGATCAGGTCCTCGATGAGACGACGCGCGCGTCGAGGAATGGACGCCTCCTTGTCAAAGGCCAAAATGAGTTTGTCCGCAGAGGCAAAGAGCAAAATCTCAATAATGAGATCCTTATGGTGCGATAGACCACGACGCTGGGGCGGTCGCCCAATCAGCGCACGGTAGACCATGCAGCTCACTTGCGCCGCTTGCAGCGCGTCGCTCTCCATCGATGCCTGAATCTTGCGAATCGTTGCGTTTTGCAAAAGTCTTCCAGACAGTCGGCGCTGCAAGCGAGGGCTGCTGAGCAACACGCGCACAGTGCGCATTCGGTGGTGACGCGCCGCCGACAAGATAGCGTCGCAGCCGTGTACGGCTGGATCACTTCGTCCATCTTCCAATAGGATACGAACCACCTTGTCGTGACCACGTCCTGCAGCCTGACGCAGTGCGAAGTGATTCATAACGCGCGGATCGACCTTGCTCTCGGCCAAGAGCATTGTCACGACGCGGTCGTGGCCACGGAGCGCTGCTTCCCGAAAAGCCAGACAATCCGATGCCTCGACGTCCACTCGGCCATCCTTGAGCAAAAGACTGACAATGTCCACACGGTTACTCGAGGCTGCCACCTGAAGCGCGCGCGAGGCCTGCACGGTAGGATCAACGCGCTCGTCTTGCAAAAGAAGATCCACCATTTCCGTCCGGCCGCAGGTGACTGCAGTGACAATAAGATTTGGTCCCACGACGAATTGTGGGTGTTCGAGCAAGAGACGAAAGACGTCCAAATGACCCAGTTGCAAAGTCACAACGAGAGGCGAGGTATCGAGCGGGCCTTGTTGCGCCCCAGAAGGTGCAGCGTTGGCCTGCAAAAGCGCGCGCACAACCCGTGCACAGCCTTGATGGACGGCGGCCCGAAAGCACAAGTAGTTGTGCACACTTGGATGCACGCGACCATCCTCGAGGAGGGCTTCCACAATGTCGGCATGACCAAGCTCGCAACACGTGCGAAGTGCCCAGTCCGAGTCAAAGTCTGGACGCGCATCACGATCACGCAGTAGGGCCTTGACAACACCAACGTGATTGCGCTCGCACGCCCAGCGCATAAGCTGAATCCAAATCATACGCAACTTGAAGTGGCCGCTCTCGATGAGAACACACATGACGTCTGCGTGATTGTGCTCTTTGGCAATCATGATGGACTGGTTCTTGAGCATTTGGCGGACTCGTTTGTCTGCCATGAGCAGCTTCGCAACGTCGGCTCGGCCATATTCGCACGCGAGGCGCATTGAGGCATTGTTGATGGCTGAGGGATCGCAGCAAGGCTGAGCGAGCAAAACGCGCACCACGTCAGTCAAGCCGAGGCGGCAGGCGTCGCGCAGGGCGACGCACTTCACCGCAGAAACGTTGACGCGCGGGTCACGAGCCATGACCTCGACAACGTCAGCATGACCCAAACGCGCAGCCTCGCGCACTGGCCAATCGTTGTTCGTTGCCGGGTTCACGCGTGGGTCCTTGAGCAGCCGCTTCACCGTGTCAGCTTTGTTCAAGGCGATTGCCCACATCAAGTATGCATGATTCCCGGCAGCGGGGTCGACTCGGCCACCAGATTCCTCAACGAGCAGCCGCATGGTTGTCTCGTCGCCAGCCTCTACAGCCCAAATGAGCGCCTCGCAGTCTCGAGCGCAGGGATCCACGCGAGGATCTTGCAATAGCGCGCGTACCACATCTACGTGCCCGCCTCGCGACGCGTAGCGAATGGGGTCGTTCTCTGCGCAGGCAGGGTCCGCCCGGCCGTCGGCCAAGAGTGCCTTCACAATCTCTGCATATCCTTTTTGCGCGGCGAGGCAGATTGCTGCGTTGTCGCGCGCAGCCGGGTTAACTTGTTCACATGTTTCTTCGGCGAGAAGACTTCGCACGACGGTGACACAATTCAGGTCCGCTGCCATGATAAAGATTTGGTTATCTGCGTGCGCCACATTAACACGCGCATCGCGCATAAGTGCAAGCGCGACGTCCTCGTGGCCGTTTTCGAGCGCCATGCGGATCCCCAAATTGTTAGTGGCCGTCGGATCGGCGCGGCCGTCTTGGAGGAGGATTTGAACTATCTCACTTTTACCGCCCGCCGCAGCCGCAGTCAGGGCCTCGCTATCCTCCGCAGTCGGGTCCACGCGCGGGTGAGTGAGGAGAAGCCTGACAACATCAAGGTGACCACTGCGCGAGGCAAAGCGCAGGGCCTCATTCTGCAAAACGCTCGGGTCTACACCATTGGCTCGAAGCAAGACGGCAACTGTCGCGGCGTGACCATTTGCGCTCGCTGCGCGAATGGCCGATTGGCCTTCGGCGCTTGGATCAACATCAGCGTCGCGGAGGAGCTCCTCAACGACCTCTGTGAGACCGCTCCACGACGCAGAGGCCAGCAGCAGGCTCGACGAGGTTTCGGGCATGCGAGGATCCGCGAGGATGCGCCGAGCCGTCTTGAGATGCCCGCGCTCTAGCGCAATTCGGGCGGGCTCCCCGGACATGACGAGCTCTGCGCACGCGCTCGTTGCCAGAATCTTTTCGACAAGGTCGTCCGCGCCATAGTATGCTGCACTGTTGAGGGCTTCGGCATCAACCTCTTCCACTTTGGTTCGAGGATCGGCCGCTAATAATCTTGCTGCATCGAGATGACCGTTCCTGCATGCCATGCGAAAGGGAAAGCTCCGCATGCAAGAGGGTGTAGCCTCGTGAGCAAGCAAGATCTCTACAATTTGCGTGTGCCCATTCATGGCAGCCTGGCAGAGCGCATCTTCCTCATCCAAATGAACGTCGACCTGAGAACTTTGCACCATGAGTGTGACCACGCTGAGATGGCCAGCCCTTGCAGCATTCGATAGAGCTGAGGACCCGAAGCGAGGACGAAGATTGGGATCTACCGAAGCGGAAGAGAGAAGCTTGGAGGCGATAGAGGACCACCCACGGAGACCCGCTGTGCGAATTGCAAGACCTGCGCCGAGATTAAGATCGAGTTTGAGTCCAGAAATATCAAGCAGGAGGTCCACAACGTCTTGATGTCCCAGCTTGAGAGCCCTCCGTAGAATGCGCGAAGGCCAACGAACGAGACCGAGACTTTGTACATTACGTCCAAGGGCGTTGACAATGACGCGCGCTTGCGCAGCCTCACCATGGTGCATGGCCGTCCCGATGGCGGTAGCCACAATCGACGTCCACGTGCGGTGTGGTAGGGCAGTAAAGGTTGCCCATGCTGCTTCTGGCAGGTTGGCGTTGACAAGATAGTCTGCCAGCCCCTCGAGCTGGCCCAAATGCTTGCCGGTCTCAATCGACGTTCCGAGAAGTGTTCGCGTTTGCCATGCGTCAGAGCCTCTGAGAGCCTCGACAAGATTCACCGCTAGGCGGTGTGGCGGTGCGATCGGATCTGGCGCTGCGTGCTCGGTGGCAGTGTCTTCGTGGTCATCTGGGTTCTTGGCTCGCTTGGCAGTCAATGCGAAGAACTCTTGCGTTGGGTATCTTCGCTTTGGCATTTTCTCGGTTCGCCGCTCCGCGCAAGCCTTTGTTGCAAGGTCTGTGCAGCGCCCAGGCCGGTGCCAGGATCCTTGGTGTCCTCCACCGCGCGCAGAAGAAGCGTCGCTCCGCAGACTCCCGAGGACTCACCACGATGAGTTGCTTCTGCTTTGCCGTCAAGTCTTGCGGCGCGCGTGGGGGGAAGGAGGCGTGTACAGACGAGCGCCAAGGTAGACCGGCCGATCTAGCTAGGCCCTTTTCCTACGCGGCACACGCAGCGACTCGGGCCCGAGCGCACGCAAGAGAGCGAGAGAGAAGCCCGGAGTTGGCGGTCTGTCTAAACAACTTGAAGTCTGGTCTGGGCCGCAATACGAATAGAACGCGGAAGAGAACACTGCAGAAGAACAAGGCACGGTGAGCTGTGCGTGTCACGTTGTGCTGCGGCCCGAGAAGGACCAAAACAAGGACAAAAACAAGGGCAAACACAAGGACAAACACAAGGACAAAAGCAAGGACAAAAACAAGGACATCATGATGTGATATGGTAAAAATTGTGATGAGACATGGTGGAGATCGCCGGTCGCTCGAAATTGCGAACAAATGTTTGTGCGCCATACCATTTTGATCGAGCTCATGCTCAGAAGAAGTGCCACGAGGAGGAAATTCTCTTTTGACGATGAACAACTCGACATTGATCCTGCCTTTTTAGAGACCAAAGTCGCCACCGACACAGTTGGCGGGTTTGGGGGATCATCAAATAATATTGGGTGAACCTTTCAGACGTTCCCGAGATCTCTTATGGGTGCTTAGGTTCCAGCTGGTGCCACCCAAAGGGTAAAAGCTCAAGAGTAACTACAAGCTTTCCCTCCTATCGCCAGCCCTCATGCGCCACGTGGCCGTAGCAAAAGAAATTACCGCATCGAGTCATTCCTCCTTGCATACTAGTATATGATTAGAAATGAGCAAATATCAAGGATAAAGAATGACGCCATCACGGCTGGTCGGCATGGACAAGATGACGTCAACCTGTCGCTCAAAGGAGGTCTCATCTCAAGCCTTTACAGCGATCAGTGTGCTAGGTGAGGGCAGACTACAAACTCAAGGCATTGAACATCTCCTAGGCTAGCAGATAAGCCTCACAAAGGGCCCGTGCTCCTCACTAAAGCAAAGCAGTCCCGTCACGAGCAGACCCGATTTATCCGTACGTAGCCAATGAGCAGAACCATCTCACAGTACTAGGCCTAGTAGCCAAGCATAACTGCCCGCAATCTCATGGCAATCCCATTTTAACTGTCGCAAAGGAGACCTTTGCGTGCGTGTGGACGTGCGTGCAGCACGCGTGTGGACGTGCGCGCGTGCGTGCGTGCGTGCGTGCGTCTGAGCGAGCGAAACGGAACGGCGGACAGACAGGAGCTGTCAAGACGTGACCAGCACAACACACGGGTGCGAGGCCAACATGGAGAATGACCCTGGCATGGCTGGAGGGGAGGTGGACCCAGAAGCCATCGTGAGCTATCTGCTGGCACGCGTAGAGATGCTCACGAATGACAACGAGGATCTGCGACAGCAGGTCGAGACTCTGCAAACCAGGGTCAATGAACTAGAGTCTACTACCGAAGCCGAGGAGGCCACAACCAAACTGCCCGATCCAGCGACACCTCCGCGCCCAAGAACACCATCACAAGATCCTCCCGTTGTTGACGCGAATGATGTAGAGACCAAGGTCATTGAAGCATCGCGACTCATGGCGTCGGCCATGCTCATGGACCCAGGAAAGCAGCCAAATCTGAACTACCGTGGACGCAAGTTTATGATGGCACTGCGCGCCAAAGAACCCAATTGGGAGAAAGTTCGCGAGCTACTCGAGGCTGATCCAGAACTTCGCGAGATGCGATCACTCAACCAGGAAGGCACCCGCGGATTCACCGCCTTGCATGTCATGGCGATGGAAGGTAGAACTGCCGCGGCGGAAAGGCTAATTCGAGATTTTGGCTTTGATCCATATGCCACTGATCTCTTTGGACGCACCGCCCTTCATGTGGCTGCAGCACATCTCAAGACCGCGACGGCCGACATGCTGAGTCGCTACATGGGCCCGAGCCATGGTGAAAACGCCCCGGTCGACGCAAGTGGAACCACCCCTGCCGGCCATACGGCTCTTAGCAAGCTCGGAACACCAGCGGCTCGCACGGAGGCGCTCAAGGCACTGCACAGGGAGGGTGATCATAGTATCTCGCCGCTTGCAAGGACAAAGAATCGGAAAAAGCATCGTTTCCGGAGTAGTCTTACCATGGCGACAGTGCGCAGGCCAGAACCTGGGGACAGCGCCGGTCAAGAACTCGCGTACGGGCACGCGAGTCTGCCAGGCTATCGAATTCAAATGGAAGATGCTGTTTGCATGGCCACTCGGCTCGGACCAAACCGTGACCTTTCTCTCTTTGCAGTTTTTGATGGTCACGGTGGCAAGGCGGCCGCCGAGTTCTGCGCCGACCTCATCACGTCCACGTTTACAGCACGAGAGGAAGTACAAAGCGGGGCCGCGGCCTCCGACGCACAGGCCGCTGCCAAGGCGGTCCAGGAGACGATACAAAATATCGACCTCCAATTGTTGGATGACCGCCGATTCAGGGCGCCGACAGGCGCTAGTGATGATAATGGGCCTCAGTACGAGGTACGGAACTCGAGTGGCACTACGGCGACTGTGGCGGTAGTGACGCCGACTCATGTGATTCTCGGCAATGTCGGGGACTCGCGCACCATTGTCTTCTCCAGCAACACCGCTGCCGGACCGCTTTTGCGCACGCGGGACCATTGCAAGCCGGGTCCTGACGCCAATGAAGATGACATTGAGTTTTGGCGACAAGAAGTGGCTCGTGTCGAGGCTGCTGGCGGAATGGTTGATGAACGAGGCCGTGTGTACTATGACACCGAGGATACCTCGACTCATCTTGCCATGACTCGCGCGCTCGGTGATGTCGAGTTCAAGCAAGGGAACCGAGGACCCGGCATGAATGCCGTGGCTGCGCTACCCGAGGTCTACGTAACGCCTCGAACAATGGACCAAGATCAATACCTTTTGCTGGCGTGCGATGGCGTTTGGGATGTGCAGAGTGACGCAGCAGCCATGGACTTAGCCTCAGATGCAATGCGTCATCTTGGTACGGTCGAGGTTCCAGATCTGGACAGTGCAGCTGAACGCATCGCGCTTGCTTGTCTCGACTCGCAAGACAATATCTCTGTTGTCCTTGTGCATTTGCAAGCCAGGAAACCTAGATCGAGTGCGCCAAAGGACGAACCTTCACAACGCGTGCAGTTTGACCTCAACGACGAATTCGACAAGCTCTCCGTTTAGAAATTAGAAATATTGTTATACAATGATGTCGTGCACTCATATGAAGAAGCTACACCCTTTTAGGGTGCGAGAACATGCCTCAATGCTGCATCTCCACCGCAGATTGCAACAAAGTCGTCTTTCACGCACTCCGCAAGCCCCCCTCGACAAATGTCAGGATATGCGCATGAAGGGTCTGAATGCCATGTGCCTTGACTGCTTATGACTCGCTTTGACAGTATCTGCACGCAAGTGCCAATGCAAAGGCTAAAAGAATCGCCTCGATTGGCAGACCAGAACTGGTGAATTCTTGCATCCTCACGCCCTACAGGGCTCCTGCGACCAAATCTTCATTTTGATTGAATGTTTTTTGTTGGCAAATCGGACGCTTTACCCTGCTTTCCTCTCTTGTCCGGACGGTCGAGGGGTGCGACGCACGCGAGCGAGGGAGGGAGGGAGGCGGCAAACGGAGAACGACTCGCGTGCGCTGGGGCTCATGTGGAACCACAGGGACGCGCCGCTTCACCCGCGCAGCCCGAGCGATCGCGGAGGGATCGCGCGCGGGTCCGCATGGGAGAGGGAGAGGAAAGGGCAGCGGCGCGATGACGACCACGAAGCCCTTCGCCGAAGGTCCTCGCCACCGTGCCGATGGAAAAATGCCACGATGACCGACCACTTAGAAGCAGCGATTGCGCGCGAGCTCCGAAAAGTAGAGCAAACTGATCCCGATTTTTTTAACAGCCAACAAGCCGCGAGAAGCCGCGCAAGCTCGCAGTACTCGTCGTGGAGCCGCGGAGGCCTTGCACCCCAAAGCGGCGTGCAAGCTCGCCTCGACTTGTTCCCCAAGCGTGTGGTCCGCTGGGGTCGTTTCTACGATGATATCGGATGGGAATCGTTTGAACAGGAGGCCGGCTTCGGCGACGTCCGTGTCCGGGAAGACCACTTCGACACCAATTTTATGCGGGTCTCGGTGCTTAACGAGCAAGGAGCAGTCCTACGCTTCGGCGACGGGCTGCGGTTCCCAATTATGCGTCGTGTCGTATCGGCCGAAGCTACGACGTCGCCGAACGGATGGACGCGCTTTGATATTCAAAGTGTCGCTGAGGCGACTGGCATTGGACACCGGGTGAGCACTGTGTGGACCCGGCGCCTGAACGCTGTCGGCGATCGACCCAATGCTGGTATCGCCGGCACAACAGTCGCGAACCGCGCGCGCTTTCTCGTGCACGAGCATAAGTCTCCTGCCAAGTTTCCCTATGGTCTCACCGAAGACGATCTTAATGAAATCGCCCAGGCGTGGATGCAAGGCACGTCTGCTTCTCTCGACGAGGCAAAGGACGTTGTGAAGAGCGCCTGGGAGTTGGCCTGCGACGACCTGGTCGAGTACTGGGAAATGGGAGATCGTTTCCCTGACCGGGAAAGCTCTGTGCGTTTTCGCTACCCGATCATCCAAATCTACGTCAACATGCTGCGCTCTTTCTGCAAGTACGGCGTTCTCTCCACTACTGATAAGACTTGGTTCCTCATGATTGACCACGACAACGTCTTGCACATTTCGCGCGCGTTTAAGTCGACTGAAACGGGCCGCGGATCGATGCGATATGCGTACACGTGCATGCTGTACCGCACCGTGGTCGGCAAGGCTCGCCTGGCGCTCGACGAGGTCCATTTGCGGGCCATCTGCCAGACTGACATTCGCATCGGGTCTCCCGAGTGGGCCGAGGTGCGGCGCCGATTTGACTATAACGACAGCGCCGGGCAAGCGGCAAATAGCGGGCGTCGAGGAGCCAGTCTACCTGGAAACCAGACCAACGCCGCCTCGCTTGGGGACAAAGAGGCGCTGCGCGAGCTGCTCCCGCTCAAGAGCGACCTCCACTTTCCCTACGCAGGAGGGCTGCTGGACGTCATCAAGCAGTACCCCGAGGGCCAGTACGGCTTCGCGATCCGCGTGGACACGGGCGGCGTCGACGCGGTCGTCAAGGTGATGACCCCGTCGAAAGCCCCGGGAGAAACGGCCAATGCCGAGTTCGCCTTTTGGCACGAGATGGACGTCTACCACGAGCTGCGCTCCCTCTGGGGGACGCACGTGCCCTGGTACCTCTACGGCGGCCGCCACATCTTCAACGACCTCATCGTCGCCACCACCTACGCCGGCGAGTCGCTCGATTCCAGCGCTGTGAGCGAGGGCGT
This sequence comes from Schizochytrium sp. CCTCC M209059, assembly GCA_000818945.1. Lineage (NCBI taxonomy): Eukaryota > Bigyra > Thraustochytrida > Thraustochytriidae > Schizochytrium > Schizochytrium sp. CCTCC M209059. Next base: position 101,033 of record KN805386.1, on the reverse strand, counting down.
CCGGGAGAAGGCCTGGGCGGCGCTCATGGCTGTGCACGCGGCCGGCGTCGCGCATCGCGACGTGCTGCTGCGGAACTTTGTCATGGACGACGCCGGCGCCGTCCGCATCATCGACTTCGCCCAGGCCAAGACCGGCGCCTCCAGCCGCGACTTTCAGAAGGACCGCGACGACTTCGACCGTGTCTTCTCTCGCGCGCAAACGAGAGGCCGCCGCAAGGCCTGACGCGCGCTGCAAAAGCTTGCCTGGTGCGGAAAGGTATATGATTTTTAGCGCTCTCGGCGATGATGAGTCGAATGCGCACACGCAAAGATGGAGTTGAGGATTTAAGTATCTGCTCCTGCTCCTGGGCCATGGATGCGATGCTCCTTTGTGTCTCGTCGACGTCATGAGCAAGTTTGTCGTAGGCATCAAGATCCTTGGCTCGCAATTTACCGTCTAACACCGTCCTCCCGCGCAAGCCAAGCCTCGATATCGCTTGGGTGTCAAGGCGCCTTTCTCCATTTTTCGCCCCCTGCTTCGGCGTTCGAAGGGCGCTAGTCTTTGGCATGGTGAGCAACGAACGGAGAGTGAGTGCGCCGAGCACACGTTGACGCCGAGGGGAATGGATGAGACAAGAGCCGCCCGACCCTGTCGCAACGAGCGCATGGTGCGCGCGACAGGACACGCTGCAGACGAGACGCTGGTCCTCTGGGCCCTGGCGAAAAAGACTCAAAGAGCAAACAGTGAAGTCAATCGCGGGCCGTCGGTAAGCTACAAGTGCTGCTGCATGGAACTTGGCGTGCTGGTGCACCTGACGACAGGCCAAGATGACGTGCTGCGACAGATTGTTGTGATCCGGCCGCAGCTGCTCTTGAAAAAACCTATCTCGTGTAATCTGCGACTCGAGCATGAACCATATGCAAAAGCACAAGAAGAATCTGTCGCATCAAGGTAAACCAAGAGATTCGCTCGATACCTGGTTAGAACGAGGAGTTTCCAGTCGGGATCTACTAGAGTGGCTATGGTAAGGGCAACCGATCCTATTACCTTGTCGAGCCAATGCACACAATTCTGTTGGCATGCCCGAGTCCTTGGATCGATGCTGTCGACGAGGAGGGTGCATTTTTGATTCCGAGCCTTCTGCAACCAGTGAAGGATGATGTAAGGACAGAGGTAGTGTGCGGCCTGAGCGAGCAACGCGCTTTGGCTTACATCGAGTTTAAGGTTCCTTCCAAAGTTGTGTTCATTGCTAGCCTCGTACAGAATTCGCCGGGCCTTGTGGGCGTGAGAAATGGTGTCGTCGTCGCAAACTTTGCGAATATGGCCTTTGCCAATATGGACATGATTCTGGAAACAAGTGGCAGGCAGGTGACGCTTCACTTCAAGAAACCTGCGAGGAAAAGTCTGAAGAGTCTCGTCGAGATCGTCCAGGATTGTCTTGAGAGCATCGACGCGTCTTTCATGAGGGGAAATCTCGGACCGAGACTCTTTCTCAGCTCTGACGGCTCCGATAACGAAGATGCATGTGCTTCTGTCGATGCATTTGCAAATGCAACAAACAACGAGGTTCCGTATTTGCAAAGCGGAAAATGGCTTTCTTTGGCACTGATCTCGCCATTTGAAAAGGATGGTGAGGTCGCGCGAGGTTTGCATTCATCCGTCACTAGCGATGCCAAGCCTTTCGATGTCTTCTTGTCGCATGCCTGGGGTGAGAACAAGGAGGTTCATGGAAAGGTGAAGGCTATCGCGGGTGCACCTGAGAGTTGCGGAATCCGCTGTTAGCTCGATGAGAAAGACATTAGCACAGAGGTTCTCGATTCGATGGCAGATGGCGTTGACCGCTCCAAAACTTTCGTGGTCTTCCTGACCCAAGAGTATATGAGAAAGGTGAATGAGCCGAGGACGGAGCTCGACAACTGTCGAGACGAGTTCTGCTATGCTTTTCAGCGTGTAAAGCCCGCGAGTATGATCCCTTGTGTTTTGGAAAAAGAGATGGTGGACATGGGCACGTGGAAGGGGCGTTTCGTAATATCGTGGAGCAGCGATCCAATGTATGTTCGAATGCTGAATAGGGCCCAGCCAGACGAGGTGAATGCTCTTGTATATTCTATCAAACAGGCCATTGGCTTGCAAGGGGATGCAACGAAGCAAGCCTCCTGAAGCAGCTGATTATGATGATGATGCCAAGGACGCTGAGAAGACGCCGATAACGATAGGGATGGCAGTCACGAGGCCAGGCGCATCAAGCAGATGTGATGACAATAGCGGGAGCAACGTCAAGTCAGCAGAAATGGAGAACGATGACGAGGATGACGAGAAGAGAGCTGAAGCACGTGGAAAGCGGGGGAGAGCTATAGAGAAAGATGTCCACGTTGTTATTGACCTGTGCAGCAGTTACAGTGACAACGGTAAAGAGAAGCGAAGTAAGGCGAAGCAAAAGCGGGAGGGAAAACGGAAGCGAAGACGAGAAATGTAAAGTTTTGAAAACGGGATGACGCAAAATCATCAAATAAATCAATCATCCATTTTACGTTTCCAGCATTTTTTGTTCTTGACGGCCGATAGCGGTTTTGGTGTGGCAAGTGCTGGCGCAAGTTCATGTCAATCAAATTTCGAAGCTTTCTCTTTTCTGGTTTCCAATACTTATACAAAAGGTCCTGAGTTCTCAAGCACGAGTTGGCTTTGTTCCTTTACCGCCAGTGTTCAGTTTCAGATCAAAGCCTCGTGTTAGCTCCTTAATCTTGTCGACAACTTCGGCGTCTAGCGGCTGTGCCGCGAATGGCGTTGGCTGACTTGCAGCAGCGCGGAGGGTGTCACTTTGCTCGTCCTTCTCCAAGGTTCCGTCCACTTGTGCCTTGTCCGGTGGAGCTTGGACTCGGTCCTTTTCATCTGGCAAAGGGAGGTTGAGTTCGGCCTCAAGTTCCGCCATGGGTCTTGCGTTGATGGTGTATGCATACTCGGCCTCTAGCGATTGAAGTGCGACACTCACGAGGTCGCGATTGTCGCTGGTGATCCCAACGTTGTCGCTGTAGGAATTGTTTTCATCATCATCATCACCATTCTCGTCCTCGCTGTCGCTCAACGAATGCGAAAGCGCTACGTAACCTTGGTGAGGGTCATTGTCGTCGTTGTCGTCGTCGTCGTCGTCGTCGTCGTTGTTGTCGTCGTCTGAGATAGAGCTGAGCGCATCGTTCTCCGTGATATCGATGCCAGTCGGGGTCCACGAAGAGTCTTCAGCAGCGCCTGCGCCCTGGTCTTCGTCACTCTGCGCTGTCAGGCCCAGCGGCCCTACTCGGCGGATCCCCTCGTTCGCGAGCTCGCGCGCCTCATGGTCAGCAGGCATTTTTTTCTATCGCCCGTCTTCTGGTGATTGACAGTGAGATTGTGTTTGGCTTGGCCCCGAAAGCTCCGATCGTCTTTTCTCTTTTTTTTCTCCTATTTCCCTCCTTTTCCCAAGATCTTCTAAAAACTGTGCGCGGTTTAGTCACCCGTATCTGTGTTTCGTCTCCAAATCAAACGCAGTATTCTGCATTTGTATACCCAGCGAAGCAACGTCAAGTGTCACGCAAACTAATTATGTTTATCATGAGCAAATTAAACTAGCATCATATTGACCATGACAGAATAGGATATTAAGAGTGGAGTCACGCATGCGTTGCTGAAATTTGAAGTGAGACAGCACAGTTGAAGAATGCGCAAAAGAAAAAGCAGTTGCACAGGCAAGAAGCCATGCCATGCAACTCTTCTGCCGCCATATCCAAGCCCTTTTCCTTTTCTTTCCTTAATATTAGTCGGACGCGGGCTTGTTCTTGCTGTAGTTCATGCGTTTCTCGATGACGTCATCGATAATACCAAACTTGGCAGCGGCCGTGGGAGACATAAAGTAGTCGCGGTCGAGGGTTTTCATGATGGTGGCGACGGGCTGGCCGGTATGACGCGCATAAATCTCTGCGAGACGCTGACGAAGCTTGATAATTTCCTCCGCATGAATGGCAATATCGCTGGCCATGCCTTGAGCGCCACCTGAGGGCTGGTGAATCATGATGCGGCTGTTGGGGAGACTGCGACGCTGACCCTCGGTACCAGAGGCCAGGAGTAGCGAGCCCATGGAGGACGCCTGGCCCATGCACAGAGTGTGAATGTCGCAATTGACGTACTGCATCGTGTCGTAAATGGCAAGCCCTGCAGTGACGCTCCCTCCGGGACTGTTGATGTACATTTGGATTGGTTTATCCGGGTGGTCGGCCTCAAGAAAGAGAAGCTGCGCGCAGATCGCAGCCGACATGGTGTCGTTCACTGGTCCTTGAAGGAAAATGATGCGCTCCTTGAGCAGCCGCGAGTAAATGTCATAGGCGCGTTCCCCGCGATGCGTCTGCTCCACGACCATGGGCACGAGCGTCGACATGGTCCACGGGTCTGCGCCCGCGCCCGAGGCTCCTCCGTCGAGGCCCCCGAAGCCGCTCATCGTCGGTGCGCTGCCGCCCCACGAGGCCTCGAAGCCAACTCCGCGTCCGTTGTGCGCCTTGCGCGTCCACCTCATCATGGTTTCCGCCGCAGGCCACGGCGTTGTCGTCGTCGTCGTCGCCGGCATCTTCGCTGTCGCCCGGCACGTGTTCATCCTGCTCAGGCTCCGCTTCGCCGCGCGGGCCGCGGCCCAGCTCTGCGCCTGCATCTTGCTCGCTTGCCCGCTCGCTCGCCCGCTCGCTCGCCCGCTCTCTTGCTCGCGCACCGCCCCTTTCCTTTGCGATCTGCTGCTGCTCGTGCTCGCGTGCGAGCGTCCGTGCTTTCGCTTTCGCAGCGGGCAGGAACAGACGCAGGAAAGAAAGATACAAGGTTTGTCAGCAAGTTCGTTCTTCAAGGCGTGCAAAGCCTGACGCTTGCTCTTCTCGTTCTTGCTCGCAAAGAGGCTGCGCTATCAGATCCTCTCGACGAGCCGCCATTCCGCTGTGCTCCATTCTCACCGCCTGCTTTCTTCTTCTCTCCGCAGCCTGCCCCTGGTCCTCCTGCTCGCCTTTCCCCGCCAAGAACTCTTTGCAAGCGGGTCTCAAGATGGTGGTGACTTTTGACCATTGTCGCTCTTCACGCCGCCTCTCGTTCGCGAGCTCTCAAACCCTCTCCGCTCGCTTCTCGTTCCGCGGTGACTCTCTCATTTCCTGCCACTCCCCGCCGCGGGAGGACGCGCTGCGCGCGACCTCTTCTCCTCCGCGTGCCTGCGTCTCGCCTCGTCGCCGCGCGCTCGAGTCCCTCGCCGTGGGACTCGTCTCGGTCTTCCCTTCCCTTTCCTTCTTTCCAAATTTTTTTGTTCTTTCTTTCTTGTGAGATTGCTGGTGAGCGTCCAAACTTTCACACTTGAGAGCTTGTTAGGCCTAGGCCTAAGCCTAGTTTCGTACTTGCAAGCTCTCGTTCTTGCAAGCTTTTGTTCTTGCAGGAAAGCTTTCATTCTTGCGAGTAGGCTTGGACCATTGTTGTTCGTGCATGAAAACTTTCATTCTTGCATGAAAGCTTTCATGTTTGTGAGCTTTTCCAAGCTTGCTTATTACAAGCTTTCCTTCTTACAAGCTTTCCTGCTTGCAAGCTTTCTTCATTGCATGCTTGCTATTTGTTGCTTGCTGTTTGTTGCTTGCTATTCGTTGCTTGCTATTTGCTCGGCCTAGGCCGTATCTGTTGCTCTGCTTGCTGTTTGAACACTTGGTTTTTTTTTAATAGGGCGTCGGACTCCGGCGCGGAAGGGCGCCGGAAGCGCGGCGAGCGAAGCTTCGCAAAAGCGAGGGAGGCGGACCCGGCAAAGCCGCAGCAACCGCCCCGCGCGCGAGAGTGAGCGAGGGAGGCAGCGAGCGAGCAGGCGAGCCAGCGAGCTAGCGATCGAAGACGCGGAGGATCGGGAGGCGCGATGGAGGGCCTCATGCGACTTCTGCAGCAGGGCGGCGGCGGCATGCGGCCGTCGGGGGACATGCCGCAGCCCGACACCGCTGAGACCGTGAGCATCTCGTCGCTGGCGCTGATTAAGATGCTCAAGCACGGACGCGCAGGCGTGCCGATGGAGGTCATGGGCCTTTTGCTCGGATCCTTCGTCAGCGACTACCATATTCAGGTCGTTGACGTCTTCGCTATGCCCCAGAGTGGGTCCTCGGTTTCCGTGGAGTCCGTCGACGCCGTCTTCCAGACCAAGATGCTCGACGCCCTGAAGCAGACCGGAAGACCCGAGATGGTTGTCGGATGGTATCACTCGCATCCAGGCTTTGGCTGCTGGCTCAGTTCTACGGATTGCAACACGCAGCAGAGTTTCGAAACGCTTAACAAGCGCGCCGTCGCCGTCGTCATCGACCCCATTCAGTCAGTCAAGGGCAAGGTCGTTATTGATGCCTTCCGGCTCATCAACCCGCAGCAGGCCATGATGCAAATCGAGCCGCGCCAGACCACCTCCAACGTGGGTCACCTCAACAAACCTTCGATCCAGGCCCTTATCCACGGCTTGAATCGGCACTACTACTCGTTGCCCATTGCCTATCGCAAGAATGAGCTCGAGATTAAAATGCTTAGTAACGTGCACGCGAAAAAGTGGTCTACTGGCATGGTGCCGCGCGACTACGAGGAGCACACGCGCAAGAACGAGGGCACCGTCAAGTCAATGGTCGCCTTGGCAAAGTCCTACAACGAACGCGTCATTGAGGAGGAGAAGAAGAGCGCCGAGCAGATTATGATTGAAAACGTTGGCAAGATCGATCCCAAGCGCCACCTTAAGGAGAGCGTAGAGGAGCTCATGGCTGACAACATTGACCAGAGCATGACCACCTCACTCGATTCGATTGTCTTCTAAAGAGCAGTGTCCGAAAACGACCCTGATCAACCCATCAACAACAAGTATACCCACTGTGCACACATTTTTTCTTTTCTTTTTTCTTTCCTTTCCTTTTCTTATTCCTTTCCTGCCCTTGTTCGATGAATGAAAGTGGCCATATTCTATATCATACAGACGGAAACCTTGAACTCTTTCTTGCTTTGGCTGACCATTTGACTCGTCCTGTGCAAAATTAGCTCGTCTTCACGCTTTGCGGGAGTGACCTTTCTCTCTCCTTGCCACAGTCTTCTTATGGTTCCTCTCTTGTGAACCTGCACTTCGAGTCTGAGAGGATCTTTTTGCAGGGGATCCAGGCAATTCTTCTTCGTGAGTAGCGCTCTCCGAGCAAGCAGCGAGATATGCTTTAATGCCAGGATCCAAGCCATCCTCGTCCTCAAGCGTGGGTTCGTGGTGTGCAATATCGGCCTCATCAACGCGAACGCAATATGCAGGCAGCAAGGTTTTCATTTGTCTTTCCCGAAGGCGCTCGTTACGCGCAGCAATCTCCGCCACTGGAATTTCAGCATCAAAGTGCGTTTGACTGTCGTGCTCTACAATGAGCTCCTCCGTTTTCCAATTGAAATAAGTCCCCGGCAAACGCGGTATCCATGCTAAAAGTGAATCTGGATCTGTATGAGAAAATGGGTCTGGAATATTTTCCACCACGACACCGTGCACAGGAAGGTGAAATCGTTCGAGTTCACCGGCGTGAATGACAAGGCACAGACGAACAGGACCCAGCCGGTTCGCCGTGTACTCGATGCTGACTGTCTCGCGCATACCAGCTGCTATTCGCGTCGCACACGCTCCTAGCTTGACGACGAGCGAAAGGTCTCGAACCGGCATAATCTTGAAACGACAAGGACCGGTGCCAGTATTCTGAATCGTGAATGTGGCTTTTGCAGTATCTCCAAGACGCACTGTGCCAAGATCGACGAGCCCAGGCATGACCTCAAAGTGCTGGCTGGCCAGCTTTAAATGATCACGGCTTCGAATGCCCTCACCGCGTCTCAAGAAGGCAATGTCACCCTCGAGATCCTGCAGCTCACGGTCTTGAGCAGCATGAGTTTTGACAATTTGGGGTGTCGCAGACCTTGGTCTCCGTTTGCTAAGGGCTGGCGCGCTTTGTGCCATTGGAGCATTTTTGAGCAGTGACAGCCTTGCTGCAAACGACGCCGCAGACACAGTCTTGGAAAGCTTGCGTAGATTGGCTGGCTTGACAATGGTCCCCGCGCTTTCCCGGCGCTGCGGGCCGTCCTCTTGACGAGCCCCTTGTCCCGCCAAATGACGTCTGGCGGGACTGGCAGACTGCGGCCGACCGACTGAGACTGGCATGGTGTGTTTCCTTCACCTTGGGAACGCTAGAGCGCGCGCACGCGAGCCAGCCAGCCTCGCCCAGGCTGCCCGCCCGCCCAAAAGTTCTGTAGGCAGCGGTCTCCCTTTTGGCCTTGAAGAGCGAGCGCGCGCGCGCGCGCATAATTCGCTACGCTGTCGGCTGTAGCTGACCTCGCGAAGCGTTGACTGGCCAAGTCCACGCAAGTCAAGTACGTAGCTAAAGTCGAAGTTGCGTCATCAATAATAGAGAAATATCACAAAAGTGAGCGAGTGGCAGAGATCCGTTGAGGTGTGCACCACTCAGGCTCAGCTCAGCTACATCTTGGCTGTCTCACTGAGAGCGCTTGCTTTACATGCTACACACGCTCCGTATGAGTCGCGCCTGCAGGACCGTCCAAACTTTGTAAAAGCTTGTCGGCGCGCTCGCGCGCGCGAAAGGTCGCCAGTAGACCGGTGTCTGGCGGAGCGGGCAGGCGGCTCGCTCGGTCGCTCGGTCGGTCTGTCAGTCAGCCACGCAGAGGCGCGTTGTGGCAAGGCGAGGCGAGACGCCAGAGAGACAAGACTGATACGAGACGACAGATAGCATGGGCGACGAGGGAAATGGCGGCCTCAAGGAAGGCCTCGAGGACGGCATCGGCGACTTTGAGTCGTCGGCCTTTGAGGCACTGGAAAAGGACTTTCAAGAGGTTCTGGGAGAGCTCGTGGGCGACAAGAGCCTGGAAAAGTTTCGCCTCGAGTATGAAAAGCTGCACCGCGCACTGAAAAAGAGCCACGAGCAGGAGAAGCGGCTCATTAAAAAATGTCGCGAACTCAACAGCGAAATCGTCAACAACGCCGCCAAGGTGCAGACGGCGCTAAAACTCAGTCAGGAAGACCAGAGCACGATCGGGTCTCTCAAGAAGGAGATCGAAAAGGCATGGAAAATGGTGGACGCCAGCCACGAGAAGGAGCGTACCGCCAAGGAGACAATTCAGAATCTCAAGGACGAAATCGTGAACCTGAGCCGTCTCGTTGAACAGGGCGCAGGACTCTCCATGGGACAGGAGAATACGCTCAATGAGCTGACCAAGGAGCGCGATGAGCTCTTGCGCAAGACGGACGAGCAGGCATTGACGATTCGCGACCTGAACGCGCGTGCCGAGGATCTCTGCGAGACGATCGAACTGGGGCGTCAGGAAAAGGCCAGCATGCAGGAAGCCACGAGACAGCTGCACGAGCAACTGGAAACCAAGCTCGCAGAGCAGCAGCGCGATGCTCGACGTCGCGAGCGCCTCGACAAGGAAATGAAGGACTTGAAGATGCGGCTGGAGCGCAAGCAGCAGGAGAACGACGCCCAGACGGCCTCGCTCCGTGAAGCCGACGAAGAGACCGCCCGGCTCGAAGCTAACCTCAAGGAATCTCGCAACGTTTCAGACAAGTATCTGCGAGATTACGAAGCCCTTTCGCAAAAGGCGCAAAAGCTCGCCGACGAGGTTGAGGCGCAGCAGGTGCGTATTCGCCAAGCCGCGACCGAAAACCACGGCCTACAGGACGACCTCAAGCGCAAGCATCTCGAGACGACCAAGGCCGTGAATGACTTGGAGCTGGCCAAGCGTCGACTTGACAAGGAAAAGAAGCATGGCTTGCAGCTGCGGCAGACCATTGAGGACGAAAAGGCGGCGCAGCAGAACCTGCACGGACAGATTGAGCAGCTCAAAAAGGAACTCGCTGACGGTCGCAAGCGCGAGGATGGCAAGGAAAAGGAGGTCGACACGCTCAAGCGTGGCCTGGAGCTGCAGGAGAAGGCGGTGAGCCGCGAGCAGCAAAAGACAAAGGTCGTTGCGGACCAGGTCAAGGTGAGCGAGCGCACGAGCAAGAACCTCGAGAATGAGATTTATGCCTTCAAACAGGAAGCCAGCAAACAGCGCAAGCTCATTTACCAGCTCGAGAAGGACCGTGAAAAGTACGGTGTCGAGGCCAGCGAGGCTGGCGCCAAGTATCACCAGGCCTTGGAGCAGATCAAGCTCAAGGAAATGCAGATGGGCGAGATGCAAAAGAAGGTGGTCGAGAGTGAGAACAAACTCAAGCAGCAGCAGCAGCTGTATGAAGCAGTGCGCTCTGATCGCAATTTGTACAGCAAGAACCTGATCGAGAGCCAGGACGAAATCGCAGAGATGAAGCGCAAATTCAAGATCATGAACCACCAAGTAGAGCAGCTCAAGGAAGAGATTACTGCCAAAGACCATGCGCTGGTGAAGGAGCATTTTGACCACCAAAAGGTCGAGAAACAAAAAGAGCAGCTCAAGAACGAGCTCAGCAAGATGAAGAGTTTGCTGGAAGCCAACGAACAGACCATTAACGCGCAAAATGCCGAGATTCTCAAGCTGACTCACATGATCCAAAAGATGGATGACGAGGCCTTGCGGCAGCGCAAAGAGTACGATCAGGTCATCAACGAGCGCGACATCCTCGGCACGCAGCTTATTCGTCGCAACGATGAACTCGCACTTCTCTACGAGAAGATCAAAATTCAGCAATCTACGCTGCGGAACGGCGAGACGCAGTACCGCGAACGTCTGCATGACATTCGCGTGCTCAAACTCAAGATCGGTGATTTGAAGCGTCAGTTGGCCATCAACAAGAATCAGGGTGGCAGTGTGGGCGATTTGAAGCGCGAGATCTTCAATCTCCAGCGTGAGCTGCTGCAAGAGAAGACCAAGGTTAAGGCGCTCTCTGAGGAGCTCGAGAACCCGATGAACGTGCATCGCTGGCGGAAGCTCGAAGGCTCGGACCCGGCAACCTATGAAATGATTCAAAAGATTCAGACTCTGCAAAAGCGTCTCATCGCCAAGACCGAGCAGGTGGTGGAGAAGGATCTTGTGATTCAAGAAAAGGAAAAGTTGTACGCGGAACTCAAGAGCATTTTGGCGCGGCAGCCCGGACCCGAGGTTGCCGAGCAGCTTAGCGTGTACCAGCAAACGCTCAAGGACAAGACACGGCAAATGAAAGCCATGGCGTCGGAACTTAACATGCATCAGGCGCAGGTGAATGAGTATAAGTTTGAGATCGAGCGTATCTCTCGCGAGCTGCAGGACATGAAACGCAAGTATTACCTGCAAAAGCGTAGTCTGGCAGCTGCGGCTGCGGCAGCAGCAGAAGCAGCAGCAGCAGCGCCGGGAGATCTCTCACCCAAGCGAGGTAGTAACAATCAGGATGAGGCCGCTGCTAGCGAGCATGCCTTATTGCAACAGGCTCCGCCGCGAGGGGCTGGGAACCGAATCGCGGGTGGCGGGTTCTCCTTTGCCGCTCAACCCTAGATGAAAAACGAAAATTGCAACAACGACGAAGTGTTTACAGTCACGGTGAGTCACAGGGAGGGAGAGATAGATACTAAAGTATATGACCATGACCATGATCTTCGTTTCTTTATTTGTCTTTTTGATCTGCATGAAGTTGAACCAAGAATGAATGTCAAACGTTTCAGCAAAAAGACCAAGAAAGCTGACAAGCGTCTGGGTGGTGGGCCTAATAGTAGGCCTCGACGGATAGTACCACTACGCACGTTGCTCAAGAAGGGAAAAGACATGGTAAGAAAGAGAAAGAGAAAGAGAAGGGATCCTTTTGTTGAACAAGAGAACGTCGACTTTACTCGAGCATCTTGGCGTAAAAGGCCTTGCGCTGCTCCTTGGTGTTGGTCTCGCGCTTGGTCTTGATCTTCTCCTTGCGCTCGGAGCGCTGCTTGGCGGCAGCGAGCTCGGCGCGGCGGTGGGCCTGCTTGTAAGGGTTGAGCTCGATCATGGCACCGAGGTTGCGGAGGGGGTTCTTCTTGCGAGCGCTGCGCTTGACAAGGTTGGTGCGGACCGGGCGGACGACCTTCTGGATTTCCTCAGAGTTGATAATACGGTCGACATCGGCGTTGCTGATGACGGCGCGGGGGAGAGAGAAGCCCTTCTTCTCGGTGCTCTTCTCGGTGAGGGTACCGAAGATGGTGTCGAGCTTCTCAAAGGCGTCCTGGGTCCAGATGACAAAGCGACCGACATGGCCACCGGGGGCGAGCTGGAGGATGTTGAGGCGGTCGACGTGGCAGAGCTGCACGCCCGGGACGTTGCGGAAGGCGCGGGGCATGTCGGGGGAGTTGCAGGCGTGGACGATGAGGGGTCCGCGGCGCATGACGTAGCGGCGGTTGCGCATCTTGCCCTTGCCGGCGCGGATCTTCTTCGAGTTCTTGACGCGGTCGACGTCAGCGCTGGCGCCAAAGAGGTCGAGGAGCTCGACGGCCTGCTTGGTCTTCTTGATCTCGTCAAGCTGGCCGCCGCCGATGACGAGGGGCATCTCGGGGACCTCCGTGATCGCGTGGCCGCGGGCCATCACGAGCGCCGGCACAGCCGAGGCGGCGAGGGCCGAGGCGGTGGCGTAGCGGCGCTGGTTCTTGTTGACGCGGCGGTGCCACTTGCGCCAGATGCGCGTGGGGTTGAACATGCGGCCGCCACGGCACATGTTGCCGAAGGCACCCTGGCCGGAGCGGTGGGTACCGCCACCGGGGACACGCGGGATACGCGAGACGGCGCGGCCAGTACCCCAGGACTCGGCGGCGTAGTCCATGCCGGCGTCGGTCTTGACGCAGAACGCCTGGCGCTTGTTCTTGGCCACGTTCGTGTGCACGAAGTGGACCACGTCCGTGCGGATGGGCGCGGTCAGCACGGCCGGGAGGGCAACATTGCCCAGGACCTTGCCCTCGCCCTCGGCGGCGTCAAACACCGACACGGTCGGCCTCGCGGCGGCGTCCGTCATCTTCTCTGCGTCGCGCTGCTGCTGCTGTCTCCACCGACTGCTGCTGCTGCTGCGCCAAACTAATCTGCCTCCCTCCCTGCCTTGCCTCCCTCCCTCGCCTTTGTCTTGCTGTCTTGCTTTTTCTCGCTCGCTTCCATTGGCTCTCAGCGCCTGGCCCCGAGGCGAGGCGAGGCCATCCATCCGCGCGCGCAAACCTAACGCCAAACCTAACCCAGGCGCGCCGCAACCCGCGCGGGGAGAAGCCCTAACCCTGGTTCGCCGTCGACGCTAAACCTAACGCGGCCGGGTGTGCGTCGGTTAGGGTGTGTGGGAAGGAAGGGGCGAGAGAAAGAAAGATGGGAGAGGGGGTAGGGGGATGGATGGGCGACTGACTGAGCGTGCCAGTGGGGCGGAGGACCCCGTGCGCATGACGCGCGTTTAGCTTGGATAGCTATCATACAAGTCGTTTGCATTTCCGAACAATCGAAGTGAAATGAAGAAGAATGAGATGAATTTTGCAAGAAAAAAAATTGACCTCAGACGGAAAAAAGATCTCCATGAACGCAAAGCGAAAGGAAATAAAAGAATATGATCATTCCTCCCTCGATCTTTTGATCCACTCTTTCTTTCCTTCCTTCCTTTAACCTCTCTCTCCCTCGGAGCGTATTCGAGGGAAAGCAGATTTTCCATGACAAAAGATCAACACATTTCGTCTGTGCTTTTGCAGACGAACCTCTCTCCCTCATCCTCTCTCTCCCTTTTGGTAATAATAATCAGAGCAAGTTCTACAGTAAATTGATCTTGCCATGTCACGTTTTTGTCGAATCCATAGTATATTCTCTGGCAGCCAGCATCTCGCAGAATGTTTTACTAGGCCTCATTCGACACATGTCATGCTCTGCCGCACGATCATCGATTTCCCTCCTGAAATCCTCTTCTTTCCTTTATTTCATCCTCTGCACCAGCTACCTTTCCAACCACATCATCTCGCCTCGCCGTTGCAAGCCTCTGCTGCTGCTGCCTCCGTCCCTCCCTCCGCATCATCATCATCATCATCATCATCATCATCATCATCATCATCATCACCATCACGACAAGTCATTCCAGTCAGACTCTTCCAGTCAAACTCCATCTCGCTCCCTCTCTCTTCCTGTAACAACATGGCTGCGTGTAGACGAAGGAGTCTACGATAGCGGCGCCTCGTCTGGCTGGGCAGCACAGCGCAGACGGACGCCGCGAGCGCGTAGACGGACGCCGCGAGCGCGCAGACGGACGCCGCGAGCGCGCAGACAGAGCGGGCGGGCGGCGAGCACCGGCGGCAGGATGCTGGGGCGCGCGGCAGGCAGCCTCGTGCGCGCGCGGGCGCCGATGGCGCGGCCCG
>KN805386.1:47824-80828 GCA_000818945.1 Schizochytrium sp. CCTCC M209059 | reverse complement strand
GAGGGAGGGAAGGGGAGACTGTGGCTGCGTGGGCCGCAGGTGGGGAGCGAGAGCCGCGCGCGCGAGCGTGCAACAGGCGCGCGGGCGTGCAACAGGCGCGCGAGCTTGCGTAAGGCTTGCTTTGTTTGATTTGCCCCTTTTTTTGCCGCCGCTCCTTCGCTCAATTTCGCTTTTGTTCCACTTGCGCGTGCGTTGCACAAGTCGAATAACCGCGCCACAAGTGCCCGCCGCAAGTGGATAAACCGTCGCCACTATGAAGTTTCGGTCCTGCCAGTTTTTTCCCCTCGGACCTCGCGAGGGTCTGTCCCTGAAAGAACTCCCTCTCGATCAATCTTCGCCGGCGCGGTCGGGCTAGGGGGAGAGAAAGAGCGAGGAAAGAGAGAGACGTATACATTTAAAGAAGGCCATGGGACAGGCGAGGCGAGGACGTGTAAAAAAGTCGCGATGTGGCCTTGAAGGCCGGCGAAGTAGACCCGGTCTGCTTTGAGAGAATTTTCCCGTTCGGTTTGAGATCACCACGTTCCATTTCTTGGGAAACTTGCGCTCGCTCACGCTACGTCACCGTCAATCGTTTTATAGATTTCGCACGTCAATGCCACCGCAAGTGCTCGGGCCTGCTTTGCAAGTATAGCATGCAACAAGCTCTGGTTCTGCGAGAGGAAAGACACGTTAAGATGAGGTTGCGGGCTTGGTCCTGCACGCGTCGTGAAGTGAAATGACCAGCATGTGATCATTCTTTACCCATCGGAAGATCAAAGCTCAGTAGTGAAGACCCGACCCATTCTTGGTCTGCGTATCCACCCTCGATGCCTCACTCTTAGGCCTACACCATTTCTTCTCCATCAATGCTTAGCACATCACATCACCTCAAATATCGGCAACTCCACCCAGCCCAGCGCAACCTCTCACACTCATTCAGTCATCAAAGCCTTTTCGCCGCACACACGCAGTTGCATGCACAGTCACAAACAAACTTGCTCGCCAACATCGTGCCTCTGCCTCTGCATCGTGCATCTGCATCCCATCTATCCACATGCATGTCCAGCATCAGGCCTATCCAAGCCGCCTTCCCCGAAAGAGACCCAACGCCGTGGCGCTTTCCTCGTCTCGACGTAGAAAATAAGTATTACCTCCAAGACCGCGCAGTTCTCTCTCGCGCCGTCGCTCTCTCCGGCGCCCGGCCAGGCTCGCCGCGCGCGACCGCCTGCCCGCTCTGCTACGGCCGGCCGGCCGGCCAGCCAGCCAGCCACCCGCGGTACCCGACGCGACGCCCGCGGCCTCGGCGCTGCGCCGCGCCAGAGCCCGGCGGCAGACGCCGGACTCGGGCCTGGCGAGTCCAGAATTCTCGAGCGGCGCCGGCGCCGACGACCTCGCGCGGCCGCGCGCTGCTGGCCGCGCGCCCGCGTGCCTACGGAGCCGCTCGCGTGGAGCGGCGCGTCGCAATCCGCCATCCTCGGTGGCGTCTTGTCTTGAGTCTCGTAGCGTGGATCGCTTGCGGCGCGCAGGATGTCGCTCGTGCACCTGGAGCCGAGCTTGCGGCAGAGCTCGACGTTTGACCGTCTCGAGCGAGATGAGGAGCCTTTCCGCCGGGTGGAAAATGTGCGCAGCGGGCGACGGAACCAATTGCGACGCAGAATCAAATTTCTCTGTGCCCTCATGCTGCTCACGTACTGTGCGCGGTTCGTCCTCACTGTCACGATCTGGGACGTCTCGGACTCGTCGTTCACCGTCCCTTTCTCGCTCGGAGTCGCCTATTGTGGCCTTGTAGGCGCCTCTCGCGAGAACAGAGACACGCTCTCGTGCTTTTATGTCTGCTGCGTCGCATCCATCTGCCTTTACGGGGCCAACGTCATGGTGCAAACCAAGATGATCTTCGACGTCAAGAAAGGCGAGACTATTCAGGGCAACTCGTATACGCCCGAGCAAGTGATTCCTGTCATTATCACGGCCATCGGGCTCGAAACGTTTTTGGCCATTATTCAAGTCGTTGGCGCTTTGTCTGGTCGCGAACTTGTGCGCAAACATCTCGTTGTTAACATGCAGGGATCCCGCCCACACCTTTTTGCAAACAACGCTTACAGTCTGGAATTTATACAGCGCCAGCAAACGACCATGGGAACGGCAAACGACCATGCTGCTTCTCTGACCGAAGGTCTCAACATTAAAATGACCATTGCAAGCATTCCTCTTCGCAAGTACGTGAAGGGCTCACAGCCGGAGGATTTTCCCATGGCGGGCAACGCGCCCCCTGCTGTGAGGGGTGCGGCGCCTCTCAATGTCTGTGTCGACGATTCGGGCGATTCTTGCGCGCCAGCCTCTGCCGGTTCCAATGATGAGGATAACCTTTGTGTAATTTGTCAGGATAACGTTGAGGATGGCACTACCGTCAAGATGCTGCCTTGCAAGCACTACTTTCACGTACACTGTATTGATGCATGGCTGGAGCGCTCATTGCATTGCCCGATGTGCATGCAAGAGATCCCGCTCATTCGCTTTTACGAGGACTCTTCCCAATCTTCCACCAACCGCCGGCGTTCGGGTCGCGTTGAGAATGCTGACGCTGACGCTACTGCTGCTGATGACGGTGATAATGTTGCGGAAACAGACAACAGTACTAGGTCGGAGCCAAGGATGGATCATCCAAGGCTGGGTGATTCGGTCGGGGCGCCAGCCCAGGTTTCTATACGAATTCCTGATACTGAAGGTGATTCCTCATACCCTACTGACCCGGCCGCAGGTGCAGCGGACGACCCGTCACGTTCAAATGATTTGCACTCGCAGCAGTCGTCGTCGTCAGCGACATCTTCAGCACCACCACCATCACCACCACCACCACCATTATCGGCATCGGCATCGGCGTCGCAAGCCGCAGCAACGACCGTTCCCACCGACACACGTCGTGACCGTGATGGCAATGAAACCACAACGTCGCGCGTGGACCTCTCTATTGTGTAGGCCTGGCTAGTCATTATAATTTTATTATCATTCACAACGTATCATTGCAGACAGACTCCAGTTGCCAGTGGTTGGTGCAAGCGAGCAAGCAAGCGAGCAAGCGATTTAATCCAGAAAAGCCAGGACGGGTCGATCGTCTCAGCGAAGCATTCCTGCTTTTATTATAAGTCTTGGCCTCCATACTGCTCTAACGGTTCGGGAATAACCCCGAGGGCGCGGTTTTAGCTCAGGTGGGAGAGCGTCAGACTGAAGATCTGAAGGTCCTGCGTTCGATCCGCGGAAACCGCAATTCTTTTTTTGATTTTTTTCTTCTTTTTTTTTGCGGTGGTATAACCAATAGGCCTATCCAGCTTTCCGTGTGACGGTCAACACAACAAAACTTGAAGAGTGTCTTCACGGTTGGCCACATACTTTTCGCCCAGCACTTGGACGGCAATGCGTTCCTTTGCTATCGTATCGCTTGCGGTACGCATTTTCCGTTCCAGCTGGATACACGCTGGTATGCCTTTGTGTCGGTTGATACCGAAGAGCACGCGGCTGCAGTACCTTCAAGTTGCGTCTCCAAAGTGCACAGCTCAGAAGCGGCATCCAGCCACATCAGTGGCAGCTAGAGGTGGCCGCGGTGATTTTGGCATCCATGCCCAGGCCAAGGGTGCGAGCTTCCTTCCATTCACGTTCGCTTTCACTCGTGTCTGGAAGAATACCTTCCCTCGCTCACTTTTTTGCACATGCTCGACAACGCACAGCATCGAGGAGCAGACATATACGCCACGAGCGCGACTTCGATTTCTTGCATTGGGGATTGCTGCTGCTGTAAGCAGCCCAAAAGCGCACTGCGTGCTTGCAGCATGCTTGCAGAAGAATGGAAATGCTCCTTTTCGTCCGCTCCCTTACAGTGTAGTCTTCGACGGCTCAAGTCAAGCGGCCCCGCCCGACTTCGATTCAGAACACTCGCCTTTCGCGTGCTTGGAAGATAATCTCCCTCGCTCACGCGCGTCCAATGTATACACTCTAGCGTGCCTTTCTTCTTTCAAAGAGTAAAGAAGGGCAGAGTTGAGCGCAGAGCCAAGCAGACCGCAATCACGTCCGAGAGAGAAGGGGTCGGAGATTTCTGCCCTTCGAACCATCTCTTGATAAAGAAAAGGGGCGTTCCTGTCTGCCACGGGGAGGGTAGGGGAGGGAATAAAAAAGTCCAAAAAGATGGGCAAGGCCACCATGAGAACGGCGTGGTGGTTGATTATCTTGACGTGCCTTTCGTCTTGGGCAAGGCCCACGGAGGCCGCGAAATGCTCGTGCTGGGGGCCTAACGATCCGGTCTGCGATACGAGCACACTACATGTCTATTGCGCTGGCGAGCAAATCTCCGAGACCCACCTCGCTGCTGTTCTTGCTTCCACTCCCAATGTGACCGTGTTGTACGTTTCTTCACTTCACGATTTACCCAAGAAAATGTTCAAAATAGACCAACTGACCTTTTTGCTCCAAAGATGCAAATGGATGCGGCCTCTCGGCGCTTCCCGAAGATATTAAAGCCCTCACAAAGCTTGAATTTGTGTAAGTCTCAGGAATGCAACTTTTTTCATTGGGGAGGGAAAGAAAATATCATTAACGCTGCCATGAACGCTGACTTGCCGTGACAGAAACCTGAGGGGGAACGAGATCAACACCTTCCCGGACCTTCGCTCCTCGTCTGACAGCCTCTATCATCTGTAGGTTCAAGTACAAAGACGAACATTGAGAATGGCCAACTTACAACGATTCGTGTAGGAACCTCGATGAGAATCAGATTTCGTCAATTCCTGACAACATTGGACAACTCACGATGTTGAGTGATTTGTAAGTAGTATGCGCGCAAACACGATGATCTTGCGTGTCTCGAACACGATGTGCTAACGGTGATGTTCCTTGAGTCATGTTTCTGACTTTTCGCAGGCTTCTTGGTACCAACATGATGATCTCGTCAGTTCCCTCGAGTGTCAGCAGTCTGAGTCGGCTGACCACACTGTACGTTTTGTTATGTTTCGCTGCGTGGGATGGGGGTTCATCTCCAGGGTCAGTCTAACCTTTGGTCTTCCTGTGCAAACTCCAGGCGACTTGAATTCAACAATTTCACCTCTTATCCCGAGGCGGTGAACACCATCAGCAATCTCCGGCAACTGTACGTTATTGCGACTCCTTATGACAGGCCCATGAGAGGAAGGCGAATCTCACGATATACTCTTCTCTTGCCAGGCATTTTCTTCATAACGAGATCACTTCTGTTCCGGATTCAATCGGATCCCTTACTCGCCTCCAGTCCTTGTACGTATTGCCTCTTCTCCGTCGTAATCTGCTCTGCCGATGCCAAATACTGACTCTAAAACGTTCTTCTTCAGGTTTATGATGGACAATCAGCTCACATCCGTGTCTGCGGAGATCAGCAAGTGCTCAGATCTCTCGACAATGTACGTTGGCCAAGAGTGAGCAAGCTCGGTGTGAGTCATTCCTCTGACTAACTAATCCTACCTTTTCTTCTCCTCTACTCCCATCATTAACTTTACATGGTAGCTCTTTGGGCGGCAACAAGCTTTCCTCGATTCCTGACTCCATTGGAAGTCTTCGGTATTTGCGCTCACTGTGAGTTATTTGAAAATGGATGCTTTCGAGCACAATTGATTTGCAGGAAGACTGACATTCTCGCTGCGAGAGCGTAGATATCTCGCTGACAATGCTTTTACCACGTTTCCTGAAGAGGCTATTACAGATAGATTGCAGATTCTGTAGGTCTTTTGCAGGAATACGAGTCGTTGAAAAGAGAATGCTGACATCGTGTTACTGATCCAAGCGCCCTGGAAGGAAATGAAATTACGGAGATCCCGGTCGGCATCGGCGCCATGAGTACTTTGTATTACTTGTACGTTTGTGGCTGGTGTTGATTTGCGAATGACCAGATGCTGACATAACACTCTGTCTTATGTTGTTGACCTCGCAAAAGAGATCTCTCTTCCAACGCTCTTACTTCTCTGCCGGACGCGATCTGCTCGCTTCCGAGCTTGAGTCGTCTGTAAGTTGTTTCACCTCTTGACTGAACGTCACTTCGAGGGATTTTCTCGTGCAAGAGCAGTGACGCGATACTAACTGCGCTAGTTCTGTGCAATACTCCGATCTACACTCGCATAAGGGGGCTAGCAACGAATACGCTCACATCTCTTCCGAGCGATCTTACAAATCTTAGATCTCTGAGAAGGCTGTACGTTGCTCGATCGTAAGGTTTTGGCGCGACTGCATCTAACTATGTACCTCAATGCAGGACGCTTGGCTCAAACAATTTTGAAGCGATACCGCCCGCGATCGAAGGGCTCTCGAACCTTCAAATTCTGTAAGTAGGCCTTTTGACTGTATATTCAAAGTGACCCTATGACAGCACATCGCGTGCTCACGACTTTGTTATTGCTGGATCTGCAGGGACCTTTCGAACGGGAATTTCTCTTCTGTCTCGGAGACTTTCTTTCGCTCAATCTACAGCCTCGAAGATCTGTGAGTTGCCCTGGCATTAAGTCCTCCTTTTTCAAGGCGCGAACATGACGACCTGACCGAATTTCTCGCCTGATCGCAGCTCTCTCGCCTCAAACAGCCTCACCGCGATCCCGGATACCATTGAGTTCATGTCCCACCTTGACACCCTGTGAGTTATCGTATTTAATTTGCTGGAACATCGCGAGGAAGGAAAACACTCACTAACATGACTGACTTTCTTCCCGTAGCGACTTGTCTTCGAATAAGCTCGCGACCCTTCCCGAGTCTATCAGCACCCTCACTGGTCTGAATGCGCTGTACGTCTCTTTGAACAAAGAACCTTAAAGCTTCCTTCCCTCTACAGCGAGCAGGCCAACTAACCCTTACACTTTGCACGCACTGCCAAATCTGTAGCTCTATGAAATCCAACAGGCTCAGCGCGATTCCAGACTCAATTCTCGGCCTTGAAACCCTGAGGACCCTGTAAGTCGGAAAAAGCGATGGAAGCTTAAGTTCAAGGAAGCTAACCTTTGGCGCACGCGCGGAACATGGACTGGGAAAAATAAACTCAAAATAGAGACGCGAGCTTTAACGAGCTGACTTCTCTTCCTGACGACTTCGGCGACATTTGGACGCTGGCCAATCTGTAAGTTTTCGCAAGCGTATTAAAATCAGCTCAAAAGTAGGCACTCAAGAGCTCGCAACTAAATTGTAATTGCTCTTTCATTGCCAAACCCAAATAAACACAGAGACCTGCAAAGTAACGAGCTCAGCGAGCTTCCGGAGAGTTTTGGCAATCTCAAAAGTATGACGCTGCTGTAAGTGCACGTTGATTTGGAAGGATTTTTAGAAATAGTAGATTGTGGCTAACCATTTCGTGACATGCGCGCAGCGATCTTTCGAATAACCCAATCTCAGCGCTTCCTTGCTCCATGTCCGAACTCCCCCATCTTGCGCTGTCCGATATGTACGTTTGATCAAGGGTACTTAAATTTCTTTTTGAAGCTTTCCACTAACTATCTCGTCGTTCTCGCAGTGCGGTCTCTCCAAATATGTCGCTATCCTACGGTGGCAGTGAAGAAGACTGCACTTCCTCCTCATCAGCTTCAGCTTCACTTCTGGTCAATGCCTTTGTCGCAACGGGAGCAATCCTTCTCTTCTCTCATTGCATCCTTTAAGAGGATTCCGTTTGTCTCTTCTTGCCGTTCCCATCAGCGCACTCGCTACGTCATTGCGTCGTTGCGAGACGGGAGAGATGATATGCACGCGCATGGAGACTCTTCAAACGAAAAAAGAATTTTCAATGTCTGCAACTTTGTCTCTTCCTCTTGATACTGCCTGCTCCTCCATGGCCCGAGGAGAGGACACTCTCCGCTATCATCCAAGGCGTATTTCTTTATTGTTCTGTGGACCCTTGATGAACAACAGACTTGGAGATTCGCTACTTTTGAGCGGCCTTTGCTGATTCGCCAAATGTATGACTTCTACTGAAGTTGAATGAAAAAGGGAGAGAAGGAAAAAAAAAAAGTTCCGCGTTGCTCAGCCTGAAGCGAACGAGAAAGGAAAAGAAAACACGTTGCACACCACCACTCGCGTGTTCATCCGTCAGTCCATGAGGTAAATTCGCGAAGCAATATCATCGACGATCCAGTCGACGCCGTCGACAAGACCATCTCCCGTCACTGCACTGCAAGGATGGATTTGCCAGTGGCGATTCTTGAATATCGGCGACCCGAGCTCGAGCACCTCGGCAATCTGTTCGCTCGAGAGCGCTCCAGCAAGGTCTTGCTTGTTGGCAAAAACGAGAACCGAGGCGCCAGCGAGCTTTTCTTGCTGCAACAGCTTGTGCAGCTCGTCGCGGCATGTGGCCAACCGCTCCCGATCTGCGCAATCCACGACCCAGATGAGACCATCCGTCTCCTCAAAGTAATTGCGCCAGTAAGAGCGAATCGTTGTCTGTCCACCAACATCCCATACATTTAGCTGATAACCGCGGTGCTCGAGCGTCTTAATGTTGAATCCAAGCGTCGGGCTGATGGTATCGATGTCCTCGCCGTTGAACTTTTTCAGAATCGTCGTCTTGCCTGCGTTGTCCAGTCCGAGCATCAGGATGCGCATTTGCTTCTCCTTGAGCTTCTGCTTCTTCAAGATCGTGAGCAGCCCCATCTTGCTCTCCCCTCCTGCCTCGCTTCACCGGAGCCCTTTTCTCCCGCCTCGCTTCGCCTCCTCGCGCCGCACGCGCTCTCCCCGGACTCGTATTTCGCTGCCAGCAACGGCCGGCAAGGTCGCGCTCGAGTTCGTTTGCCTCGAGGCTCTCTTCCGCTGACACGCGCCGCGCCGCGCCGGGCTGCACGCACGCGAGGGGCGCTCCGCCTCCGCCTCCGCCGGCCTCCTCGCGCCCGCGGCAGTCCGCGACAGTCCGCGACCCGCTCGTCTGCGCGTGGAAGGGCGCGTGGAAGGACGCGCGCAGCGGCTTTGCTCTGAAGCGGTTTTGGTCGAGCGAGGAGAAGAACGTCGCAGACCAAGAGAGCAAAACGCGAAGCAGCTTACCAGAGAGCCAAGCGCAGCAAACACTCACTCACTCACCGGTTGCCGGCGGAGAAGAAGAAGAAGAAGAAGAAGAGGCACGAGGTTTCCGGGATTCAGACGTAAAGCCCCCTGTCCTTTGCTGTTCGTGCTTGGCTTGGTCGCGCGGCGCGCAAGATGGCCGTGCGGGCGTTCAAGATCTACGGGGCCGGGTTCAAGGGCCCCTCGCCCAGCGTGGAGTCCTCGGCAGAGATGCAGGCGCACGTAGCCCGCCTCGTGCGATCTTTTGCGCGGCTCACGGGCGGCAAAAGCCTTCCGGTGCTCCAGGAGGCCAAGAACCTCGATGACGCGGAAATTTGGCGCAGGCTGCACTATGACGAGTCCGTGGCGCTGCTCTCCACCGGGCCTCAGGAAGACCCGATTCTCAACTACGGAAATCTTGGCGCCCAAAAGCTCTTTGAGGTGAACTGGGAAGAGCTCACCAGCCTGCCGGGAAGACTCACCGCAGGCCCAATGGAGCGTCAGGAGCGACAGGACTTTCTCGACCGGGTCTCGAAATACGGCTTTGTCACCGACTACTCTGGAATCCGGACGAGCGCGAAGGGTCGCAAATTTCGTATCGTCAATGCCAACGTCTGGAACGTTTTGCCGGATGAGGACGACACGGACAGCTCCAAACTTGGTCAAGCTGCATTTTTCAGCACCGACGTCACCCGTGTGGACGAAGACTGATAGTGGATGCATGCGAGCTACGCACTGCACGGATGCGATTTTATGAAAGAATCGCACCAATCACATCAATTGCTCTATGCTCTCTTTCTTTTTCTCTCTCTCCAATCTGTTGAGGCCTTATTTTTTTTTCTAGAAGTCTATGAATTGGAACTGGAATTTGCGCGCGTTCAAAGTACGCGAGGTCTAAGTAATCTCCGTGGGGAATAAATCATCGTTGTAACTGGAAATGCTATCAATTGTACGTTGCGAAACAAAAAAGTCTTCCGTCATTTGTTTCCCTCCGGAGATGCGGCTCATTTTCAGGTCGTGCAGCGAGAAAGCGCCCATTGCTGCAACTGCGATTGGCACTTGATCTTGTTCTGGCGAAGACTGTCAAGAAAAAGCTCTGGGTCGATCATGAGCCGGTGAAGACGGTGTGCAGGCCCCGCAGAGCGGCCCTGGCCAGCTCCGACCTCCTGAGCTGGTCGCAGAATGCCGAGCTCCACAAGATGCTCAAATGCCTTTCGCGCCACCGCTCGCGAAAGCGGACGTTCCCGATTCGATTCGACGCGATAGTACTTGGAAGCCTGCGCAAAGGTGAGCTCAAAATTGAAAGCGCGCCGTTCCTGAACCTTTTCCATCTGAATGACTGAAGCGAGCAGCAGAATCTCCACCGTGGAGAGACTGAAAACGACTCGCTCTCGCACATCAGTCTGCAGTGAGCTCGCGGCATCACGGAGGTCGGAAACAACGAGGCCCTCGAGGTGTCGGGCGCCACGTCGATGCCGCATGCGCAGACGAGACAGGGCCACATCCACAAACCGTAAGAACCAACCAATACCAAAGCCAAGCTGCGAGAGCCTGCGAAGTTCCTGCACCCCGCGCGGGACCTCTTTATCATGGACGCCAAGCAAGTCGTGTACCTTGCTATTCCACGCTGCATGGGCGGGTCCCGGCAGAAGGAGGCGCTCCAAAAGAATGTTTTGCACGGTGTCTGCATTCGGGGGGGCGATGAAGATCTGACGATTGTCGAAACGTGACTTGATGCGCTTTTCCATCTGCTCCACGACATCGATGCGGTGCGTGCATCCGATAACCACAATGCGCGCATCGCGTGACTGCGTCATGTCCAGCAAGTTGTACAAGAGAGTTTGCTTTCGCCGCTGTGCGAAAGCCTCAAAGTGGTCAAGCACAAAAATTAACGGAACACCGTGCTGGCCACTGTGCGCGCCCTCGAAGAGCACAGAAAGGAGAAAGCGCAAGTGCTGCGAAAAGGTGCCTCGTTTCCATGTGGCGCGAGAGCCGCCGAGACACAATTGTCGAGTGATCTCTTTAAGAGCGCTTACATCGTCGACCTGAAGATCTCCATCGAGCGTGACGCGCAAGAAGCGATGTCCCTCGCTCGCAACATCGTGCAGGACTTTGTTCACCAAAAAGGATTTTCCTGCACCTTGTTCACCCACAATAATGGCTGAGCTACTTTCGCCATTCTCTACAGCGGCTTGTACAAGTGCCCGAAGCTCTCGCTGTTCTGTCTCGAGTCCGATGCCCTGTAGACCATCGGTGTAATCAACCTGGACGCGTTCCTTGACAAGCGCCATGCGAGCCCAGAAGGACTCCTCGTTATGGTTTGCTGTCGAGGGCTTCTTTGCCTTTTCCGATTGGATCTGCGTCCGTCCCGTCGTCTGCAGTTCTCGCAACGGGGCACGAGGTGGCTCTTGTCGTTGTTGTTGTTGTTGCTGTTGTTGCTGCTGCTGTTGCTGCTGCTGCTGTTGCTGCTGTTGAGGATGATGACGATGTTGAGGTGCTACAGGGGTAAGCGAGGACTTGACGGGAGTCAGGTCCGCAATATTTGTGTCTGCATCAGCTTGAGAACCGTCGTCCCGAATAGTCGCAGGGCTCTTCTTCTCGCTGCTCGTGCTCGGGGTCTTATCCTCGTGCTCCGCGTCAACACGACTTTGAACAACGTTGTCATCGGCAACATCGACCACACGGTTTTCTCCTGGACTACAGTTTTCATTGCCAGTGGCACTTTCCGTGTTTTCGATGTTGATGTCCGTCTTGCCTCGATCATCTGCTTCGTCCTCGTCCTCGTCATCGTCCAACTGGGTATCTTGAGGAACTGCAGTTTCTAAGTCTTTTGAGGCATCATTTGAACTTTGTTCAACCTGGTTCGCTTCGGCATGCAAGTGCGCCGACTCAACTTGTTCGCTCGGCATTGCGTCAGCCAAAACATCGTCACCACGGAACTCCTCACGAGAAGATCCTTTCTCGTCCACTTCCATCGTGTCAACTTGATCCTCTTCGCTAGCTGTCTCAAAATCGGCACTGCCTTTGAGGTCATTGACACCATGATCCGAATTGGTCGCAGTCTTATCTGGAACGTGCAAGCCCTCTGGCTGTTCTGCAAGTCTGGTAGCAGCGACTTTGTCTTCAGACGTGTCCTCGTTGCTTCTTTGCGCTACCTGTTCCGGGTCGTTCGTGGCCTGCAACTTTGCGTCTTGTGGTGCAGCGTTGTCGTCCTGACGAGAAAGTTTGTGGGCCCGATCCTTTTCGGCCTCGTCTGACGCTGAAGCAGAGTGCTTGCGCTTGATTCCGCTCGAAGATTGAGGCACGACAACTTTCTCTTGCTCATCAGCGTCTGCGTCTTCGACCTCTTCCTCCTCTATGCTACTCTTTGAGCAATCATTCGCAGCTACTTTGACCGCATTTGAGTGAGGCGCGGAGGCATGGGCATCGCGTGCGTGGGAAGATGGCGTTGAGGCGTAACTTTCTTGGGTCTGCGGCTGCAAGTCACCATCGTCGTCATCAAAGTCATCGTTGCGCTCATAGGTGTCCTCGTCAACGCCTTTTTCGTTATCATCAGCAATGTCGGCAGGAGCAGTGTGAAGCGGCGATTGCCGACGACTTCCCACATGGTTGCTCCCGGTTCCCACCCCTCGAAGTTCATCTTCGTCGACGGGAATCGGCGACGGTCCGCGGCGGGAGCTTGCAGACTTGAAAGAGGACTTTGAGGCACCATTGACCGATTCTGGAAAGTCGCAGGTGTTTCTCTCACCGAAATTCATGAGAAACTCACGCTGGACAGTGTCGAGACCCTCGTCCTTGGCAAAGGCGTCTTCATCGATAGCGAGGGGTGTGTGCTTCGGACGTGAGGTGTTATCTTTTGAAATGAGGGCGATGCGTCGTTTAAGATCCCGTGCGCTCTCATTGTCGGAAGAGGCGTAGCTCGCCGGGCTGTCCGGAGCTTTGCTCGGTGTCGAAGTGTCCTTGGAAGAAGACTTGGCATCAACACGCGGCTTTCGTTTTTTCTTTACCTGTTCCGCGTTCCGCATCGCTTCCGTCTGTCTCGAAGGGTTCTCTTCCGTTTGCTTGCGGGAGGAGTCCTTGTCTCGCGACGAACGCGAATGTTGAGACCTCGGCGACGCTGCAGTGACAGTCACTGCAGCGTCCTGTTTCGCAGACTTTGGAGTTGCAGACGTCTTTTCGCGTGCGTTTGAACGTTGCCGCGTAGACGAGCGCGTACTACCCGGTGTACCTCGGTCTGTTTTGGCCGTGTCCGTGTTGACACGCTGCGTCGCGGGGGAGCGAAGGTTGGCAAGAAGAGGTGACCCGCACCTGACGGCAGCGGTCTTTGCAGCCGAGGACCGACTGACGACCGAGTCGCGCGAGGTTTCTCGCCGACGAGACGGCGTGAGTTGCATTGTACGTGCGGCAAGCGCAGTCGCCCCTGGATTACGTGTAGCCGTGCGCGTTTGTCAGAGCTTGCGCACGTCCTCGTTGAGCGAAGGACAAGACGTGGAGATCGCCAACTGAGACCGCCACCAGGCAGCGAAGGGAAAGAGAGACGGGAGATCGAGCGAACGCGGAAGGCAAAGTCTGCTCGGGGACGCGCGCCTTATACCCCTCGCGCCCACCGTCGTCGCCGCCTCCGCCGCCGCCGCCGCCGCCGCCGCCGCCGCGAGGCGGAGTCGCAGACCGAGGGTCCCGGAGATTGTGGTTATGTTGCACAGCGAAGCAAATAAGAGAGTCGGCAGTTAGGTTGAGTTAGTAGGAGAGGAACAGAACAAAACAGTGAACAATGAAAAGAGGACGTTCTCATTTCCTGTTCTTTACACAGCTGCTGTATGCTGTGGGAGTTGCGCAGTCACCCGCACGCTACGCAACAAAGTTGCAGATCAGGAGCAGCTGCAGTTGCCACAAACAGAGAGACCTTGAAAGAGCGACGGCCGACCTGAGTGCGGGCACGTTCGTGCAGAAGGATAACAGAGCAGAGCAGAGCAGAGCAGAGCAGAGCAGAGTAGCATCGAGGAGAGGAGAGAAAAGTAGTGCGAGCAGCGAAAGTCTGGCCGCAGCCGGCGCGAGCACGACAGTCAAGCGAGAAAGAATGCTCGCCGTGGTGAGCGGCGGAGGCAGCGGCGTGGGGCGCGCCGTGGCCAGAACGCTGGCGACGCACGGAGACGTGCTCGCGGGCGTGGCTGTGCTCGGAAGACGACGTGAAAAGCTGGAGGAGACCTTGCACGAAGTGAAGGCGGCGGCAGCAGCAGAGGGCAAGAACGCTGTTCACGCGAAAGTGCTACCTGTTGCCTGTGACGTCGGCGACGCGCAGGATATTGCGCGGGCTGTCGCAGAAATCAAGGCTGGTTTTGATAACAAGGCGCAGATTGGCGTTCTTGTAAATGCTGCAGGTACACTTCAGGAAAGCCTGCTTTTACGCACAAGTGCAGAGAGTATGGAAGAGACGCTTCGCGTCAATCTCTTGGGACCGATGTTGCTCAGCAAAGCTGTTCTGAAAGATTTGATGCGGTGTTCAAGCAAAAAACCTACCAATTGGGCACCGGCAGGCGAGGGTGGCTGGCCCGGTCCGTCAATTGTGAATATTGGCAGCGTCGTGGGATCCATGGGCAACGCTGGCCAAACGGCTTACAGCGCTTCAAAAGCAGGGCTCATCGGATTTTCCAAGTCTTTGGCACGAGAGGTTGCCGGGAAGGGGATTCGCGTCAATCTTGTCGAGCCTGGGTTCTTGGCGACGGAGATGACGGAGCACCTGGATGCCGAGTCTACCACCTCACGTATTCCTTTGGGCCGCTATGGCTTTGCTGAAGAGATTGCGTCTATGATTGATTATTTGGCCATGGATCCACGTGCGTCATACGTGACAGGCCAGGTCCTTCGGGTGGACGGCGGCCTGCTCATGTAGCCCTGCGAATGAAGTGGACGTACGTTTAATTGTAGAATCAAACAGAAAACATTCGATAGGTCGGAAAGTGGTGTCAAGCATTGGTTTTACATGGGCTCAGGTTGATCTGTACTTTTAGGCCTAGAGCCTTCAGGTTGGCGCGGCAGTGACTTGGCATCGTCGTGGAAGCAGGGCATTTGTTGGTGGGTGGATGTGTAGGAAGGGTGGACACGAGGTCATCATGTCTTGGCTTACGCGCGCGCGCGCGCGCGCGATGAGGCCTTAAGATTGCGTTCACGTGATTTCGCAGCATTCGAAAGTGGGTACACAGTTGTACAATGATCAAAGCAGATCTGACTTGTTCAGGCAAAGGTCCGCGCAAGGAAGGATCCAAGCCAGGGAACGGCGCTGGCGCGAAGCTCCATCTCGCCTCGCACCTCCGCGAGGCGCACCTCGAGATCGAAGATAAGCTTTTCCTTCTGGGTGAGTATCTCGGTGCCCTTGGAGGCTTGCACGTTGCTACGCGAGCGAGGCCGCTTGCGCACAGGCGCCAGGCCGTGCTGCAGCGAGAGAGCTGTCGCAAAGTCAAGCTCGATGATGGCCTGCTCGCACTCGGCAATCTGATACCGGAGTTGAGCTAGCCTTCTGTTCAGGAGGATGGGCTTGACGTAGTTACGTTCAAGGAAACATCCGAGGCTGTGAATTATTGTGCATGCACAAGCAGACAGGTTAGACAGAGTTCCCCTACTACTTTGACGATCTTTCCGAGCTTTTGTTCGATTGGAAACGTACTAGAGATCCGTAAGGCCCATGTTCTTTTCAAGCGCGATTTCGAGCGCGCGGATCCCGGGCAGACTGACCCGGCAGTTGTAAATGCTGTGTAGCGAGGGCGAGAGTCGTAAGTTAACGTGAACATCTTTCAGTGCGTCGTGATGACGAGCAAAAATTAACGTACTTGAGTTCTCGAAGAACGTGGTTGTCCTGCAAGGCCCGGGCAAGTGCCTTAGCACCTTCGTCGCCAATTTGATTGCCGCCAAGACTGTGCATTTGTTTTTTTAACCAAAGGAGTTAGTCACTCTGTTCAATTTGGCTGCGTGGGGATGATCTTTGACTTACTGCAGACACTCGAGTGTCCTGTTCTTGCGCAAAGCTCTTGCGAGGATTGCGGCGCCCTCGTCGCCGATGATGTTGCCACCGATGCTGCACGGAAGTTGTTCACGTAAGTGATGAATCTCGAGGATGGTTCGGAGCAAGCTGGGCCTTTTTATAACGTACTAGAGATGCTTGAGCGTTGCGTTTCGTTCGAGAGCTAAGGCCATGGCACGAGCGCCATTGACGCCGATGTCATCGCTTTCGAGGCTGTGAGATGGGATTGTCAAATCAGGTGAGTTTTATAAGCACGGGAAGAGAGAGTAAGGACTCATGAAAGACGCGAAACGTACGCGAGCGTAATGAGCGTTGTATTGCGAGCAAGCGCCCCCGCGAGCGCGCTGGCGCCGACGGCGCCGATTCTGTTGCGCGAGAAGCTGCAACGATGAAGGAAATCATGAGGTCAGTCTCTCTCAGCTTGCTTGATTTTCACAAGGTCGCAGAAGAATGGTCTCGGGCAGAGTCCCATCCCAGTCTCAACGAACGTACTAGAGTCTTCGCAGCGTTGTATTATCATCGAGCGCCGTTGCGAGCGCTTTGGCTCCGAGAGGTCCAATGCGGAAGCTCCTGAGTCTGCGTTGGCCGGGATAATGAGTAATGAGGAAAGAGAGGGTCAGTCTGTGACGCTCTGCCAATGGTGATCTCGCAAGGCGGACGAACGGGCTGCTTCGACGTACCTGAGCGTGTGTAGCGTTTTGTTGTTGGCGAGCGCATTGGCGAGCGCCTGCGCGTCCTGGTTTCCGAGGCGGTTGTTCGAGAGCCTGCGTCAATCGATCATGCGTGCGTGCGTGCGTGCGTGCGTGCATCGACGGTGCACGTTGGCCGGTCGGTTGGTTCGCCGTCGCCGTTTTTTCGCGGTTAGTCCTTCTGTTTGTTTACTCAGGCAGGCAGGCAGGCAGGCAGGCAGGCAGGCACGCTCGCACGCATCGCGGCGACTTTTCCTCGCGCCGCGCGGACGCTTCCAAGCTCTGTCTCTCCTTGCCCGGCCTGCGCCGCGGGCGTTCTGCCCGGGCGGACGCCGGCCTCTCCCGCCTCGCGCTCGGCCTGCCCCGCGCTGCCCCGCCTCGCTTCGCCTCGCCTCTACGTACTCGAGTTCCCTGGCGCCGCTCTGCATGACGCGGAGCGCCTCGTCCACGGGCTCCGCGCGCGCCCTCGCGAGCATGGCGGCCTCGGCGCCCGCGTCCTGGGCGTCCGCGACTCGCTCCGGCGTCTCGACTCCGGCGTCTCGTCTCCGGCGTCTCGACTCCAGCGTCGCGCCCGGGGCTCGCGAGGTCGCCGAGCGCGGAGACGATGAAGGGAGAGAAGCGAAGGACTGAGTTCCCTCTGCGTCTCCCAAGCTTTCGGGTCTGCGGCGCCCCTGCTTGCTTGCTTGCTTGCAATGATGAACTGGCTGGGGTTGTTGCTTGGTTGCAGACTTGTTGTCTTGCTTGCGCTGCGAGCGAGCACGGCGTCGAGCTCGCTTGCCTGGTTGCTTGGTCGCTTGATTGGTTGCTTGCTCGCTTGCTCGCTTGCTGTCGCTTGCTGCGCTTCCCTGGTCCGGGTCCCGGGTTGTATGTAACGTAAATAGGGCCTGGAATTGGCGCCAGTCCCCGGAGATGCGGCGGGATGTGATGCGATGCGATGACGCCGCGCCTCGTCTGTCGCTGGATGCGGCGCGCGCCGTGCTGACTGCCTGGCAAGGGCGAGAAGGGAGGTGGAGGAGGAGGAGGAGTAGGAGGTCTCGAGGAAAGGAATGTCCCGCGTGAGAGAACAGCGCAGGGGCTTGCTTGCTTACTTGCCTACCTACTTGCTTGCTTCCTTGCTTGCTTGCTTGCTCAACAACAGGTCGAGGATCGATCGCTCGAGCATTGACGATGCTCTGAGGATGGCTTGCGAACCTGGACAAGTTTGATTGCTTCGCTTGCTGGATGCCCAGGTCCAGCGAACCTTGGTCAAGCTCGCCGAGCGGAGCTCGAAATCCTGCGTTTCGTTTCGTTTCATTTCGTTTGGGCGCTCGTCATCGCCGCGAGAAAGCAACGGAGCGCGGGGTCTCGCAGCCCGCCACGACCAGCTCAGCTCAGCTCCGCAAGCGCGCGCAGGTGCAGCATGTGCACGGGTCGACGCGCCAAGAGCAGCGGCGGAGGAAGCGAGATTCCCGCGCCTCGAGCTGGGACTCTTGATCCGCGGCCGGGGATCCCAGGCGCCCGCGCGGGAAAGCCGGCTTCGTCGAAGCAAAACCCAGCTGGCTGGAGCAAGCGAAAGAAGCAAGCGCGGGGTTTTTGATCCGAAAGTTGTCACGGGTGACGCGCCCAAGTCCCCGCTGACCCGGGTGCGACTGAAACGGCGCATCACCGAGGCAGCGTATACTTACTTACTTACAGCTTGTACTCCATCCAGGCCACGCAGCAGGTGGTCCGCGCCCGGCGAGCCGAAGCGGCTGCGATTCGCTGCCGACGCGAGCACGCGGCACCGCGGCTGCGACGTGACGCGACGTGACATGACGCGGTGCTGCAGCAGGCGCAGAGTCGGGCGTCGGGAGCCAAGGTGACCTCGACGAGCGCGTGCATCTATTTGCATGCACGCCAGCACGGAAGAAGGACGGGCAGGGAATGCTGCTGGTGTAGCATGCGCAGACGCGGGACGAGGACGCGATACGAAAGGGAAGAAGAGCACGTTCGTGTTGCACGCGGGGGGGAGGGCATGCCACCACGGTGACGCGTCATAAAGTTCGAAGTCGCATCACTTCGCAGCATGCACTTCACCTCACTTGACTTGACTTCACTTCGCCTCATCGCGTCACAGAACGCACATTTATCCCCACGAGCGAGGCCTTCCTACCTTCTTCTGCGGCCGCCCGATTGCGAGACCTCGGCGGCGATGCAGGCGGCCGCGCCGCGTCATGGCAGGGCAGGGGTGGAACATTGCAGGAACGTGGCAACTGGCCTACGACTGACGCCCCGGCGCGTCATCGGAGAACTGCCCGGCCTGCGGCAGGCTGTAAGGCAGGGCAGGGGGACTTTGCGAAGGAGAGACGGCGTGGCTGTGGCCCCCTGCTCCACTGTCGCCGCCCCGGTGCGGCGGGACGGAGATATTTTGTCTTGGCCCAGGTCGGCGTTCACAGGCGCAGTCGGAACTTCGGGTCCGTGACGATATGGGACATGCGAAGGGGGGCTCCGAGACCTGTGTTGCCTGCATTGGCCTAGCCTAGGTCTAGATTAAAGTTGCCGCGCTATGAAGTATAACTTCATGATTCGTCCGCGCGTTCGTTCCGCGTTCTTTTCCCCTTGCGCTATCCTCTTTCCATAATATGTGTTATTGGGCACGAACTTTTGGCCGCAAGTTCGTGTCGTGTCGCTTCGCGGCTGACGGCACTTGGTTACTTTTCCCCCCTCCTATCAACAGAGCCGAGCAAGTCGAGCGCGCAGAACAAGCAAAGCAAGCAGATGAAGGCAATTACTCTCGTGACAGTCTTTAAATGATCTCTGCACAGCGAAGAGGCCTGTCTAAAACAAATGCGTAACTGGCGAGTCAAGGCCCCAATGCTGCTTTGCGCAAGGAGATATATAATTTTGGTCACCAGCTTTTGTATATATTGTACACGAGTTGAGAGCAAACGACATCATGTCTTCCTGAGAATCGTCCCAACTATGATGTGAGCATGTCAATTTGCGCCCTCACATGTATGTGGGGGCGGTCGAGAACCAGGCGGAAGACATCTTTCTTTACAATGACACCACCTGCTCGATCCGGAAACTGGACGGTGTTTCCGTCAATGACGGCTACCTAAAAATCGTTTTCGAAGCCAACGACAATGCCATGGAAAACAGTTATCGCACTCCCCCTGCCAAGAAAATCCGCGTGACGCTTGACCTGGTCCGCAACGAAGTGAGCGTATTAAATGACGGCCGCCAGATTCCCGGCCAAGCGCCATGTCTTTAACAAAGGTGTCGTGGACAGGGTGTCTTCCGTCATTTTCGAGAGATTGTTGTCAGGCTTCAACTACTCCGGAGTCCGAAAGAGCACAGGCATGAACGGGCTTGGTATGAAGCTCGTCAACATCCTATTCGGATATAATTCCACTGTAGCCTGCTTTGACCGGGAAGAAGACAAGCTTTTCAAGCAGAAATGGTCAAACAACATGGTCAACTGTGGGGTGGCTGTCGTAAAGGACCGAAAGGCGTCTCGCCACGGTGGCCGCAACCCTGGAGCAGCGTGACGTTAAGATCTACCTCAACGGGAAACGTCTCAAGGTGCCCACCTTCAAGGCATTCAGCGATCTCTTGAATCCGGGCCGTTTTCTGTATGATGAGGTCGTGGGCGATCGATGGCTTCACTGGGCATGTCTAGGACTGACAGCTTCGAGTGCACCTCTTTCGTGAACTCGCTGTAGACCACGAGCCTCCAAGAGCACGCATACTGCGCAACTCTTGCGCGCTGTGGTAAATGTTATCGGCAAGCACTTCAAGAAGTCCAAGGCACTCGCGAACGTCCGCTTGGATGCCAGAAGATGAGGTGCAACGGTAGCACGAACTAGGCCTAATTACGGTTAGCGATGTCATCAGCCGCGAGAGGATTGCAGTGCAACCGACAGCAGGCAAATCGAGGCGAGACGCGAGGCGGGAACGCGAGCGCACGCGATGGTGGCGAGCGGCGCGGAGACGACGGTGGAGGTGGGCGCCTCGGGCGCGAGCGGCTTGCTTTTCTCGTCGAGGCCTACGGGGTTCCGCGATGGCGGGCGGTTCGCGACGGTGAGCGCAGGCCCACGCGCGCGATTTGAGACCGTCGCCGCGACGCGACGCGGCGCCGAGGCCGTCGCCGTGACAGAGCGCGGCGACGTGTACGTGCTGCAGACCCTGAGCGGGAGCTACAGGCGCGTAAAACGTCTAGGCGCCAGACCCACGAGTCTGGCCGTGGCCCCCTCGGGAACTCCACGCGAGGCCCTCGTGGGACTCGACGGCGCGCGGGGCGCCGTGTGCCTTGCGCTTGAGGACACCGACGAGGACACCGACGAGGACCCCAAGCGCCTTGGGGGCCATGCCAGCACGGTGACAAGCGTAGCGTACCATCCGACGCGCGCAGTGGCCGCTACGGCCTCTGCTGAACGCGTCATCCTCTGGGACACGGCGAGCTGGAAGCGCGTCAAGAGCCTGGGTGGCGGCGGCCTTGGAATTGCAGATGTTGCTTTTACTCCTCGCGGCGATATGGTGCTCGTGGCCTTTCGCGACGGCTCCGTCATGGGCTGGGGAGCCCACGACTTTGAGCTTTTGGTGCGTCTGCAAACGCAAGATGGTATCGCGCTCTCCTCCTTGGCTGTCTCACCAGACTCGCGATACGTCGTGGGCGCTGCTTCCGGACGGCTCTTTGTCTGGGAACTCCGTGCACAAGCACTTATCCGGGTCGTAGAGCTCCCGACGCAGGTCACCTCCGTGGCGCAGGTCCGCTTCGCCGAGGATGACTTTAAAGTCTTGGTTCTTGGAGACGATGGCGTGGTTCGCATCTTGCAGGTTCTTGGTCGCGGGGAAGCGCGCGCAACCTTGCACATTGCCACCGATGTTGCTCTGAGCTTCGCGGTCAGTGGCAACACCCTTGCCATCTGCACGAGCAAAGGACACCTGACACTTCATGACCTTGATGCGGCAGCTCGCTTCGCCGCCGCCCGCGACACCCGTCGACCCTTTGTCATGGACACGCGCGGTGTCGTTCCTGCCCTCCAAGCAACGAGCCGACGCCGCCACATCGAGAAACTTGCTGGGGCCGCTGAGGAAGGCAAAGAGGACACCTCGGCCGGTGGCGGCGTGGGTGCGATAGATGCACCCGGTAGCCCGCCTCTTGTGCGCCTCGCTCGTAATCTCAACAAACAAGATAAGAGTCTCAACGCTGCGCAGCTTGCCCAGACGCTGCGACGATTTGGCGAGTTCCCGGAAAAGTACCGCACTCTCGTATGGCGCTTTCTTCTGAGACTCCCCGAAAATGCCGCGGCGTACGCCACCCTCACACAAAAGGGCCCGCAGCCCGTTTGGGCAGACACGCTGTACCAACATTTTCCCGTGCGGAGCCGCAAGGTGTTTGGGCGTTTTGAGCGCGTTCTTTTTGCCCTTTCGAATTGGTGCC
This sequence comes from Schizochytrium sp. CCTCC M209059, assembly GCA_000818945.1. NCBI lineage: Eukaryota > Bigyra > Thraustochytrida > Thraustochytriidae > Schizochytrium > Schizochytrium sp. CCTCC M209059. The sequence continues at coordinate 58,723 of KN805386.1, read as the reverse complement.
CAGTCTTTGAAGAAGTTTCATACCTTCCAGCCCTCGTCTACCCGTTCGTGCGAGTGTACGGCTTCGATGAGCTCGCGGCCTTTGAGACTATCATGCTTGTGATCTTTCGCTGCTGCGGACACTGGTTTGAGAGTTTCCCCCACATGCCAATTTTTGTACTGGCCCGCGTCGAGAAACTCCTCGAGACAGTTGATTCGAGCTTGCTGGCGCACCTTGTCGAGCGCGAGGTAACGAGCGAGGCCTACGCGTGGCCCATGCTGCGCAGCGCTCTGACAGAGGTTCTGGACAAGCAGGACTGGCTGCGTTTCTGGGACCATGTCGTCATGCAAATGCATCATGACATGATGCTGCACCCGGGAGGAATCCGGCGCCATGGGCCCGACGGAGCCGCGTCCGGCTCGTGGTCGCCGGCCTGGCTACTCGAAGCAGCGGTGGTGGCGTACCTGCGTTACTTTCGCAACAGCATCATGTCGCTGCGACGACGAGAAGATCTCGAGGCTTTTTTCCGACGACCCAGTCCACTCGACGTGAAGCGTTGGGTCAAATCTGCGCTGGCGCTGTGCCAAAGCCCCAAGTACCAATCCTTTTGGGCCTCATTTATCGAGAGTGGCGCGTCGGGACCGGGGGCCGGCGTGTCTGCCTCGGAGGCCGAAACATGGTCCAGCACGCCGCGCGTGCTGCCCAGCGGAAATAGCTACCCAGCATTCACCAAATATCCGCGCTTCGTCGTCGATTACGAGACCCAAGAGCGTAAGCGTATTGCCGCCGAGGAAGCACGGCTGGCGGAACGCACCAACTACATCGAAGAGCTGCGCAAGAAAACAGCAGACCTCGAGCACCAAGAACAGAGTTACATGCGGCTTCAACAGCAACTGCTCAAGCAGGAAGAGGAACGACGCGCCAAACACACGGCGGCACAGACGCAGCGACTAGAGGAGAAGGAAAAACTAGAGCGCGCGGCACGGTTGCGCAGGTTGGAGCGCATCGAGAAAATGGAAGACCTCACGAAGGAAAACCTCTCGTTGCAACAGCAACTCCGCCAAGCCGAAGCAGACCGTACACAGGCCGAGCTCGACCACGAAAACCAGCTGCGAGAGCTCGAGCTAGCGGCGCACCGCGAGGAGGAGCGCATCCAGGCGCTTGAGAGTGAGGCAGCCCTCAAGTTGCAAAAGATCCATGCGGAACGCAAGATGGAGCAAGAGATGCAGGACGTGCGGCTCTCGAGCGCGCGCATGGCGAAACAAGGCGAGCTGGACTGGCGGCTCAAGGAGCAGGCGTGGCAAGTGGAGGATGAGAAGTTGCGCATTGAGCGCGAGCTCAAGACCGAGCAGGCAGCTCGCGATTCGCGTCTGCAGGAGATCTCGCTGGCGCGGCGGCAGCTCGAAAACAAGTTTGCAACGCAGCAAATGGAGACACAAATGAAGATTGCGGCCCTCGAGCGCGAGCGTCAAGTTCGAACTTTCAAGCAGGACGTCTCACAGACGTTTTATCAAGATCTCGACAAGAAGCTTGAAGCGGAGCGTCTGTTGGCAGAAGAAGAGCAACGCGCCAAGGCGAAGATCACCGGGCAATACGAGGCCTGGACAGAGGGCGTCAAGGCCGAGCGGGCCCGGATCCTGGCTCAGGAGCGGCGACGCGCTCTGGATGATGCCCAGCAGCGCGACGCGAGGCTCGCGCGGCTGCAGGAAGAGCAAACCATGCGGGACTTTGAGCTCCAAGCTGAGCGCAAAATGCGCGAAACTCGCGCGCAACTCGACAAGGAGGAGCAAGACCTCCAAGACCAACTCTTGTCTCTCGATGAGCAGCGTCGCTCCGACCAGGCCGTCGAGGACGAGCTCGTGCGCAAGCAGCGCGAGATTGATTTGCGTCAAGCCTACGTTCGCACTTCGACTGACCGCGAGGGGCGGAGACTGCAGGCGGAACGCGAGAATATGGCTGCTCTTCGCGCCGAGCTGGACCGTAGTAATGACAGCGGCGCCGCCGCGCATGAAACAGAGTCGCAGTAAAAGCTTGGATACTGATATGTAGGTGTTTGTGTATGTGTATGTGTGTTGTTAGAATCATAAGAACGAACCTCTGGATGCTGCCGATCATGCGACATTTTTCGTCCACGCTAGGGAAGAGGAGGCTTGGATTATTGGATCCACAATCTCCATTTTCTCTCTGCTCATGAGGTGCACTCGTATTTTTGCACAGAAGTGACACCGTTGTGCGATTGAGGAGCCCCGCTCGTCGGCGCAACCCAACCCATACGGCACAAATGAGAATTGACACGAAGTGGAGATTATCGAGCTCACACCTGCGTGAATTTACATGCCGGCTGCAGAGGCGCCTGCACCGGGTCGAGGGCCCTGTTGGTGTGGATGTTGTTGCTGCTGCTGATGTTGCTGCTGCTGTTGTTGTTGCTGCTGCTGCTGCTGTGGAGAGGCCTGGGGCTGCGCGGTGGGCGGGATGAGACCGGCGAGCGTGGCAATGTTTTCTACAGGCATGGTGGTGATTTCCGGATCGGGTTCACCCGTGCGGCGAAAGTAGCGGCGCGTACGCACTGTGTTTGGAGGCTGACGAATGGTAAGAGTCATGGTGGTGCACATAAGCGTATCGCCTGTGGCGCGGTCCTTTTCCAGAACGCGGGTGTCTAGCAGACGTCCGTTTTTAAACTTGGTGTCCACGGTGAGCTCCTTGGCGCCGACGGTGACCCATACCTTACGGTCGCCCTGCGATGAAGTCTCGTGGGTATCCTGACCGATGTGCAGCGACCTGTGCACGACACCGAGCTGGGACTGCTGCCAGACAGAGATCATTTCCTCTGTCTGGAGCACGTGCATCTTGAGGTTGAGTTTTTCCGAGGCGAGCGCCGCGATCTCGTCGCACCCGAGCGCCTTCATGTGCGGGTACATGCTTTCACTGCGCTCCTTGTCGAGCTCCCATAGGCCCGTCAGGTCGAGGCCGGGCATTGCGGCAACCTCGCTTGCTGGCTGCTTGGCTCGCTGGCTGGTGTGGCCGGCAGGGAAACGTCCGCGCCACGCCGGGTTGCGCCCCGCGAGAGAGAGTCCCTGCAGCCGCGCGTGCCCGTGTGCTGGGTGTTTGCGCACGCTCTCTCTCACTGCCTGCTCCTCGTGTCCTTTCGCCAATCAACGGAGTGCGCTACGACTGGATTTTCCATCATGATAGCGCCACATGATTAGGTCTCTTTATACCGCATTGTCAGGGTCCCAAAGCGGTCTATCGACCTATGCTCCGAGCCGGCGGCGAGATTGACTTTGGGTCGGTATCGGAGAACTCGTGCCCGTCATGGCCGCCACGCTAGAGGCCTATTTTGTTCAGAGTGCCACAGTGCGAGTGATCGGATCATGTTGATGGCAACGACGGCCTAGGCCGATGCAGAATGTGCGACCAACGCGAAGAATTCGATAAAAAATCGATGAACTCGATCGATGGATCGATCGCGTTTACAACCGCCCGTCTCCGCTCGGCTCGCTCGGTTCGGTTCGACGGGTGGGCGGCAGCGGCCAGTAGCAACTGGCTCGCCGCAACTCTCCTTCCGCGACCTGGAGTTCACGTTATCATCAAGGCCCTGGATTTCGAGTTGGACTTCGAGTTTCCTTGCCGGCTCGCCAACGTTTTGATGCTTGGCCGGCACTGGCAGCTGCAATGGCATGGCATGGCTGGCATGGCATGGCATGGCATGGCATGCCTGTTGGGAAGTTCGCTTTTTTACACCAACTTGATTTCGCAAACAAAAAAAATAAATAAACAATCAAACAGACAAACAACTTGAAAGAATCAAAGAAATAAACCATTTTGTCGTGAGAGATCATCACTGCCCGTGGTACCGCTCGCGTAAATGAGCGCAGTGCACATGCCGGGCTCGATCGATCCACAAAGTAAGGCAAGCGGAAACAACAGAACCACGACGCTCACCGCCGGCAGGCGTGACGCCAGCTCGCGGTGGCCGGCGGGCTGGTCCCGGGGCGGGATTCGGAGGCCGACTCAAGGTCCACGAAGGCACGTGGCGGCGTCAGGTGCGCGTTGCGGATACCGCAGGGGAGACATGATCCGCGCCTTGATCCTGCTCGGGCGGCGCTCGTCTTCGTGACCCGCTTCCAGGTCCCGCCGCCCGCACTCCTTTGCGTCATCACGCCCCACACCTCCGCAGCTTCACTCCCCTTTACTTCCAGCGCTACAGCTCGCTCCCCAAACGACCCACCAAGCCCGGCAAGCCCAGCAACCCGAACCGAGGCCAGGCAGGCAAGACGAGGCGAGGCAGGCAAGACGCGGCCTGTGCTGCCGACCGCGGGTGCTGCGCTGCAGACGGGCGGGCCTGGAAGGAACGAGGCGGACGATGCGCGCGCGAGGTCGCGGTGACTCTCACGAAAAGGCTCCTTGCCGCTGCCTGGAAGCAGGCGAGCGAGTATATACTAACGGTAAAAGCATACCGCAATCGCAACAAAGGGAGCGAGCTACTGCTACTACAACCTTGGCGAGATGCTGCCAGCTGGGCCGACTTCGAAATCCTCTTGGCCGATCAAATGATTGCTGCCTTGGCTGTTGATTGCATGACCGATCGATCGATCGAATCCTCATGGCCGACCAAATGGTTGCTATCGATCGCATGGCCGGCCGATCGATCCATCGATCGATCCATCGATCGACCGACCGACAGACCATTCATTCGATCCATCGACCGTCCGACCGACTAGATCTTGCGAGCGGCCTCTCCAGTTGTCGCTGCGTGGTGCCTTTGACGAAACAAATAAATGTCTGCAGCCCGCGCCAGGAAGCGGGCATGGAAAGCGCCAGCAGCGCCGCGACCAACTCGCGCACGCGGCCCGCCCACCCAAGCCGGCGCAGGCTCCCTCGCCGCGCGACCGGCCCGGTCCAGCCGGCGTCGCGTCCATCACGACGCGCCAGGCCGCCATCACGCGCGGCCCGGCCGGCCTGGAAAGAGAGACGCGGGAGGCGAGGCGCGGCAGTGCGCGGGGGAGACGCGCTCCAGGCTCCGCGGCGGGAGCCTGCGCCTGGAACTTGGAGTCGCGGCGGCGGTCGCGATGAGGCGGGCATGTGGAACGAATGGAACGGCGCCGGAGAGGATAGCGGCTGGGCGTAGCAACGGAATGGGCTCGGCTGTGAGCGCCATCTTGGGGGACCGGGGCGGCCCCACGCCACGGCGCGGGAGAATGAAGGAGAAGCTCGGCGGGGCAAAGCGAAGTTCTGCAGTGGCTCGCCTAGGCTGGCGGGGCGAGCGGGGGCGAAGGTTTGGATTCGGACTTGGGCTTGGGAACGCGGTCGCGGACTCGAAATCGGGGTGCAGGGAGGAAGAGCACTCGATCGCAGAGCCCAGTTCATCGCCCGCTCCTACAATCTCGTTGCCCGCTCCGGATAGATGAGCCGTCCAAACGTCGACCGCGTCCGTCTCGCCGTGCTCTGCTCTGCTCTGCTCTGCTCGACGAACTCGAAAGCCGCGTCGTCACCTCCTGACCTGCTTTGGCGTCGTTTGGAGAGAGCTTCGCCGGGTGCAGGTTGGTTCTCGGTTGTCAGGTTTGAGAGGCTGGTCGTACGTTCTTATCTTAGGTTGCTCGCTCGGTTGCTTGATAGTTGTTGGCATGCTTACAAGTACAGTCAGCTGGTCGCTGTCGCATGCAGCGGGTGAATGAATTGAACGGACGTTGCTGTCGGTCAATCGAGGCCGCGAACCGCCGCGATGAATAGGAGGAGGGAAGGGCCCCACGGACGATCGATGGCACGGCACGCAGGAGGGGCGCCTTAAGCAAGCTGGGCTCCAGGACGAGAGACGCGCTGGAGGGCAAGGCTCTTGGAAAAACGAAGGGGCCGAAAGGAAGGTAGCGAGAGCGCCTCTCACTCCAGGATGCGTGCGTCTGCGGTACAGGGCGGCGGCTTTCAGCCAGCCAAGAAATGATGCGCGGAACGTGATGGCCCACAGTGGTGTGGAGCTTCATTGTGGGCCCACAGTCACATGTATCCTGGTGCTTCCACGAGAGTCACCGATCGTGTAAGAGGCACGCACGCACGCACGCACGCACAGGCAGGCAGGCAGGCAGGTGCAACTGCGCCAAGATCTGGCCTCAGAAACCACGGCAGCTGCTTGGAGCCAAGTGGAAAGCCAACGGAAGATCTACGAGCGAACGTCAACCGCACTGGGCGCGCGGCCCGGACTGGTGGCAGGTGCAGGGCGAAAGCATGACTTTTGCAAGATGCGCGCAAAAGTCATGCTTTCGCCCTGCACCTGCTTGCGAGGAAAGAAGAATCGAACAGACGGCCGCGGCGCTTCAGCCGAGCCGGCGGCCCCCTTGGCGGCAGCGGTTGGTAGATAATATGCAGGCGAGGGGAGGGGGAGGGAAAAAAAAGGGGCGACTTCTTTTCTGGTCCGGGAGGCGTGCAAAACTTCGTTCGAGGCCGATCGTTTTCGCACAAGCCGCGCACGTCCGAGAGGCGGAGAGGCGTCCGAGCGTCTCACCCACGATGCTGCCAGGAATCCTTGCGGTCTCGTGCCTTCGAAGTCTTTCGCCCCTGCCAAGAGCGAGGCCCTGAGCCCTGGTGTGGCAACGGGACAAGTGGGCCGAGCCAAGGTAGCCAGTGGATTTTTTCGAAGGACTCATTCGTCTCGCGTGGCATACCTCGCGTGCAGGCTTCTCGCCCATTTTCTGACGAGTCTCGAAGCGCTTTGAAACCAAACGCTTGGCTTGTAGTCCGGCAGAACGCGTCCAGCGAGTCTTAGCAGGTAGCAACGAGTGATTCGTGTTACAGTTGCGGCCAAGAATTCGGTCACCGGCTTCACTTCCGCATATGATCGCGCCTGCCAAAACAAGGACTAACAGGAAGACTTGTTTGCGTGGAGCAAGAGAGCACTCGGTTTTTCTCTTGGGACGTTGCAATCGTCGAAGGCGCATGAGTAGATGGAAAAACAATGGCTGGAGATTGGGCTGTTGTGCGGCTGCAGCTGCAATAAGCAGCAGCGAGACGCGTCATGCTAGATCATGCCAAGTCATGCCGTGCTGCTAGCGCTGCCGTTGGCAGTCGCGGGCCATCGTTGGCGGTACGCGACGAAGCGCACCTCCGTGGTGAGCTTCTGGCGAATCTCGCTCCAGAGAGAAGTGTGACGAAATACACTGGTAGACGATGTTTCTGGGCTCGCCGTTTGCAGAGTGGATGCCGCAAGAGTCGTTCCAGAAAGTACGTGGCCATGCTCTACATTTCGCGTAGACCAGGAAATACATTCCCACGTGCTTGTGTGCTTGCAATTCGGAAGAACAAGAGTGCTTTGAGCAAGCGGGAGAGCAAGCTATCTAGCTGTTGCTAGCTGTGACGAAGGATCTGAGGTAAGAAAAGATAAGAGCGTCAGTGAGTTTTCCTCCTCGCCCCAAGCAAGCACGCGCGTGACACTGGGCAAGATGGAGACACCAGCCATGAGACCCAGAGTTCTCCAAACTGAGGTTGGACCCAGAGTTCCCCTCTCGTCTTCCACTGTGTAGAGCAGACGAGCAAACAAGCAAGCAAGCAAGATATGGCTCGCAAGCTAGGCAGGGTGGTGGCTGTAGCTCGCATGATTAAGTATGCGCCGTCGCGGCGGCTCGGGGCGAACTGGATTGCGCCGGCAGCAAATCCGAATCGAGAGATTTTGCGGGGGGCAATTCGCTGCCACAAGGATTGACCGAGAAGACATCATTCAAGAACAAGAAACGAAAAAAGAAAAAGAGACTCAAGAGTGCACACGGCTCCGCGTCGAGTGACGGTGCAAGCAAGCAAGCAAGCAAGCAAGCAAGCAAGCAAGCAAGCAAGCGAATACCCCCTTTCGCATAAAAGCGATTTTACCGAGCAAAAGAAAGAGAGGCCCGAGACTGGACGCCAAGCGCCACTGACCACGATGCAGACCCGCAATGTGCTGACTTCCCTCGTGCTCTTCCTCGCAGCATGCACACACTCCCAGGGCGCAGGATGTCCATTCATGGGCACGCTCAAGTCCATCACGGCAGGGCCAAACCGGTTCGAGCGCGAGCTGGAGCCCCCAGTTTGCTACCAGAACAGGCTCTCCGCGACCTACGACGCGAATTTTCCGAGGACCACGACCAATCTCGACGGAAAGGAGTTCCCCAACAGGAAATGCGGACTCCAGCTCGGACGCGAGTATGGCTTCGACAGTGCCGAGGAGCAAGAGATCATCACAGAGACCGCCAAGGTCATGGCGGAGCGTATGCTCAGCGTCGGCGCCTACAATGGCGAAGCCGCCTGCCTCGGCGCCGGCGTCACCAACTGCTGCACCTTTACCAAAACGAGTGGAGTTCGCGGTGCCGACCCGACCTTTACATTCTCCAACGCAAGCTGCCCGCTCGACGTCTCGTCAGAGTACACATATCAGTCGCCCGCCGCGTCGGCTGTCATTTCCGAGGAAGAACGGCCCGATCTTGAAAGCAAGAGCATGAACCAGCGTATCCGCAAGCAAATGCACGGCGAGAGCTATGGTTGCGTCGACGCCGTCCTCAAGATCAACGACGACCTCGACACGGCTCCGCACGGCGAGGGAGGGCTCGATGAGCGCTTCCGCGTCGGACTCCTTGCCGAGGCCGGCCGCAAGTTCAATGTCCAGGCTCGCTTCAGCGGCAACCGTAATCTTACCATGCATGACGCGCATGACGTGCTTATTCGCGGTCTCAGTCTCAAGATCAAGGACGCTGTCACCAAGAACCAACGCATCAAGCTCTCCAGTGTGGCATCAGTGGCGCAGCCAGAGAACGCCCAGGTCGCTTTCCGGAACCAGTCGATTGACGCCTTCCAAGAGGACGGTACCGTTGACCTTTTGTTTATCGCCGTGCGCAGCGCCGAAGAGCCCGGCGGTGTGCCCTTCAACATGTTCGTGGACGGCAACCTTGAGGACAACTTTGACAACTTCATCAACGGCGCTCCACCTGCCATTCCTATTGATCAGATTACGGAGTTCCACATGAACCCGCTCGCCAATACGTACGGTTCGGGCGCGGCGTGGGCGCTGGGCAAGGGCCAGGCTGCCAAGTGGCACATTGAGCCTTGCGAGGGCGAGGTAGACCGCTTGCCGGCAAAGGTGTGGAAGGGTAGCTTCGAAGACGAGGATTTCTCGCACACGACCATGCAACGTCTTCTCAAGAACCGCAAGCTCCGCAAGCAGCCGTACCGGATGTGCGTCTTTCTGCAAATCCAAGAGGACGCTTGCGAGCAGCCCATCGAGGATCCGTCGATTCGGTGGACTTCGAAGCCTATCAAGGTTGCCGAGCTGCAGATCTCGCGACAGAACAAGGTCTCACACGACGACCTCATGTGCGACTCGACAATGTTGCATCCGTACCGCACGATTGAAGAGCACTTTCCTCTGGGCGCGATTAACCGCGTGCGGCATGCCGTGTACGCGTTCGCGAACAACTTTCGCACGGCGGGAAATCAGCTCATGCATCCTACGAAGAAGTGGGCCAAGATGATGAACATGAACAGAAAGGACCGCAAGACCTTTACCGACATGATGAAGGCCGCATGTTTCTACGGAGAGGACTCATCGTGCGCCTTTCCGAGTCCATCGCGTTGAAAATGTACTATAAGCAGCTCTTTCCGAATCATCCCCCATTCATTCCTCCGCCTTGTTGACTAAGCCCGAAGCCGACCGTTGCGTTCATCATAAACTTGTACGCGTTGGCCGCGGAGCCGCTCGCAGTGGCCATTGCCCTTCCACCTACCAGGTCTCTGTTCTGCCAGCCTGCCAGCCTGCCAGCCTGCCAGCCATCCATCGAAATCGTGGCGATTGACCGACGCACTCGGGGAAGAAGAAGAAGAAGCAAGTGAAGGAAAACGACCTTCCACTCCCGCTCTCGAGGTTTGTCTTCACACCTGGCTGGCCGATCGGTGGCTGGTTTATGGCCGCTGACAGCAAGCAGGCAAGCTAGCTAGCAAGCAAGCAGTCTGACCGAGAAAGACGGTCGTTGTCATTTGCTCTCGCGAGCAGCCGAGTCGCGCTCGTCCCGGGAAAAGCTTTCCTTCGTTCGATCCGACCCGGTCCACTTCACTTCGTTTCACTTCTCTTCGCTCTTTTCGCAGCTGTCCGCTCTTTGCAGTCAGCTCCAGCTGCGTGCGTGCGTGCGTGCATGCATGCATGCATGCGTGCGAGCGAGCGTGCGAGCGTAAGGCAAGTTGATTAGGCCCACTGCGCTCGCAGACGCTGGCGCACGCGCGCCGCAGCTGAACGCAACCGTGCCTTTGCATCTATCTTATCACGGCCGGTCAATAGCGCGAAGCTGGGCGCGCAAGAAACAGGTGCGCGGCGGCGGTCAACTCCACGCAGCAGCAGCAGCAGCAGCAGCAGCAGCAGCAGCAGCAGTAGCCCTGCCGGAGAGAAGCTCGCGCGCCGCCGCTGGTCGAGTCGGTCGCCGCCGGTCTCGCGCGGCAGTGGCGGCCGGCAGGGCTCCACGAGATTCGCCTCCCTATTTCGAGTACGGGTGTAAGTTTCAAGCGCTAGTTAACAACTCCGGTCGCCGAATTGACAGCGACGGAGTCTCGAGTTCCACGCGGCTGGCAGGCGCTCCTCAAGCGGGGCGAGGCGTAGCGCGGCATGGCGCGACACAACGCGACACAACGCGACAGAGCGGCGGCGGGCGTGGAGGGACGGCCGTTGGTGGGCGGGCGGATACGGAAGGTCGAGCTCGGTCAGCCGGCAAGTCAGTCTGGCAGGCGGGCGAGCAGGCAGGTATGCGCAGCTGCAAAAGATCGCAAACAGCGCGCGTGACTGGCTCGACTGGGCTCTCTTTCTTCTTCTTCTTCCTGAACCGCCGCCCGCTAATGGGACTCTCGCGCCCCCTCCTCCTCCTCCGCGCGGACTCGACTTCGCTCGCCCGACCTCGCGCGCGCGCACCATCGAGTGGCGCG
>KN805386.1:4398-42144 GCA_000818945.1 Schizochytrium sp. CCTCC M209059 | reverse complement strand
AACCGCATGGCTCTGAGCCACGCGACTCTGCTCTTCTATGCGCACGCCCTCGGTGAGCACGTGCGTGGCCAGCCACGGAAACCATTTTGGAACTGGTTCGACTGTCCGAATGTACAAGGTGCTGAAGAAGACGCGCGATTCGATGACACACCTCAGGGGGGCAGCGATGGAAGTGACAACGGCTCAGATAATGCCACCGACGTACAGGCCATGTACGAGCAAGACGTGCAGGCTCTTTTTGGGCAGAGACTCAAGCTCGTTGCCGACGACGGCTCGCGCTCCATCGAGCTCGATCTGGGGGAGCGGTACTGGATAAAGCACGAAGGTACGGACGTGCTGTGCAGCGCCGGGCTTGGCATGGGCAACGTCGATGTTGAGGGTCGCCGGTGCTTTTTGAAGACGGTGTCACTCGACGCCAAGTCCGCGAACCGCGAACTGCTACACGAAGCGCAGGTCTACAAGGAGCCCAACCACCTCCAGGGCGGCGTTCTGCCAAAACTCGTCCTACATGGCCAGGACGCGTTCTTTGCAATCCGGGGCGTGCTTACGACACAAGAGGGTGTGGCCTTGAGCGCTGGTGGCTCGAAAGTGGCACAGCGCATCTCGCTCTCCGGAGGACTTGAGACTCTCACCAACAAGATTGAGGGGGCGCTGAGTGAGCTCCACACGGCCGGGTATTTGCACGGAGACGTGGCACTACGTAATATTGTCATTGATAGTTCCGGGGATATCAAGCTCATTGATCTAGGGCGCGCACACAAGCTACTGAGCCCGGGCCAGGCATCTGACGAGCTCAAGATCGTGAGGGAAACATTAGTTCCGCAGCTGAAAAATATTACTCAATAGTTTGACTAGTATTATTGTTGCGAGGCAACGTGCTATCGCGGAGTGGCTGCTTGTATGTAGCGTCTCCTTTTGTTCGGGACACACCGTAAGTTTTAGTTTAGTTTCTAAAAAGAAGTGAGAAAGTGCTTGTTGAAATCATGGAGGTCTTGCGCAAGCTCGGCAGGCATTGCTTTGATGGTGGTGTTCCTGAAATGGGTCAGGTGAACTTCCCTGTGGTCGTCCATGACATAAGTAGAGGCCAGGTCTTCCGGTTCGTCCACGCGGAGAGCGACACCTAGTCCATGCACTATGAGAAGAGTCTCACGTGCCTTGTCCGCCACGGCGTTCGTGTCTTGACTGGGTTTCCTGAAGCGGCGGTCCAGCGCATGGCCCTACCACGTTATTACGACAATAAAGCCCGCTGCCGGCTAGCACCGATCATCATTGCCTCTATTGCGCAGGTAGATCCTGATTCGTCGTACAGGATTGACACCAGCGAGTTGACCGTGAACGGGCTAGTTTTTCAAAGGTAACCTGCCATTTATGCTGAAATGAAACACAATCCAAAGTTTGCAGCAGCGAGAAAGACACGGCCATCGGCAAAGGGTGTCGCGCTGAACTTGTGATCGCGATCGCTTCTTAGCACTAATCGAGTAAGCACCTGATCAATTGTTACGTTCTGCCAAACATAATTGGTATTATTGCCATGGTGTTTTTCGATCTTTATGAAGGTACTTTCGCTAGACGCGCCAGTTCAAGGTTGAAGAGCTTGAAGAACAAGCACGAGATTGCTGACAAGTCCCACCCAGTCTCAATGTGCTACCATCACTCGATTAAACACATTCTCAGTCAAATTTCACATACGGAGATAGACGCTCTAGTGCAGCCTCGAGCCGGGTCGAACACCCATGTGTGCGCACAAAAGTAATTACCTTTTCTGACGCACGCAACTCGCCTGTCCACTGCTTTTCACGACCTTTCAAGGCACGACCGCCCAGCACAAACCGATGGCGCGCCGCCAAGGCCACTACACGATCTTGATGACGTCGCAGACGCGGCCTCGTCGCGGTGAGAACTGCAAGAAGTAATCGCATCGACGCCCCTCGCGCCTCGGCATGACCGACGCCAATACCACGCTCCACGGCACTCAGCATCTGGGGGAGGAACCGCACACTTTGTAACTGTAATCGATCGACCAGCGGAGCGCATGCCTCGCCGCTGATCAGCGCCAAAACCGGCATCTCCGTTGCGAGTTCTGCGCACGGAAGCAGTGCCTCAAGCGCCGCCTGGTGATGCTGCATGCGGAACTCACCCCCCACACGCTCCATGTGTGCCAGCGCCCCCAATAGCACCGGCAATGCTACAGCCAGGACGTCAGCATCCCTTGCTGTCGTGCAGGCCTCTTGCACCCGATCAAGCACGAGCTCCCCATGCCAGCGGAATTCCGTCGTCGTCAGCATCTCTGTCAGCCGCCGCAGACTTGCGAGTCCAGGTATGCATACTCTCGGAGCAGCGTGCTCGACCACAGGGAGGACCATGGGGATAATGTGGCCGACGGCAGATTCCCCGCGAAGATCTGCGCGCGAGCTACGCTGCACAAGACACAACATGGCATTGCAGGCAATCCATTCGGACTCACACCACCTCTTGGACGCGAGCATATTCCGTAGATAAGGCCACAACATTTGGCCTTGGCCTTGGCCGTCCGCTAGCTCCGAGCTTAGGTTGTTTACATTCTGGAGCGCCTTGGCAAGCCGTGCGCAGCCCTCACGCGCCTCGCAACGAGGCGCAATCTCCAGCGAGACCCCCTCGCTATCCCACGCAGCTGCGCTCACCGTCGCAGCAAGCCAGAGGCCCAATTTAAAGTCTTGGGAAGCCCGAGTCTCTAAGGAAGATGACTCTTTGGTTGATAAGAAATGCTCTGCCAGAACTGTTAGGCATGCAAGACCGATCTGTGCGCCTTGTATCGCCGCCTCGCTTTCGTCGTTTAAAGCTGACTGCGACACGTGCCAGGCGCGCCAGCTTGGGGGAAATCGATCGCGAGCGCAGCACGCGTATTCGCGCACTCGTTCGACGAAAGACGCCGAGACAGGGCGCTGGGATTGCAGATATCCACACAAAAGGCTCGGAAGACTTTGTAAAACGGCGACGTCGCCCTCAGCCTCGAGCTCTTGCAAGGTCTCGTCTAGGTCTTCTAAAGTGCGGCCAAGTACCTCGGCCTGCTTGCCAGTCACACCTGCACGCACAAGGTCTGGAACAAGCGCGCCAAAGGCCTCGATGAGCGAGTGCTGCGACCGGAGTTCGGGCGAAGCGAGTGCGCCAACGGCCTCGGAGAGGCGACTTGCGGCCAACTGTAGGCTTGCTTGCGCCGTCGCAAACGCTTGGGCAAGGTCGTCGCCGTGAAATCGCACGATAACATTTGTGGCTTTCTTGGCAACGGCGGCAACTTGGGTATCGACGTTGCATCGAATGAGCAGACGCGCGAGAAGGGACGCTCTGCTGCCTTTGAGGAGCTCGTCGTTACCTCGTTGAGATTCTTTTGCGGCCGAGTCTGCAATGTTGTCGCTGTTGTGCAAGGCGCCTACCTCGGATTCCAAGCAGCATGACGCGGCCTCCACGGCGGCCAAGACAACCTCCCAGGGCTCCTGGTCTCCGGCCTCGAGTGCCTCTTTGGTGAATTCCCAAGATTTGGCGGCGTCCTTGCGCGCCAAGAGCTCGAGAGCTGCGGCACGGGCCGCTTTCTTTCGCAACCTGTTGGTTGCCACGATGCGCAAGCGCTCGCAGGCGGCCTCGTCCGCGAGCATATCCGCGTCGACAGCACCGCTCGAAGCAAGCATGGCGGCCACGCCTATTTCGCCACGGGCGCCCGCGGCGACGAGGTTCGCGAGCAAGGTCGCGCGCTCGTCCCATGACAGTCGACCCAAGGCCTCGCCATGGTCGCCCTCTCCATGCTGCACGAGCGCAAGCCACGCGCGAGCGTCCATTCTTGTTCTGATGAGCTGACCCCCTGGGCTCTAGGAAAGGGCGATATACCATGCAGAGCAAGGGCGCAAGACAAGCCTGAGGCAAGGGCGAGCCCAAAGTAAGGCAAGGCCTAGATTTAGCTCTAATGGATGGGCGAAAGAAAGCAACGTGCCGGTTCATAGTCAATCAGAAAACTAGTACATTTAGATGCAAAGGTTCATTCATTCGTCTGCGCCCTGAGCCTTGCCCTCAGGGGAAGAAGAGGTGGGCGAGGACGCGCGCGTTTTCGGAGCGGGCTCCGCGTCTGGAGATTCCGTGGATCGCGGCACTGAGGCGGAAGAGAGCCGAGCAGCTGCGAGCTCGCGCTCGAGTTCCCGAATACGCGCCACAGACTGCACAAGGCCACTCTGCATGGCCTGCTCGACTTCAACGACGCGCTTGGCAAAGTCCTCCCGTTCCATGACCAACTGGCGCTCTTTAAGCGTAAGTGTTGCTTCGAGCATGTTCACCTTACCCTCAAGTTGCGCAGTTCTCTGCTCGAGGAGAGAGTTTCCAAAACGAAGCGCATCGAGAACCTCTTGAGGCGGGGCCATCCATCCCTGATGGTCCGTCTGGATTGCGCAATGCTGCACTTGAACTTGATGAAGGTTGCGTCTGCGCTGGCTGTGACTCTCGTCACGGTGTGTCCTGGTCGTCATGGTCGAGGTCGAGTCCGGCGATGAGGTCTGCATCACCGTTTCCTCTGTGAACTCGGACTCTGTACAGGTACTTGCGCCGACGGAGCTGCATTCCGGTTTCACGTCAATTTCAGGGGTGCTTTGTACATGAACACTCCCTAGACCGGCGCGTGCGCGTCTGCTCTTTGTGCTGCCACGCTTTCTTGAGCGGAGAGTTACATTTTCGTTCATATCGCCTCTGATTACATCATCATTGTTTCCGATCGCATCGTGATGTTCATCCTCGTCCTCGTCGTCATCAATCTCATCACCGCCATCATCGTCACCATCATTGGCTTCATCCTCATGATCATCGTTGCTTTCGCCTGCCTTTGGTGGGCCGTGTGTGTGACCTTTGGTGATGTCCATCGCATCATTGTGGTCGGCGCCTTCAGTTTCCGCGGCAGAGGCGCAGCCCATGTCGTCAGCATCAAAGGTGGTGATCATTATGTCATCGATAACCCCGCTGCCCTTCTCTGTCTGCGTCGCAGTCGAGTGTGTAAGCCAGTGGTCCGTCTGCGTTGCCGCGTGCAGAGGTGAAGATGAGGGCGAGGATTTTGACACGGAAGTCGATTCCACGACCACGCATGGGGCCCCTCGCGTGCCGGTGAGCGAGGACCGGGCTACTGTCAAGCCAGAAGCTGCAGTAGCCAACGGAGGCGGATTTTTGGCGTTAGATCTGCACATGGGCCGCCGCGCGGATGTGGCGTGGTGCGTCTGGGTGTGCCTGGCGGACTTGGCATTAAAACTGTTTGTTTCGCATTTGCGCTTCGAGGCGCCACTCCCAGAACCATGGCCATGTTTGGGTCGCGGATTCGGTCTCGAGACAGCTGCCTTTTTCGTCCCTGCCAGTGCCTCGTTTTCCTTGCCAATACCCACGTCGCGAGGTCGAGGCTTGGAACCACCGCGTTCGGCACTTGTGGGAAAGGATGACGAGGCGGTCCGGCCAGACGATGTCTCGTCAGCGATCGCTGATGAGAGGGACGCAGACGAAGAGGGAATGACTGTGGGCGGTGCCGACACGGGTCTGGGGACGGGCGTTTTCCCTTGAGAAGTAACGGTCGCATTAGTCTTGGCGATCCCGTGTCCCCCACGCGAGCGGCCTAACTTTGACCTCAGATTGTCCTGTGGCTGCGTCTCCATAAGATTCGAGCCTTGTTGCGTCGTCTGCGGGCGTTCTGGACCGCGGTACTGTTGTTGTTGTTGTTGTTGTTGTTGCTGCTGCTGCTGCTTATGCTGCTGCTGCTGCCGCTTCTTTTTCCACGCAGCAAGTTTTTCTTCCATAGACCGCGGTGCATGTTGCGGTGCAGGGCCCTTTTGGCCCTCGTTGAGATCAAGCATGCTGGTTTGTAACCGCAACCGATGCAGCGGCTAAGACGACGGTCTTGGGCGAGCAGCCCTGCTGCTCGCGTCGCGCACGTCAGACAGAAAGGGAGGAAAGAGTTCTCCCTGGTCGCGCACGAGGTCGCACTTGGGGGAAGACGAAGGAAAAACAAGAAGGGTCGCCCGCGCGGTGCTTGGGCGAGTTCGCGGCGTGAGAGCGCGTGCGATCTCACCTCGCTCTGCGCGGCCGAGAAGACCCGGCAGGCGGGCAGGCAGGCAGGCAAAGCACAAGCAAGGCCCTGCCCTACCTCCAGGGCCCACGGGGAGAAAAGGGCCTCGCGCGCGGCCGTCTTCTCGCGCCCGTGGGCTGGCGGGATGCGCTCAGGGGGAGAAGCGCGCCTGCGCACGCGCCCGCGCTCGCGCAAGCAGTCGCGGAGAGAGAGAGGCAGCCTGGCCGGGCTCGGGTCGTCGCCGTGCCTTGACTACGTTGCAGCTCTGCTCCTACTACTGTACGAACAGCAGCGGCAGCAGCAACAACAACAACAACAACAAGAACTTGAAGGTCGGTTTTCCATAGTTCTAATCCTTCCATAAATTATAAGCGTTATGAATGATCTAAAGATGTAAACTATCTAGAGATGCTGGAGACCATGAATTGAGTTGTGCAAGATCTTGACGCTCCATAAGACCCGAAGAAGCCTCTAGCTGTGCGTAGGCAAGGCGAGGTTTGCGCATGCCGCCATTGCCGCTGCCACGGGGATGACACGAGCACGGATGGGCCGGGCCAGCCGGCCGTGGCTTTGTTCTGTCTTCTGCTTGGCGGCAGCGGAGACGAGAGACCTCGAGGCTGCCGCTCTCGCGCTAAGGTCGCCGACGCTAGACTGGCCTGCCTGAGGAAAGGGAGGTTCGGCGGCGTCCGAATCTACGTGTGCGCCGGATGTGAGGAGCAGGGAAACGAGACGAAATGAAGGTGAACATGGCGATGACGACGACCAGCACGCCATCGCAGTACGTACACGATATATCATGCATGGGCAAGAAGAAGAATGACCGCAACGAAAGAGCTGCCGCCTGCTAGGGAACGAGGGAAAGAAGACGAGCGAGGCCAAGCGAGCGAAGAAATCAACAAATGCTCAAGGCAAACAAACAGGACAGAGCAAACAACTCTTGAACCAAGGCAAGCAAACGAAGAATCAAAGCGTCCAGAAAAGCACTGTCAACAAAGAAACAAAGAAACAAAGAAACAAACAAACAAGAATCACATCCGAGGAAAAGACGGCCAGGGCAGGGCGCCTGGCTGCCGTCCTCGGCCGCTCGCGCGAGGAGGGGAGGCGCGAGGCTCTCCGACCCGCCCTGGCTGCGTCGCGCGCGCGCGTACAGCCCGCCTCGCCGGCCTCATCCCGCCGCAGGGCGCGCGAGCATCGAACAGGGCGCGGACGCAGGCGATCCGAGGCGAGACCGCCCGCCCAGCGGCCGTCTGCGCGTGTGTCTGCGCGTGCGTCTGCGCGTGCGTCTGCGCAGGCAGCCTGCGTGCCGCAGGCAGCCTGCGTGCCTGCGCGCCGGCCTGCATGCGCGGAGCGACGGTGCGGCCCCGCGTCTGCGAGTCGTGAGCGCGCGGCGCGCCCTCGGCGGCCATCTCCATCCATCCCGCTTCTCGCGCGTCCCTCTCTTCTCCGCCTGTCCTCGCTCCCTGCTCCTCGCTCGCTCCCTTCCTCCCTTCCTTCCTTCCTGCGCTGGCCCGGCCCGGCCTGGCGAAAAGTCGTCCGCGCCAGAGCGCGCGAGAGCGAGCTCGCGGGGTGCGGCCTGGGATGGCGCTGGCGCGGGCCGAAGAGAGGCCGGCGCGAGCGGAGGAGACCGTGGATAACGGTCTCCGTGCGAGCAGCGAGGCCTTTCGGGCAGCAGCAGCAGCAGCAGCACCAGGAGGAGGAGACGGAGAGCAAGAAGATTTGCGCGATATGGAGAGGCCTCTTGAGACAGCCACCAACGATGGGGTCCAGGAGGAAGATGCCGCGCTGATGCAAGCAGCGAAGGAACTGCAACGCCTCGCGGCGGCGAGAAGGAAACCTTTGTCCCCGCAAGCAGCCACGTCTCTTCGCGACGCCTGTAAAGCTCTCGAAGATACCCTCGCCGCAGAAAACAGAACCCTGGAAGAGCCAAAAGAACGATCAGAAGGAGCGACTGGCCAGGTGTTGCAAGCTCGCTCCACTACGACAAGCCCTTCCAAGAGCGGAAGCAAGGTCATCAAAGAAATCCTTTGTGGCTTTCTCTTGGTTGGTACCGTCATCGTCGTGTCGTTCATTGGCGGAAATTGGTTTGTAAAAACGTGGGCGCATTGGGTCTTGAACGCTTGGACAAAGTACGAAGTACCCATGATGGCGTCTTCCATGATGCTGACGGCTCTTGTTCTGAGCACGTACACGAGCCCCATGGCAGACAAAGAGGCGCAACAGCAACAGCAGCAACAGCAACAGCAGCAACGACAACAGCAACAGCAACAGCAACAGCAACAGCAAGAACAGTTGCTGCAACGGGAGCAACAAGATCGACACGCTGGTGAGCAGGAGGAGACCCACGATGATGATGATGCCGCCGCGCATGCTTCGGAGCACCCGACACATGGCCACGCAGACGATGCCAGCCGCGCAGCTCGTACGCAAGACGACGCGCGCATCTTGGAGGAACGACGACGAGTCAGTGCTTTGGAAAGGCGCAATAAGCACCACAAGCGCGTTCGCGAAAAACTCTTTGAGACCTTTTGCTCCTTCAGACTCTTGGTCGGCTTTCCCGTGTGGCACGTGCTCGTCCGTTTGCTCACCTACTGGACAGTGCAACACACAGGGTTTCGGGAGGACTTTGCCTTTCGCATCTCTGTTCTCCTGTCCATTCTCGCATCCTGGAATTACACGTCAATAGTGTTGCGCCACATGCTTCCCATCTTCCTCGTCAACTACAGTTGGCTCATTGGTGGCAACAACTTCACGGCGGTTGTTTTCTTTCCGTGGGACCTCCTCTGGCGGTCCTTTGACTGCTGCGTGCTCTGGCTGACGGGCCGCAGCGTAGTGCGCGGCGTCATCCTGCGTATCATGCTGGAGCTCATCGAGCCCTACAACCTCGACATTTCAGAAATTGTCATGACGCAGCCGACGTGCCATGACGATGCCTTTGCGCCGGCCTACGCTGCCGTATATCCGGACTCGCCACATCTTGTCCCCGAGGACGCCGGCGACTGCCTTTCGCTTACGCAGGCAGAGCTCTTTACTCTGGTCTTTAGCGCCTATGGCGCGTTTCGCATCGTCATGTTTGTCATTCTCATCGTTGTGCTGCGCCGTCTCGACGCGTGGCGCATCTTTTGCAAGTGGTGGCGCGACCGCGAAAACACCATTGAGGAGCTTGAAAAGGTCCTCGCCAATCGCGACAAAGTCCTGCAGTATGCGAAGCGTAATCCCTTTCGCGCTAAACTTCACGCTGACCCTCGCGCCTTTCTCGCGACCAAGCGCGAAGACAATGCAGAAACCGGCGACGGCGAATCGCCCACAACTCCCAACGGCCCCAATGGCCTCAATGGCCCCAACGCCGCTGCTTCGGGCAACTCGCTGTCGGCATCGCTTCAGCGATGGACACCTCGCGTGCGCGACCTCGGCATCAAGTCGTCCATTATGCGCATGCGGCAATGGAAGCCGTCGACCTCCTTGCATGCACGGCTGGGCGAGCGGGCCAAGAATTCAACGCACGTGGAGCGCATCGAGGCCCTCCGCAAGCAAGTGATTGAGATCCACGGCGTTCCTGATGCCTACGACTTGCTCTTTCGCAAGGTCGACCTTCGCATCGTGCGGGGCGTGGACAAGAGCGGCAGGGGCGTCTTTCTCCAAGTGGCTGCGCAACTTCTTGCTTTCCCAATGAAAAAGCTTAAGAACGGCTTTTGTGTTACCTTTGAGGGCGAGTCCGGGGTCGACGGCGGTGGTCTCACTGCCGAGATGTACAAGCTCGTCGCAGAGGAACTCTCGCAGCTCTTGCCTGAAAAGGAGCCCGCAAAGAGCGCTTCTTCGAATGATGCGGAAACCCCGGACGATGGCACAGGAACCACGGCGCACCGTCAACCGGTGGCGGCCCCCACGTCCGCGACCGCTTCGCGTGCTCATCCGCACATTCTCCGTGCGTTGCCAGATTCAACGCTCATGCTGGCGGCCAACCCGAACCTTGAGCTCGTACACTATTATGCTTTGGGGAAACTGGTTGGCCTGGCCATTGTTCAGGAAGGCGTTTTCCAGCTTCCCCTGAGCTCTGCCATGCTGAAAATGATGGTCGACCTCGAAATTGATAGCGAAGACGTTCGCGCAATTGACCCGGTCTACTTTGAGAACCGCATGCTCACCCTCCTTCAGCAAGGTGGTGTTGATCTCATGAAGAACGTCATGGATGTGGAGCAGATTCCCTTTGTCTGGCTCGACAGCAATGGTGAGTTCGGCGAGGAACTCTGTGCCAATGGCGCGCAACGCATGCTTTCCGAAGAAAACAAGCTAGAATACATTCAGCTCCTCAGCGAGCAATACGTGTGTGGCGAGGTTCGGGAGGAAATGCAAATTTTCCTCTCGGGCTTCCACGAGGTCATTCCTGTGAATGCCCTTCAAGACAACAACATTGACTACATTGACTTGGCACTTGCGCTGCAGGGCGTTCCGGAGATTGACGTTGACGATTGGAAGATGCATACGCTGCCGCCATCCTCCAATGACACGTGGAGGCCCGCGCAGGGACGTGGTGCAGTTGCAGAGGTCGACACCGACCAGCTTTTGACATGGTTCTGGCAAGTCGTGCGCGAGATGGACTCGGAGCACCGTGCTCGTCTTTTGCAATTTTCTACGGGTCTTTCCAGCACCCCTGTAGGCGGTTTTCGCAACCTCAAACCTCGTCCTTTCAACATTGTGGTTGACCTTCACCCAGACCACTTGCCGTCAGCGGTTACGTGCTTCAATACGCTTCGCGTCCCTGCCTGCGATTCGAAAGAAGACCTCAAGAAACGTCTCTTGAAAATATGTTCACAGCGGCATCTTCTCGAAACCTTTGGCGAGAAGTGACCCACCTCCAAGGCGGCTGGGTAATCATAAAAAAAGAAGAAGAAAAAGAAAAGACGAAAAGCAACCCACGTCACTGAAAACATTAATCATGTGTCTTTCTTTTACCAAGCATCGTCCCTGTTTTTTTTTGTTGTTTTTCTTGTGCAAGAAATTCCTATGAAGTGTAGTGTAAAAAGTCATGTGTCTTTCGTTTCCAAGCATCCATGCAGCTGCACCAAAAAAAAAAGAAAGAAAAAAGAGTAAAGGAAACGCACATCACATTATTCTCGAACACTCACGATCTTTTTACGACTTCAACAAAAAGACTAGAAGACAACAAAGAGCAGGTTTCCCATTCCATTTGCTCCAAAGAAAATAAAGTCCGCTCGTTCTCCCCTCTACACGTACACACGCCTGTATAAGGGCGTCTTACTCCGAGTCCGAGCCTGAACTCGACCCCGAGGATGAGGAGCCCGACTCCGAATCTGAATCAGAGTCCGAGTCCGCTCCACCTTCTCTAACTTCGAACGAGACTTTGTGCACCTCGTTGACGCCCATAACGGAGTCACACATAACGTAAACGTTGAGCTGGTGAGCGCCCGTTTGTCTCGGTGCATCAAAGGAGAGTTCGAGATCAACAGACTTGCCCACCATGACGCGCTTGATGGCAAAGAGCTCATTGGTCTCGGCATTGCCCACCACAGCCCAATAGTTTTCCATTTTGACGCGAGGATAGCGCGGCGCGACGACCTTGCCGTACACAGGCGCGACCTCGTTGCCTTGACCATTCGCATCTTCATCCTCCTCCTCCTCCTCCTCCTCCTCGTCGTCGTCGACACGTTCAATGGAGACCTTGAGGCGCACAGCGCCGCCTGTCCGGATTGAGGTCGCATCTTGCACATCAACCTTGATGTCCAAGTCGGGGTAGGCATTGCAAAAGGCTGCCACGTCCTCCAACTTGCTGGCTGGGAGCTGAAGAATCGAGTCACGCTTGTCGTCCTCCAGTTCAGCAATGTCCATAACATGCTTGACGCCAGCGGCCGTGCAGCGCGCGAGAATGTCCGCATCGAAGTGCGGGATTTGAAGCAGGGGCGAGTCCGTGTTCCAGCAGCCCTGCACCACCATTTGGGAAAGCTCCATTGCCGCCAGAGCTGGACGTAACCAGCGATTGCTCGCAATAATGTCGACCATGGCAAAAAGCAGACGCGTTGCCTTGTCTAGCACGAGATTGAGATCGGCCCGTTGGTCTTCCGTGAGCGCGCGGCGCGAAAAATGAAGCTGCAACAGAATGTGGGTCTTGACGTGCGGCCGACTGTAGTCTGGCGCGGGCTCTGACGGCTCGCGAGGCGCCGGGAGTGGAAGGTGCCTGGCCAAGCTCTCAAGACGCTGGTCTTCGCCAGCGCGAACAGGGATGTCCTCGAACTCGGCCGCTGCGGCAAGTACATTCAACACCGTGCGCAGCTTTGACTGCGCGCGCAAATTCACCGAGAAGAGCTCGATGGTCATGTACTGTACGTAATAGTACGAGGCGACCATGCCAAGGTTGAGCGGGGCCACGTCCATCTCATTCTTGTCAATCTCGATGCACTTGCTTCCAGCCAGCTCATTGAGTGTCGACTCAGTGAGCTCGGACAGGTAGTCGGAAAGGATCTCGGGCGAGGTGCCCACGAGCTGGTAGTATGTTGGATTCTTGGACAGACGCCGGTAGAGCAGCGTCCACGTCAGGTAATCGACAGCTTCTTGCTTGTTCTTGATCACTCGAGACACCACCTCGGCGCACATATGGTCCGCGAGTACGTGATCCAGGTGGCTTTCTACGGGCAAGGCGTCGTGCAGAAACTTTTTGTAGTATGCCTTGCGCTTGCTGTGGCAAAAGACGAGACACTTGGCCACGTCCTTGGGTGAGATGGCGCGGCCAACCATTTGCATGAGATCTGCGACGGGATAATCGAGGTAGCGTCCCTGGGCCCCATCGTACTTTGCCGTGTCCATCACGACAACCACGTCGGCACGATGCCGGAGCCCCCAGCAGAGGTCACTGGTGGCGATGAGAGTGCGCACCGTGCCCGATGCGAAGCAGGCTTCGACGATGGCCCGGTCTGCATCGGCCATGCCCTCGTGCATGTATGCGACGCCTTCTCGCAGGGTGCTGCGCAGTGCCGGATCACGGATGGCCTCGAGATGAGGCGCAAGTTTTTGCTCTGCGTCCTGCGCAACGAAAAAGTGTTTGCGCGAAGCCCAGCGGCGCGCCTTGCGCAACTTTGCGACGGCCTTCTCGTCCTCGAGGGCAGAGGCCCCAAAGCTAATAAGGTCCACGGCAGTAACCTTTGCCTGGCGCGTTGAAGGCACAATGACGAGGGCGGCTTTTGCGCCATGCCGACCGTAGGCCACAACGGCGTCAAAGACAGGTCTTGCCATGGCCAAAAGGCGGGTACCAGGATGATGGACGTCAAAGCTGCGCAACTCGACCTCGACCGGATTCGGACGCTGCGACGGGTGCAAGTTGATGGTTTTCTTGGCCCCAATCCAAGCCCCGACCTCTTTGCCATTGGCAAGCGACGCCGAAAAACCAACAATGCGAAGCGAAGGCGAAGCAGAGGCCAAGAAGCGCATGCGTGAAACCACAACCTCGAGCACCGGTCCCGGCGCAGAGCCGACAAGGTGGAGCTGGTCGGCAATGAAAAGGCTGACGTTCCGTACCGCCTTGCGTTGTTTCCATCGGCGCGAAAGGTTGTCCCAGTCTTCGGACGTGGCGATGACGATATTGGCCGCTGCGAGCGCCCGCAGATCGGCCGTAGTGTCGCCCGTAAGCCTCGCCACAACGAGACCAAGCTCTCGGCCAAAGAGAGTCTGCCACTCTGCGTGACGCCGGTCGCACACTGCACGGAGAGGGGCGACGTACACGCAGGTGACAGCGGCCCGGTCTTGCGCCGTTGCAAAGGCCCGAATGATGGACAGTTCCGCGAGGACGGTCTTTCCCGAGCCAGCAGGCGCGGCCACGAGCAAAGCATCGTCCCCGACGGCGATATCGGCAAATGCTTGCGTCTGGACAGCATTGAGAACCTTGAAGCGCGCGCCGAGGACCTCATGGTACGCCTGGCGAACCCACTGTGCATCTGTGACCCCAAGCGCCGCTGTCGCTTCTTGCGTAGCCGTCTCGACAGCAAGCGGGCGAAGATCAAGGAGCTCTGTTGGGGGCGGGAAACGTTCTGGGAGAATAAGCTTTCGGAACGAGATGGGAAGAACCGTCGAGGCGTGGAGAAAACGCTCACAAACGACGCGGCAAAAGTATTGAGGCGGCATCGGGTCTGAGAGCGGGACCATGAAGGACGTGGAGAGTTCTTGGCCGGCGTTGCGCTTACCAACCAGGGCAACCTCGTGGTGAAGAATTGTCTCTGCGTCGCAATCCTCAACAATGACGTAAAAGAGCAAGACCTCTCCATAGAGGTTTTCGTCAAAGTCAAAATCTGGCGTCAGCGTAAGCTCAATGCTGAGAGTAGATCGCGTAATGGGCTGGACCACGGCCGAGAGATTCATCTTGGGGAAGCAATGGATGACGCGATGCAGGTCGCGCCCCTGCTTGACGCTCGATGATGCGCCCGCGGCGGGCCCAGCGCTGATAAGTTCAGCAAGTTCCTGCGGAGAGAGGTCCCAGAGTTGGTCCACCGAGAGACCGCGGCGCTCAATCCGTTTGAGCACATCTGCGCCGACGGGCACGTCAGCGAGCTGGCGGAGAAAGCACTGCGTGGGCCATATACGGTGCTCGCACATGTTGGCAAGGGCCAAGCATCGCTGCGCCAGAGCAGCCCAGCCGCGCACGAGACAAATCTCGAACATGGCGCGCACGAGACGATTGGCGCTCTGCTGAATAAAGACGAGATCGCAAGCCATGGCGTAGCCTTCGAGACGCATACCCGAGATGTAGGCCTGCAACAGGAGATTTACCTTTGCCGAGGCCTCCTCGATGCCTTCTTTGATGGGGATGGGGGCGCGATCCGCAAGCTGCGCGAGCTCCACTTTTTCTTCCTGACGTACAACAATGTTCGAGAACTCTTTGGAGAGCGAAAACATGCGAAAGAGATCAATGTCGCCCATGGTCGGTCGCAAGAGCTCGTTGAAAGTCTGCATCGAATCAAAGGAAACATAGTAGTGCGATGCGATCCTACCGAGCGGGGTGCCCTGGAGCGCGCCGGTGCGACGATCATAGCGCACAAGCTGACTCTTGTCCAGGAGGAGAGCGGCGCTGTGAACGAGATCTCGACGGCGTTGCAAAAGGCCTGGGTCCTCGTCGACCTCGTCAACAGGTATCCCATATTGCGCAGGACTTTGAAGCATGCGCACGTACAGATAGGTGTAACCGAGCCAGTGTGCACCGTCTTCGATGCTTTGCACACCGCCCATGACGATTTCTGCGTTGAGAGCATCTGCGAGACGTCGAATAAGCTGCGATTCCACGGGGAGCTGCTCGTTGAGGAGAGATAGATAGAACTGCAGCTCAGCGTGGGACGTGATAATGATGCCCTCTCCCTCGGTGTCTGTCTCAAACTGCGGGCGACCCGCGCGGCCGAGCATTTGCAGAATATCGAGCTGGGAAAGTTCCGTCCAGCGGCCCTTTTCTGGATTGTAAACTTGTGTACCTTTGATGATGACTGTGTGCGCAGGAAGGTTGACACCCCAAGCGAGCGTGGCCGTGCACACGAGAGCCTTAATGTAGCCTCGCTTGAAAAGATCCTCGACGAGGGTGCGGTCGGCACGGGGCAAGCCCGCGTGGTGCACAGCGAGACCATGAAGAAGAACATCCTTGAGGTCTGGGTTGTGAGCCTCCTCTTCGACTGATGTGCGTAGAATCTCACGCGTGGCGCGGTCCTCGGCATTGAGGAAAATACCAAGTTGATCGCGCTCCTCGGCCAGGTCCCGAAGATAGCGGGCTGTGGCGGCTGTATCTTTGCGGCTGTGTACAAAGACGAGAACCTGGTCCTTGGGATTATTTTCCAGCGCCGCGATGATCTTATCGTAGCAAATCTCGTTTGCTTTTTGTAAGCGACGAAATGGCTTGGTTTCGGTAATGCCAATGTATTGTTGCTGGAGGGGTACTGGACGAAAAGAGTTGTCAAAAAAGAAGAGACCTTTGTCAAAGGGCACACGGAGAAAAGTTGCAACGTCTTTGTAGTTGGGAAGCGTGGCGGAAATTCCGACGAGACGCACCCGTTGCTGTGTGACCTCTTGCTGGCGAATGGCGCGGGCGATGATGGCTTCGAGCACAGCGCCTCGTTCATTATGGAGAAGATGGATTTCGTCGATGATGACAAGCTTGACGAGCTGCGTATAGGCGCGCTCGCCGGCCTTGCGTGTGACAATGTCCCACTTTTCAGGCGTTGTGACAATCATTTGCGTCTGGGCAATTTCGGCGCGACTAAGCTGTTGGTCGCCGGACAACTCGCGAACGGTAAGACCGTGACTGGCCCCGAGTCGCTGACCAAAATTTTGCACAACCTCTTGAACGAGGGCCTTCATTGGGGCCACATAGACGATTTTCATTTCTTTTTTCATGCGGGTGGTATCGACTTGGCCGCTCGAGGGGTCGACGAACTTTCCAATCTCGTGCAAGACCGTGAGCATGGCAACGTTGGTTTTGCCCGCCCCAGTGGGGGCACAGACGAGCAAGTTGAAGTCCTTATGAAGAGCAGCAGGCATGATGCGGGACTGTACACGGTTCAGTGTGGTCATGCGCGCAAAGGCGCCGTGCGTGAAAGTGGGCAAGTCTTGGATGGCGCAGAGTTTTTCGTCCTTGAGAAAGGGCTTTGGCTTAAGTGGCGGTACGTGGACCTCCTTGAAGGCTTTGCCTTCCCTGACCCAGCGCGCGCTCTTGACACGGACCTCTTTGTTTGTCATGGTATGGTCGCCGGCACCAAAGGCGAGCGCTTGGAGATCGAGTCGGCGCGGCGCGCGAGCATTCGGTGCGTCGTCGTCCTCCTCCTCCATGTCCTCATCGTCCTCATCACTGCCTTGCGCGTTTCCCTCTTGGTCCGCGTCGCGAACCCGCATGGCATTTGCGCGGCGAGGCCCGCCGCGGCCCGCAGCAGAGCCAACGCCACCAGTGGGGTCGGCAAGCATTGCGAGAATATCGCGACCGCCACCAGGCTCGCGATCTTGGTTCATTTCACACTCGATGGCGGCGCGTTCGGGATCCGAAGCGGCGCGCTTGAGCTTTGTGCAGTATAGAATCTTTTTCCGATTGGCAAGAAGTTTTCTGATGAGCGCAAATTTATCGAACTCGAGGAGGAGAACGAGTTGGTTCTCGCACGCGCGTTCGTTGGGTTCGGCGAGGGCTTGGAGTACCTTGTCTGCGAGTTCTTGGGCCTCACGGGCATCAGGAAAGTAGGTTGCCAGCTCGCGCTGGACCCAGTGGGCGTCAATCTCGTGTACGTTGAGGGCGTCTTGGTCGGTAGCATCGGCACCATTTGCTGGGCCCTTTTGTTTGATGGTTTTGCGTTTGCGGCGACGTGAGGCTGGGTCGGCGCCAGGGTCGGAGTTGGCATCACTGTCACTACCGCTGCCGTCGCTGTCGCCGGCGCTGCTGCTGCTGCTGCTGCTGCTCTTGCTGACAACCTCAGCAAGCTCAACGTCTGATTCGTCCGAGCTGTCTCCGTCAAAGACGACAGCAACGCCAATATCTCCAGATGGGGCTGCGTTTGCTGGAGCGTCGTCGTTTGCGGTCGCCATGGCGGTCTCAAAGTCATCGATGCGTTCACAGAGCCGAAGAACATCAGTAAAGGCGGCCTTGGAGAGGCGATTGCCGAGAAGCTTCCTACACTCGGACTCTTTGCGGGGCGCTGTGAGCTCTGGATCTTTGATGATGGCCAGAACCTCGTCCGCTGCGCTGTGAAGGATGTCGCGTGGGTGGTCGCCCAGAAGGCGTTGCAACGCTGCAAGAAGCTCTTCAAAGGCTAGACGCGTCTCGCGTGTGGTGGGCCTGTAGGCGCCGAGTGGCGTGTCGTCTGCGGCATTTACGAGAGCAGCATCCTCGTGGTTGATTTGCTGCGCCTGGCTGCGCGCGTCGCGCTCGCGCTTCTTGGCGAGTTTGGCGTCGAGGTCGGCAGCGCGGGTTGGCTGTGCCCTTGCGCCCATGTCCGCGACGGAGACCTTGTTGCGCAGACTCTGCGCCTCGCCGGAGGGCTCATCGTGGTATCTGCGCGAGGAGCGGTTCTTGAGCACGAGGTTCGAATTGGCGTTGTAGTCGTAGAGGCGCTGGCGCGCCTGTTCCTCCGCCATGGTCTCGTCGTTTCCCCTGCCTTTTTTTTTTTTCCTGTCTCGTGGCCAGCCACAGCTCCAGCTGTGCGCAGCGGGCTGGCTGGCGATGGCGAGCGAGCTGGCTGGCTGGCTGGCTGGCTGGCTGGCTGGCTGGCTGGCTGGCCGGCCGGCCGCTGTGCGCCGCGGTTGCAGGCGCGGACGAGGTGGGCGCCGCGACCGCTTGTCGCGAAGACAAAGGGGCCCTGAAGCGGCTGAAGCGGCGACGATAGATGCTTGTCTGTCTGTCCGAATCAGTCTATTTATTTGGCCTTCTTCTGCTTCTTCTTCTTCTTTCTTTATGTCAAGCCAGACCCTCGTCGAAGGCCAAGAACAAACGAGGAGCGCGAAAGCGAGAACGATTCGTATCGGAGCAAGGCTTTGAGCGGGCGGTAATTTCGTTTTATTTCGTAAAAGCAGTATAGATTCAATGTGATGTTCAGGCAGTGTTGATGGCGTGCATACTCGTGGCGTCGTCGGCATGTACGGCAGCATTTTTGGCGGCGGTGGGGTCGGTTAGATCTTGCTCGCCGGCACGGCGTTGGCGCTTTTGCTCCTTGCGAAGGTCGCCAAAATCCTCGGTGACTTGGATCTTGGCAGCGCGGTATTGCTCCTTGTTGGGCATGACGTTGAGAGCAAGAAAGTCGGTGAGAAGCACGGAAACGCCAAAAAGCGCAGAACCCGCAGCAAGCTGGAGAAGCAAGGTATTGAAACTAAAGGCGCCAAGACGGCCCGTCTGCTGGACGATGACTTTAATGCCGTATCGTTTCTGGATGCGGCGGGACCTGGCGATGGTGGAGTTGATGCTGACCACATCGGTGCTCGTAGTGACCTTGTACGAGGAGTCGGGAAGATACTTGACGGAGATGACGTACGAGATTTCGTCGCTAGCGCCCGACCATGGGTGTATGTTAGTGTAGTCGATGGTGAACGTGACAATATGACCCCGCGCCCGCACGGACTCGTTGGGCTTGGACCCCGAAGGCTGATCAATGTCGAGATCCGCGGCCCCGAGCCACGAAGCCATGTCGAAGACGTCATAGTTGTCGGCCGCGGGAAGATTCGAGTCGACAAAGCATGGGGCGGATTCGGTATTGTCTCCGTTGCTATTTCGCACGACGCGACCGTCATTGGCAAGCTTTTTGCAGAGCGCGCCATTATTGGGGATGGAAAGAACGCCCTTCATGGAGCGCGAGACGTCGGCAATTGAGCTGTCTGTGCTGGCCTGCACAGCGTGGTCGACGAGCAGCGTGAAGTCTTCCACGCCGGCGACGAAGGAGTCTGACGTCTCGTTGAGGTTCTCCCAGAGGGTGTCGCACGAGACGCTGTTGTCCGAAGAAGCGGGGCAGTTGTTGACTTGAGCCACTTCGAAGATGCGCGTGGTAAGTAGGAGCTCTCCGCCTTCGATGACACCGACATCGAGCTCGTCTGCGAGCGAGCAGTTGCGCTTGCGTACGCAGGTATCGTCCTTGCTGGTGAGATACTCGTCGGCTGCGCAGCCGATGGAGGTATCATCTGGGGTTTGCGAGCAATAGCTCGTGTTTTGCACGGCGGGAAAGACAGTGTAGCAGCCCAAGTCATCGATGGGATCGCAGCCAATCGAGTTGGTGAGCGAGCGCAGCGAGAAGCGATGCTCTCCATAGGGGGCCATGACATTGAGGTAGCCCGTGTTGTAGAGAATTTGGTAGAGGAGCACGTAGATCATTGTGGCGATGAGGAAGACATAGTTGAGCAGGCCCAGCCTTCGGTCCTTGATGGCGACCATTTGCTTTGTCTTGTACGCAAAGAGCTCGTCCACGTCCTTGCCAAAGAGCGTTTCTGGCAAAGCAAACTTCACCATGGTGGCTGGCGGCTGGGCAGCAAGAGTTCAAGCGAGTGCCTCCCCGTCCGTCAGCAGAAAGATGGCCTGGCGGTAAACCTGGCTGCCCGTTTGCCTCACTCTCTCTCTCTGCCTCTTTGTTAGGCGAGCACGCGCACCCGAGGAGCAGGAGGGGCTCAGGCTGGGCTGGGCTGGGCTGGCTCGGGCAAGGCCGAGGGTTTATGTTTTGTTGGTTCGCTTCTCTCTCTTCCCCCTCTGCTTGTTCGCTCTGTCGCCTTGCGCTCCTTGTGGTCGTTGTCGCTAGCTCCGGCTTGCGGAATGCCGCAAAAAGAGCGCGCCGTAGGGTCTCGCTAGGCCGCCCCTAGGTGCGCGGCCGGGAGCCGGGGCGGGATGGACGGCGCGCGTCCCTCGACGTTGGCGCCGTGTGGATAATGCTAGTCGTAGCGTCCGGCTGTTTGGTTTGGTTGGGCATTTGGCCTTTTCCGCTCCGGTGCGGGAGCTTTTATAGGGAGCTCGGTCGTAGTAGCAGCCGGAGGAGAGCAGAGCTGGTCCGCCCGGGGGCTCCTGAGCAGAGAGAGGAGACGGGGAGAGGAGAGGAGAAGAGCGCGCGCGCTTGCGGACATGGAGTTCGCGATGGCGGATGGCACGGCAAGACGCGCGGCGAGGAGGAGGAGGAGGAGGAGATGGCAGGCCCGCGGGTGCCGGAAAGCAAAATGGGAGCTGGGCCAGGGCCGGCTGGAGGGGGGGGGGGGGAGAAAAGGGGAGGATGAAGAGCGGAGCGGAGGCTGGATGTGCGCCATCCCGGGTCACACAAAAGGTATACTACGTAATAAAAAGTAAAGGAAAAAACAATGTTCATTAGGCTCTCGACATCATGATCACTTGGCTCGCGACATCGAGCATGATGGACGTGGACGTAGCCATGCAGTCGATGAAGGGGTTATCAAGCTGAAGATGAAAAAGTGGACTCGGAGAGGGGAAGCTGAAGCTGCACGCATGATCCTTGGTTTGGTGATCGCGCGCGCCCTCTTGCGCGATCTCTCTCTCTCTCTCTCTCTCTCTCTCTCCGTCTCTTTCCCTCCCTCATTTGGGTGATTGCACCGCGCTTTTGTGCGATCGTGATTAGGTGTATTGCGGCTTGTACTTTTGCGCCTCACGCTTTTTGAAGTTGGCAAAGAAATCAGCGCCCCCGTGGCCCGCGTTCGCCAGACGATGGTCAAAGTCAGCCTGCACAGCAGTTTTGCGACGCGTATCAGCATCACTTGGGGAGCTCGGAGACCCGGGACGGCCTGCTAGCGTCCGGGGGAGACGCCTTGAAGCGCGTCGCAAGAGACCCGAGGTCGCGCCGCCCTTCTTTTGGCCGGCAGGAGCGGCGCCGTCTTGGTCCTCTTCATCCTCTTCATCGTCCTTTTCCAGGGCTTCTTGAAGCTTGCCGCGAAAGGCGCCGCCAACCGTGGGAACGCGCTTTGGTGCAGGCGCAGGCGCGGTGCCGTCGGCTTGAAATCGCTCAATTTCCTGAAGCGACTCTTCTGTGGAGATGCCCTTTTCGCGCTGGTAGTTCGTCTCAAAGAGGCCCCACTGCTGCTGGTTGTAGCGCTTCTCGCGCTTCTCGGGACTGGCGGTAGCCTCATTCTCGCGCACCGCGTTGGTGACAGCGGTGAGCTCGTCCTCATCGCCGTCGACGTCGCGCAGCTTCTCGCCGCAGTGCGGGCAATACACGGGGTTGAGACGCACGGGCTCGCCGCACTGGCAATACGTCTTGCGAAAGCGTGCCGACATCTTCGAGCTCGTAAGTACCTGCCTTGCCTTGCTTTGCCTTGCCTTGCCCCTCGCTCGCGCGATCCCTCTGTCGCCGCAGCTTTAGCTCCGGTCGGGCGACCGGCGGAAAGAGGCCCGTGCTCGCGCGCGCGCTCGCTCGTGCGCGCCTTGCTCGCTCGCGCCTTGTTTGCTTGCTTGCTTGCTTGCGCGCCTTGCTTGCTTGCTTGCGGGTTTGCCGAGCGGGGGAGCAGCAGCGCTTTGCGGGCGGTAAGAGAGAGAGAGAAGTGGGCTCGTGCTGTGCTCCGAGCTGCCCGAGTGAAGGGTGTGTGCGGGCGGCGCGTGCACGTGCTCAGGCCCGGGCCGCGCGTCGTTGGCGCTCGTGCTGAGGACCCGTGCCGCGCCGCGCGGCCTCTCGTTGTCTGGCTTGTTTCACTCAGACTGACCCACGCTTTCTGTCGCGAGCGCGGAGGACTGACTGACTGACTGACTGACTGTCCGTCTCGCGATCGGCCAGCTGCGGCTGCACGGTTGGCCAGAAGACGGAGTGTCGCGACGCAAATCTGCTCGGCGTGGAGGAGAGCGCGGACAAGGACAAGGAGGATGGGGGCGAGCGAGATCAAGACGCTGCAAGGTTTTGTGGGTCTGATGGTGTACTGCATGTGTCTCATAATGATCGTGACCAATGAGCGATGGTCAACGATGGACATTATCGGGTCCTCTGTTGTGTTGACACTTGGTACGGTTGGATATGCCTCGCTTCTCGTCATGTCGCAGCGCGCCGAGAGGATTTAGCGATCAAGGGACAGACATCACAATGATTCGCAAGCTGTACAATTTGTTTTCTCAAATTATAAATTAAATTGCCATCCGAGATATGCCTACAATTTGCGCAACAAGTTTTTTTTTGCGTTGGAGCGTCATGGTCATTCTTCTTGCCGTGGAAAAGACAAGACAAGACAAGACAAGAGAAGTGAAGAGAAGAGAAGAGAAGAGAACAGTAAAATAACCTATTGAACATCTGTCACATGAGTGTCTATGACTGGGTATCCTCCTCCTGCTTTTCGTCATCGCCAGCCTGCTGTGCTGAATCAATGGCCTTGTTGCGCACACTAGTGACAGAACGCCTTGGTAGCATGCTCGAGCTAGAACGCTGGCGAGATCGTGAGGGACTCTCGTCGGATCGCAGTAGAAACGCGTACCAAGCAGAGCAACCTTGGACCTCTTTGATCTTGCTCAGCGAGGAGAGATAGCCGTGAAGCTTTTGCACTTGTCGATTGAGGTAACTGGGCTGAAGCGTCGGAAGAAGCGTGGAGGAAGGCAAGGCCGGCAACACGGGGACGTCGTTGGGCCCGAACTTGACGTCAAGCTCTTTTGCCAGGTCCTTGGCAAACGTCTTGAAATCGCTATAGCGGCGAACAACATGAGCGCCCTCATCACTCTTTGCGACCATGACGTTGATTGTGTAGCTTGCAAACGACGAGGTCGTGCCTGGCTCGCGGCAAATAACGTAGCCCGTGACAGCGACGGAAAGCTCAATATCCTCGGAAGCGGCGAGATCGTCGTCACTCAAGGGCGAGCGCGGTAGATGGAAGGAGCGGTTCTTGATGGAGAGGTCCTCGAAGCGTGCATGCACGCAAAGCTGCGAAACCAATCTATGCCAGCGCTCGTAAACCCCGTCGCGGGTGAAGCGAATGTTCATGGCGCCACCGCCCGTGTACACGAGACGCAAGAGACGCTGCATGCGCGATCCCTGCACGAGGTGCACGGCGGTGAGGTCAATCTGGCGAATGGGCTGCAGCTTGGGTTCTCGCTCGAAGTAGTTGATCGAGTCTGCCCCTCTACGGAGGGCAAACCATTTGGTGCTTTTGCCTGTCCACTGGGTGCTAACGTTGACAACAAGATTTCCGTAGCGGACAAGATCAAAGAGGTCTGAAGGCGGCTCGTCGTCTTCATCTTCTTGGTTGTCCTCATTCCCGTCATCCTCATCCTCGGCAGTGTCCTCGTCAAGAGTCCCGTCGGTGAGCGTGCCATTGGTCTCATCTGCGAAAACATCCCTGCTTTCGTCTTTTGGTGACATGTCATCGCCGTCGCTGTCCTCGTGCAGAGGCCTGTCACTTGCGTTGGAGGCGTTGCTGGCATCACAATGCGCTGAGTCCGGAGCCGAGGCGATGCTTCCCATGCGAGATCTTCCTGGAGAACTCGCGCTGGTACGAATGTTGCTCATGCTGTGTCGTCGAGGGCGATGCTGTTCCTGCTGAGCCTGTTCCAGGTTGCCCTGGCTATAGAGATATGCTTGCTGGGCCTGCTGGATCCCATCGACCCACCACTGGGCAATCGTTTGCGACTTTGCCGAAATGTCGTAGGTAATGGTGCCCTTTGCGCTAGGATCGCGCACCACGAGCATAAAGGCCTCGGAAGGGCACTGCATGGTGGATGGCGTCCCAGTGTCTTCGCGCGGAGGCGTTTGACCGTCTTTATTGGTGGCGTCCTGTTGCGATGTAATGGATGAGGATGACGAAGACCAAAACGAGGAGGTGGAAGAGGATGCATTTGTCGGGGTCGTGGACGCCTTGGCATCTCGACCTGATCCCTTGTCCTTGGCGAGGACCTTTACACGAATCTGGCAACGGTCGAGAGGAATGGAGGTCAATTTGGCCCCAGCAGCTTCTTGCACATCCTTGTCAAAAAGGAATAAGCCGTCGTCTTGGAGCACGCAAAAACGTTGTGCCCAGAATCCCTTGACAGGACCTTCCTCCATGACGGGTTCGATGGCGAGCGCAGGCTGTGACAGACTGAGCTGCATGCGACGTGGAGTGACGCTTGCTCGGATGCCCCTCTGCTTGTAGAGGAGCAGGATTGGCATGAGCGACTCGCAGAGGGTCATGATGACGCCGAGGGCGAGTGATGTGTTGCCCCAGTATGACGAGTGCGCGCTCGTTGCTGAGGCGAGCTCGACGACCCGCTCGTACCTGGAGGTGGGGAGGCCAAAGTCGATAGGTCGCAGATGCAAGTTGGAACTACGCGTGGCATCGTCGGGGGTAAAGTGGAAGAGCTCGGCAAACTTGAGAAGGATCTCCTCGAGACTGAGGCTATCGACCTCGGATGCGTGTGGAAGCGTGACGGTGACGCCGGTGGCCTCGACCTGTTCGCGGATCTGCTTTCGCTTCTCTTCGCCCTCGAGATCTTCCTTGGCGTCGGTGCCGCTTTCGTTTTCGGCTTTTGCTTTTTTATCTTGGCTGAGCTTTTTCTCGACGAGAAGAGGTCCGAGTCGCCAGGCCACGGGGTCGTTGACGTGGAAGAGATTGACGACGCGCACGCTCTCGGGAAGGAAATATGATGGAATATAAGTTCCCCCATCGTCAAAGAGGTCTCCGCGACAAAGGTGCATGTATGCGAGTGGAGATCCAGCCAGGAAAAACACATTGACGTCAAAGTCGAGACGTGGAGTACGGATGTCCTTTCGGCAGCGCGAGAGCAGATCAAAAATGATAATGGACCCCAATGAGTGCGCAAAGATGGAGACGGGGCCGGTGAAGCCGGGGTGGGTCTCCTTGAAGGACTTGAACTTTTCGTTGAGCTGCCACGCGACGCTGTCAATGATGCTTTGCCCGTAGCGCTGCGACCAGTAGAGTAGGCCGTCGGTCATGGCCTCGGTGACAAATTCGCGCAAAGAGGCGATGCCCTCGGGCGCGGCCTCCTTGAGGACCTCTTCGACGTTGCATGACTCGCGGAGGGGCTCGTGCCACTCGATGCTCTCAAAGTTGATCATCATGGGCAGGTTCTTGAGCGCGCCGCTCGGTCCGAGGATTTCGTAGAATTTGCTTTTGAAATCGTAAAAGCCGCCCGAGAGCTCGCCGTAAGATCCGTCCCAGGACATGCTGGCATCTTTGAAGTCGTGATGCTTGCCGATGCCGTGCACGACAAGCACAAGATGATGCGCCTCGCGAAGCGAGATTTGCATGTCGTCCGGAAAGGTGTTGGAGGTTTGCGTTTGGGCCGGAGCCTCCTCACTGGCCGCAATTTGCTCCTGCTGTTCGTCGTGTTGCTGCAGCATTTCAAAGTGCGGCTGCAGGTCCTCGAGCCAAACGTTGGGGAGGACACCACCATTGCAGTCTGACGTGCTTCGCGCGAGGCGTACTGGTGGTGGTGCCGGCGGCAGCGCTGCATCGTCTTGGTTCGCGGTATCGTTACCGTCTCCCTTTTGGAATTCTGCCTCTGCGTCAGTTTTCACGGCGTCAGGAGCAGGGTTTTGGGGCGGTTGTTGCCGGCCAGCGCGTTCACTCTCTTCGGGTTGTTTGCCGAGACTGATCTCAGCCGCTGTTTGAAGGCCCGCGTCGCGTCGCAGGTCCTCGAGCGTCTCGAGGAGATCGACTTGAAGGCTCTGCGCATCCGGCGTGGCACGGACGCTGTGCGCCTGCACGATGGCCTGAAGTCGTTCGAGTGCGAGCGAGACGCTCGCCTTGTCCTCTGCCATGATGTCGTTTGATTGCCTCGCGCTGGCAATCCAATGCCTCGCGCTCCGCGCTTCTGCCCCTGCAATCGCACGAATAGAGTTTGAAGCGCAGCGCGGCATCGACTATAACGAGGCGGGTAAGGGCTCATTTAAAAAAGAAATAGTCCCATTCTCATGACGCACTCTAGGTCTGACGCACACTATACTACGTAGGCCTATAGTACTGGGCTGGTGGATTTCCCGAAACACGATGGCCCCAAAAAAGAAAAGAAAAACAGGATCTCAGCTGCCAAGGGCGGTCAGGTCAGGCAGCGATGATGATCGTGTTTGTCGACATGAGCATTTCTGAAGTGCGTTTTTGCACAATCTTTATGTCGGGGCGCGCGCTCGTGGTTTGTGCCCGTATCAATGATTGGTCATAAAAATTTGGACGAATTTTAGAGCAATTGCGGCGTCTTTTCTTCGGTCGCGTCGCCTATGGAGAAAGGAGGATAAACCAAGCCATGAAACAAAAGCAGATTGACAAAGGAATGATGTTTCTAGTTGGCCAGATCTTCGGGCATGTGCGTATTTGCCGGCATGAGCAATTGAAGAAAGAGGGGTAAACCAAGCC
Source organism: Schizochytrium sp. CCTCC M209059 (assembly GCA_000818945.1). Classification (NCBI taxonomy): domain Eukaryota; class Bigyra; order Thraustochytrida; family Thraustochytriidae; genus Schizochytrium; species Schizochytrium sp. CCTCC M209059. Next base: position 15,332 of record KN805386.1, on the reverse strand, counting down.
ATGAAACAAACGCAGATTGACAGAGAGGAGTAATCTTTTTAGTTGGCCAGATCTTCGGGCATGTGCGTATTGGCAAAAAGACCTCCGAAAAGTGATAGCCGCTCCTCCAGAAAAGATTTCAGCTGCAAGGGGCGGGCAGGCAGCAATGATGATCGTATTTGCCGGCATGAGCATTTGAAGAAAGAGGGATAAACCAAGCCATGAAACAAACGCAGATTGACAGAGGAATGATATTTCTAGTTGGCCAGATCTTCGGGCATGCGTGTGTTGGCAAAAAGACCTCCGAAACGTGATAGCCGCTCCCCCAGAAAAGATCTCAGCTGCCAGGGGCGGGCAGGCAGCAATGATGATCGTATTTGTCGGCATGAACATTTGGAGATAGAGAAAAAATCAAGCCATAAAACAAACGCAGATTGACAGAGGAATGATATTTCTAGTTGGCCAGATCTTCGGGCATGCGTGTGTTGGCAAAAAGACCTCCGAAACGTGATAGCCGCTCCCCCAGAAAAGATCTCAGCTGCCAGGGGCGGGCAGGCAGCAATGATGATCGTATTTGTCGGCATGAACATTTGGAGATAGAGAAAAAATCAAGCCATAAAACAAACGCAGATTGACAGAGGAATGATATTTCTAGTTGGCCAGATCTTCGGGCATGCGTGTGTTGGCAAAAAGACCTCCGAAACGTGATAGCCGCTCCCCCAGAAAAGATCTCAGCTGCCAGGGGCGGGCAGGCAGCAATGATGATCGTATTTGTCGGCATGAACATTTGGAGATAGAGAAAAAATCAAGCCATAAAACAAACGCAGATTGACAGAGGAATGATATTTCTAGTTGGCCAGATCTTCGGGCATGCGTGTGTTGGCAAAAAGACCCTCAATGGTCTCGCCCTCACGAATAAGGGCGTCGTCGGCGCCAGAGTTGCGAAGAAGTACCTCGGGAGCACGGAGCTTGCCATTGTACTGAAAACCCATGCTGTGAGAGTGAGCACCGGTATCGGCAATGACAAAGAGGTCGCCAACCTGAGCCTGGGGCAAGAGACGCTTCTTGGCAAACCAATCGTTGTTCTCGCAAAGAGTTCCAACAACGTTGGCCTCCTTTTCTTCCGTACCACGCTCCTCGGCAGTAGGAATGTAAATATGATGGTAAGAGTTGTACATGCCGGGGCGCATAAGATTGGCCATGCAAGCGTCGAGACCGTAATAGGTCTCGTAAGAATTCTTGATAGCCTGGCAACGTGCGACAAGAAAGCCATAAGGGCCAGTAATGTAGCGACCGTTCTCCATGTACAGGTTGGGCCACTTGTCCTTGAAGGCCTCGGGCATGGCGGACTCGAACTTGGCCTTGAGCTTGGTCACAAGCGAAGGGACGTCGACCTGAGCTTGGTCCGGCTTGTATGCGACACCAAGACCGCCGCCAAGGTTGCAGAATTCAAAGGTGATGCCGAGCTCTTTATGGAGCTTGTCCATGGTGTCGAGCAGGACGGAGACGGTGTCCATCCAGTAATCTTCATTGAGAACGCAGCTGCCGGTCATCATGTGGATACCGAAACGCGTGGCGCCAGCCTCCTTGGCCTTGCGGTAAGCCTCCACGATTTGAAAAGGAGGGACACCGAACTTGGCGTTGGGTCCGCCGAGCACGTTGCTGGCGGTCTCGGAGTCAGTGCGACCCAGTCCCGGGTTGAGACGAAAGGAGATGAGATCCGGGCACTTGCCGCGGGCTTCGACAATGGCGTCGACGAGGGAGACGTCGTCGAGGTTGACGATGGCGCCTTGATCAAAAGCAATGCCGAGGTCCTTCTTGGAGGTGTAGTTAGAGGTGTACATTGTCATTTCACCGGGAACTCCGAGCTTTTTGGCAATGTACAGCTCGGCGGTGGAGGAGCAGTCGAGTCCAAAGCCCTCATTGATGAGGAGCTTGAGGATGGCCGGGTTTGGGAGCGCCTTGACGGCGAAGAACTGCTTGAACGAGGGGAACTCGCTGCGAAAGTTCTTGAGCAGCGCACGAGCGTTCTCGACGATGGCGTCACCGTCGTAAAGCTGGAGTGGCGTGCCATACTTTTCCGCCAGCTCCTCGAGCCTCTTTACGCTCACGGGCGAGGGGCGCGGCATCTTGTCGCTCCTACCTCCACTTCTGCTACCTTCGCTGCTGCTGCTGCTGCTGCTGCTGCTGCTGCTGCTGCTGCTGCTGCTGCTGCTGCTGCTGCTGCTGCTGCTGCTGCTGCTGCTGCTGCTGCTGCTGCTGCTGCTGCTGCTGCTGCTGCTGCTGCTGCTGCTGCTGCTGCTGCTGCTGCTGCTGCTGCTGCTGCTGCTGCTGCTGCTGCTGCTGCTGCTGCTGCTGCTGCTGCTGCTGCTGCTGCTGCTGCTGCTGCTGCTGCTGCTGCTGCTGCTGCTGCTGCTGCTGCTGCTGCTGCTGCTGCTGCTGCTGCTGCTGCTGCTGCTGCTGCTGCTGCTGCTGCTGCTGCTGCTGCTGCTGCTGCTGCTGCTGCTGCTGCTGCTGCTGCTGCTGCTGCTGCTGCTGCTGCTGCTGCTGCTGCTGCTGCTGCTGCTGCTGCTGCTGCTGCTGCTGCTGCTGCTGCTGCTGCTGCTGCTGCTGCTGCTGCTGCTGCTGCTGCTGCTGCTGCTGCTGCTGCTGCTGCTGCTGCTGCTGCTGCTGCTGCTGCTGCTACTGTTCCCTCCTTTCCGATCTGCTGTGTCTTGCCCTCGTGCACGCCCAACAAGCTCGTGTCCGTCGCTGGCTCGTTCCCGCGCCGCCGCTTGCCTGGTCCACCTGGCACTGGCTGGATGGCTGCCAGGCGCTCCCGGTACAAGTGGACTTTCCGCGATACCCGACTTGCCCTCATGCCAGACCACTCTTTTGCAACAACAATCAAGCCAAAATACAAACAACTAACAGAACGCCTCGTGACTAAGCCTGTATATATATGGCGGCAGCCAGCCAGCCAGCCTCAGCTGGCTGGCATCTGGCACAATGGGGTCGTGGCAGTGCAACCATGGCAAGTGACCTTTCCGGCATACCCGACTTGCCGGCGGCGAATTCCAGTGGTGGGGAAGAGAGGACGGCCGGGTAAATCGGATGAACCGGCTAAATATAAGATGCAGAGGAGTTTCGCCGCTGCAGCCCGCGCTGCGAGAGAAGGAGAGGAGAGAGAGAGAGAGGGAGAGAGAGAGGAGCGGGGCGCAGAAGAAGGAGCTGCAGAGCGACTGCGAGCGGGCGGAGGAGGACGCGGCGCGCGAGAGCAGGAGGCTCGGACACGAGGAGGTCGAGGGCCTCTAGCGTATCGACGTGAAGAGAAAAGAAGAGCCGCGCCGCGCCGAGCCGAGCCGAGCCGGGTCGAGCTGAGTCGAGGCGGGGAGAAAAAAAGAAAGAGGTTAGGCAGGGCAAGATGGCGTCTGCGGCGACGGCTGTGCGCAAGGCGCGCGTGGTGGACCTGTACAGGCGGTGCCTGCGCGAGATCCCGCGGACGATCACGATCTTTGACATGGACATGACGGAGAAGGAGGTGCGTAGCCGCGTGCGCGGGCTCTTCCGCAAGCACGATAGCGTCACAGACCCAAGGGCCGTGGACGAGCTCCTTCTCAAGGGTGAGCTCGATCTCGAGGAGACTGTGAACGTGTGGAAGCAAAAGACCCAGCTGTCGCGCATGCTTGGGACAGACTCGGAGCCTACGCCAGTGATTGAGAGGTACGAGAAGGATTCGGTCTTTCTGCGCAGCTTTTACGCTGGCCACCTCTAGATTTGCACACGGTTTGCCAGCACCGAACCCCGTCATCGGTTGTCTTTCGTCACGTCGCCCCCGCACTCCATTTATTGTGCGTGCGTGCCTAGTACCAATACACGCGTGAACGACGGCCACGCAATGCTTTGGCTTGCTTGAATTGCTTGCTTGTTAAAGTCAATTTTTTTTTTCGTCATGCTGCTTGCTACGAGATTTTGAATGAGCTAAAGATGGTTGTTTTGATGATACCCAGGGAACGTATTTTTTCGAAAAAGGGTGAGAAGGGGCCAAGGTTTGCCGCAAAAAATGCAAAGTCTTTCCTTGCACCGTGTCAGGCGTTCAGGGCCACAGATGACGGCTATTCTTGTCAGTCACACATGAGAAGGGCCCGACGTTTAGCAACGCGAGAATCCTTGGAGTCGCTCGCGTCACCATCCCTCTTGGAGCGCGACTTGCGCTGGTCAGGTTTGGCTGGCGTGTCCCGGGAGACCCGTGGCGGTGCGGAAGAAAGGTTTGGATTGGCCGTTGGCTTGAACAAATGCGGGGCGCATTCCATGAGCCATGCTTGGTCGACCGCAGCAACCATTTTCAAGTATTTCTTGGACGTGAGAACGAGTTCATTGTAGACAACCCATTCCGGCATGGGATCGCGGCGCGCAAGAGAGGAAGACGGGTGGATTCGTGCCTCGATACCTTCAGCAAACGTGCGATAACGAGTTCCGGGAACACTTCCATCGGGCGGCAGACGCTGCGCGATGCGCAGCGGGAATCCGGACACAAGACAGCGCAAGAGCTTTTCAGATGCGACCTCGGTCATGTCGTCGGTCTTTTCTTGCTTGGTGGGCGGAGGGGGCGAGGCTTTTCGTGCCGAGTCTTTTCGTGCCGAGTCTTTTCGTGCCGAGTCTTTGTCAAGCATGGCCACGAGCTGATCTCGCACACGTTTAGCTTTGATGAGGGTTCCAAATTTGAGAAAGGACGCCTTGCACCAATCCTTGCTTGTCTTGGCTTCGCGGAATCCATTAAAGACGTTGAGCAATGTGAGGTGGTCCGCCTCGAAGGAAGCAAAACGTGCGTGCGCCTCGATGGCATCTCGACGAGCGCTTCTTGGCGTGTAAAAGGGAGACTCGACGCTGCACATAGCAGCCACGCTGAGAGCATGGTCCAAACATTCAAAGCGCGAGGCATCGAGAAGAAACTTGGCGTGCATCGGCTCCAAGGGCAGCGAAGCCATCCGGCGGCCAAGGTCTGTGAGCTGGGGCAGCTGAGCCTTTTTCAGCGCAGCAGCCTCGGCGTCAGCAGAGACATTGGCTGTGGTGGTCGCGGTGGCGGCGACGGCAGCGGCTGCCTCGTGTCGTGAGGGAATACGGACGGCGCCCAATGCCACAAGATTGAAGAGAGCCTGCGTGAGCGCCGCTCGCGGTGGTGCGTCGACAAAGTCGAATTGCTGAAGATCTGTGACGCCGAGGACAAGGAGCTGGAGAACAACCTGCGAGAGCTCGACCCGCTTGATCTCGGGAACGGTGCGAGGGCGGAGTTTGAAAAAGGCAGACTCGGGGTAGAGACGAAAACATTTGCCCGGCCCTTCACGGCCCGCGCGGCCCGTCCGCTGCCAGGCCTGCTCCTGCGAGGTGGGCACGACCTGCAAGAGCTCGAGACCTGACGTCGCAGAGTATGCCTTTGCCTTGACCATGCCCGTGTCAATGACAATGCGCACGCCAGGAATGGTAATGGATGTTTCCGCAATGTTGGTCGCCAAGACAACCTTGCGCGTGCCCTCGGGGGCAGCTTCAAAGACACGCATTTGCTCATGAGCAGGAAGCGCCGCAAAAATGGGACACACGAGAAGTTTGGCGGTCTCGGCAGGGAGACGCCGAGCGCGCTCCTCGAGGAGCTCCGCACAAGCCTCAATTTCCTCTTGGCCCGTGAGAAAAATGAGAATGTCGCCCGGAAGGTCTTCCTCGAGGTGTGCCTGTATCGCCGCCACCACGGCAGCGTCAAGATAGTCCTTTTGGCCGTCTTCAGCGTAGAGAACTTGAACGCCGTACTGGCGGCCTTGAATGTGCACTGCGACGGGGCGATGGAAGGGATCCTCGGGCTCGCTCTCATCTGGCTTGAAAAAGTCTAGAAAAGTACGCACATCAAGCGTGGCGGACATGACGACCACACGGAGTGGCATGCGACCTTGGCGGCGTGCACGCTGAGCTCTACGCACAATGCCAAAGAGAATATCAGTGCCAAGCGAGCGCTCGTGGGCTTCGTCGAGGATGATGACCGAGTACTTGAGAAGTTGAGGATCAAGCATGGCCTCGCGCAACAGCATGCCGTCCGTGAGGAAGCGAAGACGCGTCTTGCGCGAGGTACGGTCATCGAAGCGGACGCAATGGCCCACGAGCGTGCCAAGTTTGCACTTGCGTTCCCAGCATACGCGCTGGGCCAAGCTGATGGCCGCCACCCTTCGGGGCTGGGTCACGGCGACGCGTCCGCCAAAGGTGCGTTGTTCCATGAGGAATTGGGGGATCTGCGTCGACTTTCCACTGCCCGTCTCGCCCACCACGACCACCGTGGCGTGCTTGGCGCACATTTCCAGCAGCAAGTCGTACGCTTGGGCCACGGGGAGCATGGCTCCAGGCCCTGCGCGCTTCCTGCTCTCCTTTGCAGCGGGTGGCGCTCCCGAAGATGGCGGCATGGTCCACCACTGCGTCTACGTGATGCTCTGTCCTTTTACTCGCGCGTCGTGGTCGTCAATGCGGTCGCTGCCTGTGCGCTCCGCCAAGCGAGGACTTGCTTTTAGGCTGTGGCGGGTGGTGGTCGCACATCAAAAAAAAAGCCTCCAAAGACCGGGGACTGAATCGTGACTAGTTCTATAACTATAACTAAATAACTGGTCACGGTAACTAGTTGTATGTCGAATTATCATGACAAGTCTAGTCGAGTCGAGTCGAGTCGAGTCGGTTGCCTTGCATTACTTTGCCTTGCCATTGCGTGCTGCACGCGCAGCCAGCCAGCCAGCCTGGGGTGATATGATGAGGGTTTGTGAAAAAACGAAATAAATGAATTTATGGCCGATAAACATTGAGAGCGCACGCCAGCAAAACGCAGCGCTAGGAAGAAAAGCCTCGACTCTGTCTGGCCAAATCGAGTGATGAGACGACAGCACGAAATGAAGAAGGCGCGGAAGGCGGGCGTGCGTGCGTGCGTAAAGTATGTGAGTCAGGACTGCATGTGCTTTCTGCAGAGCCCATTCTCTCGAGCTAAACCCTTGCAACTCATCATCTCGCACATGAGCTCGCGGCCATGGAAATGACAGTAGCCACTCACAATAGGAAACTTTGAACAACCCTCGACCATGCAAGGTTTATAACCGCCATGGCGTACGCAGAGTTTGTTTTGACATACAGCAGTTGTGCAACCGGCAACGGAGCACTGAGGCCCGCCACCGTGGGTCTTACAACGCGCGCTAGGGCCAGTTGCCGCCACGCTCTTGCACCCAGTAAACGTGCAGCGTCTTCCGCCTCCATGAGTGATGCAGCGATCTCCTACCCGTCTGGCCGAGTTTGTGCAACCAGGAACGGGGCAAAGCGCTCCTCCGCCATGCAACTTGCACAAGCCCTTGAGTATAGCTTTTGACGGGCATTGCGGAGCGCTGCAGCGAAGCCTTCCGCCATGCCTGGTACATCTATTCTTTGTACCAGCTTTTCGCGTGCAATGGGAGATGTTACAGATTTCGAGAACCTCGGGACGCAGACCTGACGCACTTGCCCTTTGCTTTCTATGTCTGAAGATTCGCACAACTTCCGCCTCTTCGTCCTCGGTGAAGTCAAACGTCTTCTCGCCGAGAAACGTAGGCGCACATGACCTTTTCACCAGAACGCGCCGTTGGGAATTTGAGGCCCATCTGTCGGCGCTCGAAGTGGCCGCGTCAGCAGGGGGGTTGCCGTTCCTCGCAACATCGACTTGCGAGCGAGCCTGGCGCTGGCCCAATGACCTCGAGATCTGCGACGTGCGTCCCAAAGCTTGTTGCACCTCGGATTGGATATCTCGATCATTTGATGCAGCACGTGCATCGTCACGAGCCTTTGCCTTGGCATCATCACGAGCCTTTGCCTTGGCGACGCGGAGAGTCGGGGGCGCGTTCAACGTCTCTTTACCAAGTTGTCTGCTCTTTGCATTGCGATCACGAGACTTGCAAATATTCCTTGTCAGATTGGACACGACGTCATCGTTGATGTACCCCTTGGCCGCCATGTATTTAGCAAGCTTGACGAACTTCTTTTGCATCTTGATCCGTTTCTGCTCCTTTTTGAGTCTCTTGGCATCCTTGGCGCGGAGGTCATCCGAAGTCTCTTCCCGCAGTCTCTTCTTCCCCGTTGCCTGCTTTTTTGACTCGGCTTTGGCCCGCTTGTCTCCATTAGCAAGGGCGTCTGTGGTGTCAGCATCACCACTTGGCGGCGCTTTAATATCCTTGTCCTTGAGGTGGTGGTGGTCCTCGTCGAGGTTGTCTTTGCGCGTACGAGCCATTCTAACGTGGAGAGAGCGATTGTACGAGCAAGCAAAAACAGGAATAGGCAAGGACAAAATTTGGAGATGGGTGCTCTCCTTGTGGATATCTTCTTTTGTCTCTTCCCTATCGCTTCGGCCCGCAATATTGATTTAAAGGGGATTATCGTATCTTGATGTCCTCTCTCTCTTTTTATCCAGCGAAAAGGCTTCCGGCTGACTTTTCCTTTTAATGGCTTCTCGACCTGGTGACAGCCCCTCGCGACACCCCTGCACTCGCTACTGCTACTGCTCCTGCGCGCAGTCGTTTCTTGGGGCCGCAGCAACAGGCTGTGGCAAGAGAGTTGCCGTTCTTCGTTCGACCGACCGAGCGACCGACCTGCGAACTGCCACGTCGCAGGCCAGTGACGGGGCGCGGGATGAAGCAAGTGCGTGGGCAGCCGGATGCGTAGCCGAGCGAGCGAGGGAAGGAGCGAGCGAGTGCGGACGTAGACGCGAACGCACGTGCGCATGACCCAAGCAAAAAGCTCGTGTGGAAACAGTCAGTTGGGGGGCTAGCAGGAAAAAAAATGAAAAATGAGAAAACGAATGCCAGCCCATTGCAACGATAGGCCTATAGGCCTAAATGCAGACTCGAAGAAAGAGTTTAAGCCAACTTCTTAAAGCTCAAAATCTGGTCGGCAGAACGATGCCAAGTTCATGGCAGAAAGGCTTTCACGGTGCACTAAAAATATAAAAGGAGGCAGTTCATCAAACAAAGCTTCAACAAAAAAAAATAAAAAACATTCAACACCGGGACTTCGCGTGCAGTCCCCTATCACACTACTAACCCGGCCCTACGTGACTTTTCTGCTCAGTGCGAATGAGATGAGGAGTTGCCCACGTGGTATGATCGAATCAAAACACGAACCGTTCACGTTTACTCACAAACGTAAGCCATGAACACAAATAGTATTTCGTACAATTCTGTGGGCGACAAAGGAGCTGAAGCGCTTGCAAGAGCTCTGCAGCAAAATTGTTCTCTTCGGTGGCTCAAGTAGGTCGAGCTGTCTTCGCACGCGCAAATTTTTCACGACTGACCTACTTTCTATTCTCCGCCAAGTCTTCGAAGCAACAATATTGGCGACGAAGGTGCCTCTGCGTTCGCAAACGTATTGGAACATGACAATACTTGTCTGCAGACGCTCTAGTAAGTAAATGGTGTCCATTTTGTATTGTAATCACGTCCAACTTACCCTTTTGACCAAACGATGAGTCCAGTCTCGATTACAATAGGATCACCAACGAAGCAATCTTGCTGCGCGTCAAGTCATTTTTGCAGCGTAACGGGCGTGAAGGAAAAGCATCAAGTAATGCCCTGAATTGACCCAAAACTAATCACATGACTCTGCAAGATACAAGTGACATTTGATGCACACAATGTTACCCTCGTAGCACATTTTTCGGGGAACATGGAAATGACGTGAGCAGACACAGCAGCGCCACAGAAGTGGCGAAGTCAACTTCGCACCCATGGGAAGTCTCTTGTAGACTTGCTGTGCCAGCGATCATCAATTCTCAATAGCCACTAGTTCATGCGGCAATGAGGCAAGACTATACATCGCTCAGAGCACGAACTAGCACGGCCAAGGATTTATGATCATCGAGCTCTTCACCACCACATCCTCGAGACGACGTTTGAGGTGGAGGAAACATCGATCTTCACCGCCAAACAAATTCATCTTAGCAGGAGCGAAACTTCCCTGGCATTCCTAGCGTACTTTGGCAATCTATTTGATTTCAAGCCAAAATCATTCCGCTCAGGCGCGCGCGCGATCGTTGGTGTACGAGGCAGCATTGTCATCGATTTCATACTATAGCATCTGCGCTCGATGCTCTTGCACGCCATTTGAGCATTATCATGCTCGAGCGCCATCATTCACCTCGAGTGTTTCGTTACATAATATGCATAGTAAAGGCTCCGAGCCCGTGTAAGTCAAGAATTCGTTCATCCAAAGGGAACAATTCATGGCTATTGCAAGTGAACAATGCACGTTCCAGCCCTGACTTATTGTGAGAGGATGCCCATAGCATACGTAATGGCTGGTGTGAATATTTGTATACAAAGGCCTGTCTGCACCCTCACGCACGAAGTCTGTCCGAGCGCGCGGGCGAGCCATGCAAGGAATATTCCGTCGCGGTGCTCTTTGCTCCACTCCAACGAGAACATTATTTGAAGGGTGAACACATGAATTTGGTAAAACTCAGACAAAGGCAACAAAATGCGACCCATCAAATCGATTCCATTCTATAAAAGCACACTCTCGGCATCTATTGTTCAAACGTAAAGTCGTCGCCGACAATGTCCGGCGTGAGGAGAGGGCGAAGTCTCTGCTGAACAAGAGCACGTATGCCTGCGTCTTCAATCTTTTCCGCCATGTAGCGACGAAGACGTTGTACACGAAGCCGAGTCCACGCTTGCTTTACAACAGCAAAATCGCTAAAGAATGGGTCTTTTTCGCCAGCAGGCTTTGACGCGCATGTTGCAACGTGCTGATGACAAGCGTCTGAGTCATTGCCTGTATCCTGCAGACACCATGCGCAAAAGTAGCATGAGCAAGCGCCACATTTGAGAGCACAGCAGCCATCAAAGTCAGCAAAGACTGTCGAACAGCGCGGACACGACATGGCGAGGACCTCATCTTGAATGGCGCGAATGTGATTCTGCGTCGTCCGGTCCAAC
>KN805385.1:673388-683990 GCA_000818945.1 Schizochytrium sp. CCTCC M209059 | reverse complement strand
GGCCAGACCTCCTCTCCTGCCGGTATATATATATATGATATATATACATATATACATGCATACGCAGAGAGGGGAGGAGCAGAAAAAAGCCCCCTGGGACTGGCTGCCACTCGAGAGGCCGCGCGCCAAAGGTTGCCTCTCCTTCTCTCGGGGCCTGTGCAGAGGCAGGGAGGGAGAGAGGGAGGGACCAAGTGAGGAAGCGAAAATGTCTACGGCCGAGTCAGTCTGCTTCTCACTGCGCTTCTCTCTACTGCAAGGAGAGGGCGAGCAAAGCAAAGCAAAGCGAGGCGACCATGGCTAGCCATCAAACCACAAAGGCCAAAGCAAAACCGAAATCGAAGCAAAGCAAACCGCCAACAGCAGCAGTAGCAGCAGCAGCAGAAGAAGAAGAAGAAGAAAAGCGTCGTGCTCGACAAACAACATACAAGCATCGTCAAGCCAAGTACACCAACCCAAGAGAACAGGAAGTCACCATGAAGGGACCTGTACAGATCACGCTGGATGGCGACTCGCTCGACTGTGAGCAACTTTACGCGCTCTCGCGACACGGATCGAGCATCGTCCTCGCCGACGCCGCGCTCGACCGCGTTCGCGAGTCCCGCCTCGTCGTTGACCAGCTCCTGGCCAAGCGAGAGGTTGCCTACGGCATCAATACGGGCTTTGGGCTCTTCTCGGACGTTGTCATCGACGAAGGGCAACTCGAAAAACTGCAAGAAAATCTCATCAAGTCCCACTCGGCAGGCGTAGGCGAACCCCTTCCCTATGAGCGCACGCGTATGCTGCTCGCGCTGCGCATCAATGTCCTCTGCCGCGGCAACTCGGGCGTGTCTGAGCGTACGCTCATGCAAATGGTTGCCGCGTTCAACGCAGGCTGCATCTCGGTCGTCCCTGCGCAAGGTACTGTCGGAGCCTCCGGCGATCTTGCGCCTCTCTCGCATCTCGCGCTCGGCCTTCTTGGCTACGGCCGCATGTGGGACACCACCCAGCTCGATGCCAGCGGCAAGTTCAATAACCTCGCGCTCGTACCCGAGGAGACGGCGCTCACTTCAGATGCGAGACCGGGTCGCGGTGTCGTTGCCATCCAGCGCAGCGCCGCACAAGTTCTTGCAGATCATGGACTCGAGCCAATCAAGCTCGGAGCCAAGGAAGGTCTTGCACTCATCAACGGAACCCAAATGATTGCTTCGCTTGGCGCTGAGGCCGTCGCGCGCGCGCGCAACGCCCAAAACTGTGCCGACGTCATCGCTGCTCTTACGCTCGAGGTCCTCAAGGGTACTGTCAGCGCATTCCACCCACGCGTGCACGAGCGCCGCCCCCACAGAGGCCAAGGCGTCGTCGCTGCTCGACTCCGTGCGCTCCTTCACCCCGGAAACCCGTCCGAGCTTTTTTCAAGCCACAACTATTCTGGCAAGGTCCAAGACGCCTACTCGCTGCGGTGTACTCCGCAAGTGCACGGCATTGTTGCCGACACGATTTCCTTTGTTGAGTCCGTACTCGATATTGAACTCAATTCTTCGACAGACAACCCCATGGTATTCACCGGCAAGCCCGATGTCACTACAGTCGATGCGCAAGGCAACACCATCCGTGTCTGGCCGCCTCAGCGCAACGAGCGGCGTCTGACGGGCGCAGGGTCAGGCCACAATCTCTCTACTTTCGACACTGACGCCCCTACCGAACCAGAGACGCTCGATGAGGCCAAGGCGGAAATCCGCCGTCTCCGCAGTCTTGTCGATGGCACCGGAACGAGTGCATCGGCCCCGAACGGTCCTGGACCTGCGGCAACTGGCGACAGTCTTGGTGCCAAGCGACAGAGCGATACGTTTTACACCAACCACGGGACACAAGAGGGCTTTGTCATCTCCGGAGGCAACTTTCATGGAGAATACCCTGCCAAGGTTCTTGACTACCTTGCGATCGGTACGAGCGAGCTCGCATCGATCAGTGAGCGTCGCATCGAGCGTCTCGTCAACCCTGCGCTCAGTGGTCTTCCGGCTTTTCTCGTCCAGGACGGTGGGCTCAACTCGGGCTTCATGATTGCGCATTGCACAGCCGCAGCCTTGGTCTCGGAGAACAAGGCTCTTTCCCATCCGGCAAGTGTTGATTCCATCTCCACGTCTGCTGCAAAGGAGGACCACGTGTCCATGGGCGGCTATGCGGCGCGCAAGGCGCTTCAAGTCGTTGAAAATGTTGAGCATGTTCTTGCGATCGAGCTACTCTCGAGCTGCCAGGCTCTCGAGTTTCATCGTCCTCTTCGCACGACCGAACCTCTTGAAGCACTCTTCGCTCTTGTGCGTGAGCATGTCCCGAGCTGGGACCGTGATCGCATCATGAGTCCTGACATCAACGCTGCTGCTACTCTCATTCGGTCTGGTGCGCTGTGGAATGCGCTCCGCCCGTACTTTTGCGGTTACGAGGGCACTTGCGTTGACGAAGACTACTGACAGAATCCAGGTAGAATTCTAATTTCATTCCAAGCTCATTTTAGCCTTCACAATGTGCTCGTTGCCTTTTTTGGCAAGAAGGAAGGACTTGCGAAAAGAAGTGTAAAATAGTTTCCTCTTAAGCTCAATATCTCGCGCCGTGCCGTGCCGTGCCGTGCCGTGCCATGAGGTTGAAACGAAGAAAGTGTATTGCCTGTCGAGACTACCTGAAAATGGAACAGACGAGCTCAGGGGCTGCAGCACCTCGCAGCACTCACATATGGTCTCATAAGACAGTGTTGAGTTTGAAGCAAAGCACAATACATCAATCTTATTTTTCGTGTCATGGATAATTTCGTTCAACAGATCTGGCTGACCCTCGTGCTCGCTTTTCGACAAATGATTTACTGCGATTGCGGGTGCCGCTAAATTTTACTGTTGTTGGTGATTCTGAGAAAGCACGCCAAGAGCCTTCCGCTTGTTGGGAGCATGCAATGGTGCGCGCGGCTCGTCCGCTTCGCCACTGCCACCCTTCTTGTGCGCCCGCCACTGTGCCAATCTCGCCTCCATCGAGTTTTCCTTGGAGTCGCTCGTTTTTGTCTCTGAAACCGCTTCAGGATCAGTACTGGGAGTGTTGCTCGGCGGTTTCCGTGGCGCCGCAAGTTGACTCAAGGTTCTGTGTGGAGCGCCAGTAATAGCACTCTTTGCAAGACCCTTCTTTACGTCCTCCGGCGCGCGGGGTGCTTTGCTTGGCAAAAGACGGCTCGACTGCCCCTTGCTTGCGTCACTCTTCTTGTTGTGCACAGCAGACTTGCTTTCGTCTTGCTTTGGTGCAATCGGTTTGCTTTTCTCTGACTTTGGCTCGACGGGAGCATCGTCTGTATCCTCGGCTTGCTTGACCTCGTGCCGAGATGGAACCACCTCTGGAAGAAGTGGATTTCCGGAGCCAGGCAGACTCTGCGCACTATTTTCACGCTGGGCTTGGCGATCGAGGAGTCCGCATAAAAGTCGTGCGCGCAAGACATCCTTGCGGCCCGTCACGGAGAGGCCAATATGAAAGAGAGCGTCCTGGAGCTCCTTTACCTTGAAGCCATCAATACGCTCAATGAGATCTTGCGGAAGCTGATCCTCGGCGGAGTGCCGCATCGCCTCGATATCTTCCGTCGAGGGTGCCAAACTCTTCTTGGAGGCCTGAGAGTCAAGTGAAGGACCCGAGGCGCGTTTGCGGGTGGCTCGATTCGCCTTTGCAGGAGAGTCCTCCGTCCAGTCTTCGTCGTCCGAGTCCAGCTCGGCATTTTCCGACTCTGAGTCAGAGCTTAGCCACAATGGCTCGTCTTCGTCCGAATCGTTTTCGTCCTCCGCCTCTTGTGCGCGCTGCTTTCGCACAGCGGCAGCCTTTTTGCGCGCTTCCGCGGCGGCCTTGGACTTGCTTGGCGTATTGTCTTCTAGCAGCGTTACCAGCTTGTCGTAGTCTGCACCGAGCTGATCCAGCTTTTCAAGCAAAGCCGCCTCATTGCTGTTCGCCGAAGTAGCAGTGCCAGCCGAGCCGTCTGCTGGTATGCCTGCTTCACCAGCACTTGCCTCTGCAGGTAAAGCTCGCGTGCTGTGTTGCTGCATCATAAAGACAAGCTTATCCTCGTATTCGCGACTAAGGCGCGCCTTGTCAAGCACATGCTGGTGCTCGAGATCGAGAAACATCTTTTGCAAATCATCGTTGTCCGTACGGAGGTCCCCATTTTCCTCCAAGGCCGCGTCCAGTTTCTCCGTCGTGGCCGTGAGCTCTTGGAACAAGATACGCAGCCACTGTTTAGCAATGTGGGTTGTGCGTGCCCCGCTCCAGCGACGCTCCGACTGTGCCGCCTCTTCGGCCTCAAGCACTGCTGCCTGGAGGGAACCGATACGCTCTGTGCATGCCCGACGTCTGGCCACCACGTCCGGATCATGGCTGCCCGGAGGCAGGTCCTTGCGCGTCTCGACTTCAGCTCGCAGCGCCTTTCGCGCGCCACGAAGATGGCGCGAGACCTGAAGCTGATCCGAAAGCCACTCCTTGAAGGCAGCACGATGTTCGTCGGCAGACTTGCCAAGTCCCGTCGCTGCTGCGTTGGACCGCGCGGAGGCCGCCTGCTTTTGCTTTTGCAACACGTCACGCAAACGTTTTTGTGCCAGCGAGGCCTCTTCCTGCTTTCGTTGAAGAAAGCGCTGTTGGCGCTCGTGCTGACGTTCGAGCACCATGTACTTGTAGCGCTGCTTGGTCTCTTGCTTCTTCATTTGCTTGAGCTCGCGTTCCTTGGTTTGTTTCCATTTGCGGAATTCATCGCCTTCCTCCTTGATGCGGCGCATGAGTTTGACACGTGACTGCTTGAGGCCCTGAATCTCATTCTTGAGGCGGTCCATTCCGGAAACGTCTCGCTTCTGAATACGAATAAGACGTTCCTGCTCGGCCTGCTTTTTGCGAAGTCCTTCATGTTTCGTCTCGAGATCGGCGAGCTTTTGTTTGAGCGCTTTTTCGCGCCCGCTCATGGGTGCAGCTGCCCCGCCGGGGACAAGCTTGGACTTTTTCGCCTGTTCCTCTTTGAGCTTGCTCACGAGGTCATCGCGCTCGTTCTGAAGAAGAGCGAGCTCGTCACACATTTCCTGGATCGCTTTGGCGTAGGAACGCTCGATTTGCGAGAATTCACTTCCGCTCTTCTCCATGCGGGCCATGGCTTCGACTTTGGACGAAAGCTCGTCGTTGATCACTTGCAATTCTTGTTGTAGAGCGACTTGGCGCTGCATGTGCTCTTGCTCTTGCTCTTCGTCGCCTTCCGAGTTGGTGTTACTGTCAGCACCGCTTTCCGTCTTTGCTGCGTTGCCTTCTGCATCTTCCCCTGTTGCGTCCAAAGCGCCGTCGCCGGAGTTGTTTTCTCCTCCCTCATTTTGGGTATTGCTGTCCATAGCCATGGCCTGGCGCAGAGCGTCGATGTCGATTGGCGCGGAGGCAGCATCGCTCCCTGTGGCGCCCTCGATCAAGTCTGCGACGCGCTCGAGCCGTGCCTCAAGACTGAGATTGCGATCACTGAGCTTGAGAAGGAGCTGACTTGTCTCACGCGTGGATGTTTTAGCGCGATGCGCCTCGAGCGGCCGTTCGGCGCCGGAGCGGAGCGCCGCGATTTCGTCCTGAAGACCTGCAATGGTGCGTTTGAGCTGAGCCACGAGGGTCGAATTTTGCTCATTCATGGCCTCATCATTAACAGTGGGCTTATTTTGAATATTGCGAGCCCGATTGGCATACTTGAGCGTGTTGAGCGTTTCCTCTACATTGCTGTCCGCAGGCGAGACGCAGGCGACCATGACAGTACGACTGTTACCGCCAAGTGAGTCCTGAAGGATGCGCGTCAACTTGGAGTCTCGATACGGGACATGGCCGACCTTTCCGCCGACCTTGCGTTTGTCATCGCCGAGGGCGGAGATGACGTTGCCGAGCGCAAGCAGGCCGCGATTGATGTTGATGCCCTCTTGCAGGCGATCACCGTGAGCCTTGGTCCGCTTGGCGCGCTCGGACCCTGCAAGGTCGACAAGGTGAAATTTGGAGGACCGAATCATGCCGGACTCCGGATCTTCGTTGCGCATTGAGATCGTAAAGATTGCGTGTGATCGGCTTGAAACACTGTTCATTTCGGTGCTTGCCGTGGCGCGGTGCTCGCCGCCTCGCTGTAGCTGCGCGAGGAGGGTCGCTTTGTCATGAACGGGGATTTCGGTGAGACCTACAACAAAGACATTTCGACCAGAGTCTTCGCGAATGCTGAGTTCGGGCGCCTTGCCGTGTCCGCCTGCATCCGCAAGAAGGTCAAAGGTGCTCTCGCGGTAAATCTCGAAAAATGATACGGTCGTCTCCCACGCGCCAGCGCTCGGGTTCTCGGAGCGAAGAGCCTCGATGCGGTCAAAGAGGTCGGAGGCGACGCGCGGGATTACACCGCGGTCTTCGCCTGTTGTGCCCATGGTGAAGGTTTTGCCGGATCCCGTCTGTCCGTACGCCAGTACTGTGGCGTTAAGTCCCTCGAAACAGCCATCGAGTAGAGGCCGAACGCATCCTTCGTATAGACGATCGGAGCTGCAGCGCTCTGTGCCAGCCTCGAACACGTGGTCAAAGGTGAATCGACGCGTGCCGCCAGGCAGCGTGACCGTGTGCTCGCTCTCGCTCGCCCGCACGCTTCCGATGCACCCTTGTTCCTCTTCGTGGGGAAGGAGAGGACGCACATGAAGAGCGACTTGCACGGGAAGTACGCGTGCATCTGTGCTTGTCGTCGTCATCATCGCCCCGAGCTCCTCTCGTGCTCCGCTGGGCTCTTGCTCGTTGTCCGTCATGGCGAACAATCAAACCTCTGTGTGGGTCTTTTGCTGCTTTTCTTCAGTCACCTCCCCGCGCGAGCGACAGCGTCCTCTGCTCTACACCTCGCGTGCCTCTCGCGCGCGTCAGCGTGCTGGCTCCGGCCTGGCCCAGCACCCCGGCTCGTGAACTGCCTGCTCTCGCTTCTCCCAGGCCAAGCGCAGCTTGCCGTCGCGCCCGGTCAATCGACACATCGATCAATCGCTCAATGTGTAAAACCGCCACGGGCTCCTCCGCGCACCCCGGTGTGCGCTAAAACGGTGTGCACCCGCCCCCGTTCCCCCCGCCTCCATCGCTCGCGACTGCGAATCCCGCCAGCCACCCAGCCAGGGCCGTGCTGCGGCCGCGCTGCGGCCGTGCTGCAGCAGCTGCTGCTGCCTTGCTGGCCTCCGCTCCGCCGCTCCCGAGCGGGCGTTCCTGCCTGCTTTCGGCGGCGGCTGCGAGTCGATGTCTTCCTTCTTGGGCCTCCTGCGTCGTGCGCCAGAGGATACTGTGCCTGCGATAGATAAGCAGGTACAAGGCGCACGAGTTGAGATGAGCTGCCTCGGCGACGGAGACAATAAACAGAACACGGCTCGCAGACCCCGAGCAAACCAGGATCAGCGGCGCCGGCCCGGTCGGCCTCGAGCGGCGAGCGGCGCAGGCCGTGCCGCGCGCTCGCGACGCCGCCGCGGACCCGCGCGGGAGGGCAGGCCCGGGCAGGCGAGCGGCGAGGAAACGGACGCCGGGCTGGCGACGTGGTCGGCGACCACGTCAGTCGCGAGGCCGAGCAGTCCGGCGGCCGAGACCCGGCACGGAGAGCGCCGCGCGAGCGGGAGCGGGAGCAGGAGCAGCGCAGACGCCGACGCAGGCGACGACCCGTGCTGCGCGGTCGACGGGACGCTGGCGCGCCGGCAGCGTGGCGAGGAGTGCGGGCTCGACGCGGGAGCTAGCTAGCTAGCTTGGTTCGTCGACGGTGCCGAGGAAAGTCTGGCCAGCCGGCCGGCCTCTCGCGCGGGCCCAAGCGCGCCGGCCAGGCCCGCAGGCAGCAAACGGAAAAGATCCCTGAAAGACTCCCGAAGTCTCTCGCCGTCGTGGACGGAGCAAGTCCTTGAAGTGTTCAGAAGCGTGTTCGCTCGCGGAGGAGCTTGTGCGCGCAGCAGCGGGTGCCACTGGCCAAGGTTCCACACGCGGTTCCGCAAGACGACGCCAGGTACAACCGAGGGAGAAAAGCCATGCGCCGCCGCGATGACGATGGCGCCCTCGAGGGCGCCTCGGAGCTCGGGTGGATGTTCGAAGCGAGCCCGGATGACCTGCAAGTTCCGGTGCCCGAAGTACCCACCGCGGGACGGTCGCAATGGCGCAAAGAGTTTGCGCGCAAGCTCGCGCGAAGCACAACTCTAGGAAACCTTAGAGGGGACGCTTGGACAGTCGCGAGAAAGAAAAAGCGCAAACGACAAAGAGTCCGCGGGATTCGCGCTCTCGTCCCGGGCTATGACGTAGAAAATGCCTCGTTCATGTCCGTGGCGGCGTGGACTTCTCTCGTCGTTATCACGTGTATGCTCGCGCACGAGATTGTGACCAAATCCCTCTCGAACGGGATTGCGCTCTTTGTCTTGATGATCCCGCCTGTAACGGGACTGTACACGGCCGTGCAACGCTGGGAGCATAAACGCGTCGAGGCCAGCGTGGTTAAGGAGCTTTTTCTCAAAGGTTTTGGGCCAGGATTTCTCCTTTTACTTTTCATTGAAATGTTTTGCGCCGTGACCATGTTGAGCTACTACTGCTACAAGGTGGACTGCTCCAACAACGGTGATGGTCTTCGTGATATCTCCATGCTGCGCGACTTGCGTCAGCTGGCTAGAATACTGTACCAGACCTCACCCATGCGGGGGCTCTTGGTGGCCGTCGTACTTTGCTTCTTCACCGCCGGCCTTTTGGAGGAGAGCACAAAGTTGTTTTTCGTCAGCAGCGCAATCCGCTTTATGCCGCAGCCTCAGCATGCCCGGAGACCGCCACCGCTCCGGTCACCACAGCCACTGGCCTCGCCTCCACTGCCGCCTGGCATGGCGCACAGACCTGCCTCGCTCATGGGCACCAACAGCGGCGTTTCTGCGGTAGTTCCTGATCTAGATCAACAGAGCCACTCTGGTAGTCCCACGACAGCCTCCTCGCCCACTGGTCTTTTTGGCGCTGCGGGCAATGGCGCTACGCCAATGGGTGCCAATCTTTCGAGTCTCGGCTATGGTGCAGACGTGGGTGTCACGGGTAGCGGATTAATTCCAGACGCCGAGATGGCGGCTGCGTCGACTTCGAATGTCGAGGGTGGGATTGCAGGGGGCGTGAATGTTGCATTATTGGAGCCAGAAGGCAAGCCGGATCCCGGCGTGACAAGTGGTCATGGGATCGTGGTGTACTTTCTCGCCTTTAGTGCTGGGCTGGCGACGAGCGAGAGCATGTTGTATTTAATTTGCCTTGCAAACACCCCGCCAGACGCCTTGCGCATGGCTCTGGCCCGCGTATGTTTCTCTCTTCCCATGCACGCGGCATGTGGATGCTTCACGGGCCTTGGCCTGATTGAGCGCTACTTCAAGTCCGGTCTGTCCTGGTTTCGGGTGCTTCTTCCGGCGGTCATTCTCCACGGTCTGTATGATTTCTTGCTGTTGCTGTTGCGTGTGACGCCGCTCATTGACTACCTCACCGATGACCAGGTCGAGGCAGTCAAGTATGCGCTATCGCTCATCATTCTCATCGGAACCCTCAGTGCTTTGCGACGCAGGCTTCGCGTGTACTTTTTCTCCTCCGAACACTGACTCTATGTATTCATTGGCATCTTGCGCTTGTGATGCGTGCGAACTGGCCATTCATTGAAATGTTTTTTGACGATTCTGAAAAATACCTTGCCTTGGCGTGGCGTGGCGTGGCGTGGCGTGGCGTGGCGTGGCGTGGCTTGGCTTGACTTGACTTGATTTGCCAAAACCCTTCACGTTCTTCTCACTTGGAAAGTTCATCCACGCCATAGGTGAGCTATTTCGTGACGTCATCTTGATGCAAAGGGGCACCGTCATCACACTAGCAAATGGGGACCTCGCTGGCAATTGATCGCTGTTCTCGGAACTCGACCACGGATGATAGACAGATTCATAAGCCCTCCCGTCGCCCTCATCGCCTCACTCGCTGCATGATCAGACGCAGGTCGTCCGAAGCTGTGCCACGCTCGCCTCGTCTTGTCCCTTCGATTCGTCTCGTCTTCGTATAGGCCTACGTATACCTCACGGCATCTTCGTCCCGAGTCGGCTGAGCCTTTTCTTGCTCGCCCACGGCTTCCATTCGTCTTGGTCCCTCCTTTCTTGCATTAGGCAAGGCCTAGGCAGTGCTGGTTTCATGGTTTGGTACCAACCCATTCCGCCTCGTTCTGCTCCCGTGGAACCCGCCCTCGGCGCTTCCAGGACCCGGAGGCGACGCGGCCCGACTTCACAAGCCTCGCCCCCGCGGCCCCCAGCTGCGCCTGCGCCTGCGCCTGGCGCTGCTGCGCGCAGACGCTCGCAGCTTTCGCGCAGCGCGCCGGGGTGCGTGCACGCGTGCTTTCTCCCTTCTCTCCTCCTCCTCAGAAAAGAGAAAAGAGAAAAGAGAAAGAAAAAGTCTTCCCCGGGGGGAGGACCAAGGAGAAATCGAGCACTACTCGCACAGTGGCCGTCGCGCGGCGCAAGTGGAGAATGTGCGGCGCAAGTGGGCTAAGCGCGGCGCGAAGTGGAGAATGGGGAGAGGGAGGGAGAGGGAGGGAGGGAGGGAGGCAAGGCGAGCGAGCGAGGAGCAGCAAATCCCGAGCGACGA
>KN805385.1:535670-673246 GCA_000818945.1 Schizochytrium sp. CCTCC M209059 | reverse complement strand
GGCGGCGGCGGCGGTGATGACGGCGGCGACGCAGATGAGGCCCGCGCAAAGGTGCCGCGGACTGGGACTGGCGGCGACGCGAGGAACGAGATTCGCCATGCAGAGTGGTGGTAGTTGTACGAGTATGGCTACCAGGATGCTCAGCACCGAAAGCACTGTGGACAAGGAGCCGCAGGAAGGCTTGGGTGAAGACTTGTACGGGCTAGCCTCCGTCCAAGGACCGCGGCCGTCCCACGAGGACGCCCATTTGGTCGTGGAAAGCGGCGCGCTTGGCATGGATGCCGTGTCAGCATTCGGCGTCTTTGATGGTTTTGGCGGAAGCGAGATCTCGACCATGCTGAGCAAGACGGTCCTCGACGAGGTCCAAGAAGCCATGAAGGAATACAAAGTGAACACCGAGGACCCGAGCGGCCGGCATAATGCTGAACTCATTGCCCTGAGTATGCGCGACGGCTTTCTCAAGCTGGATGAGAAGATGGTGGCGCTCGAGGCGGAGTCCGGATCCACGCTCGTCATGATGCTCATGACCCCGACGCACCTTGTCATTGCGAACGTCGGCGATTCTCGCTTTGTGCTTTCGTCCAAGAACGGCACATCAATGTTCACCACCAAAGACCACAAACCGACCAACGAGAAAGAGTTCGCGCGCATCGTAAATACGGCAGGTGGCTTTGTCGAGTACGGCCGTGTCAACGGGCGTTTGGCGGTCGCGCGCGCCTTTGGGGCAAGTTACTTTAAAAAGGACCCCTCAAGAGGACCTCTTGAACAGGCGGTTACTCCTGAGCCGGATCTTTTCATATTCGAGCGCAGCGACTTGCATGACTTTGCCATTCTCGGCACTGATGGTTTGTGGGATGTCTTTTCGCCCCACCAAATCATCGGCAACGTATTGCCATTTATCAAACCCGAGCCTACGCGTGCAGCTCCGGACGCTAAAGACGACAGCGAAGCATTTTGGGCCTGGTTCGCGGCAAACCCGACTGCGGCGCGGCCTTCGAACTTGCGTAGTCTCAACGACGTGAGCATGCAGCTTTGTGTCGACAGTCTCAACCGCGGGTCTACCGACAACGTGACCGCTCTGATCATCAAATTCTAAAACAGCCTCAGCGGGGGCTGGTCTACCTCTTTCCATTCCCGACCAACACTGAGTCCTTTCTTGTCTGTGAACTATTTTTTAAGCCTTATTTTTGGTTTCTTGCTGTTTCTGCCTGCGTGTCTGCGTGTCTGCCTGCCTGCCTGCCTGCCTGCCTTTCGTTCTGCGCACTTTTCGATCTTGCAAAAAAAGAGAGAAAACAATCCAATGCCATGCCAAGCCTCAAAGAATTCTACCTTCTCTTTCCATTTCGCTTCGTTTCTCTGGGTGTCGTTTGGTTCGTAAAATGCACACTACCAGCAAAGTTGAAAGAAACAAGCTGAACGGGTGATCTGTAGTATTGCACACGACACGAAAAAAGTAAAAGGGGAGAAAAAAGAAAAAAAAAGTCGAACTGATCGATGAAATTGAGAAGTCGCATTATACCATGACACTCTCTGGCCATTCATTCATTCATTCGCCCGTCCCTTCTTTTGCTTTGGCTTAGATGACACCGACAGTGTCGTCCGTGGGGGCACGCGAGAAACCATTCGAGTTGTGGCCACCAGAAAACGAGTTGAGTTCCTCGAGAGGCATGTACTCAGAAAGGATATCACGAACCTCTTCCTGCATTTGGCGCCGCTGGCGCTTCTGGTAGACAAAGGCAGCGGCGCCGACGGAGCCTGTCACAAAGATGACAATGAAGAAGATTTTGGCGCCACTCATTCCAGACTTCTCCTCTGCCGTCTTCTTGACCTCCTCGACAGTATCATGCGTGCGACTGCGGCACTCGATGGCATCCTTGACGCACTCGTTTGTCTCCACGCAAAAGTACGTGTTGTCGCCACTTTCAGTAGCGCACTTGGCAGAGATGCAATGGCGGAACGTGTCCGAGTCCACAACGTCGATTGCGCACGCGCAAATCTTGGGGCGGTTGCTGGGGTCAAAGGATTCGCAGAGAAGCCAGGTGATGAAGCGCGGGGTATGGCTAAAATCCTCCCGTACACCATTCACCGCGAGCTGCGTTGTGAAGATGCTCTCGTCGCGGATGCGCTTCGTGTCCTCCTGAACAAGAGACTCCCAGTGCGAGTCGGTTGTTAGGCAAGACTGGACCTTGCTCTCATCAAAACCTGAAATCGACTTGGCGGCTCGTTTGCTGCATGCCTCCAGGCTGTCCGCAGAGCCGCTTGCCTCGAGAGAGCATCCGAGAGCTTCAAAGTTAGACATGAAGGACCACCAGATGCTCGAGTCGGCGTGCACGTCCCAGATGCACTTTTGGCGAATGTTCTCGCGAACCAAGTCGGCACCGTTCTGTGCGCGCGATCGCATGTTGACGGGAAGAGAGCAGTATCCCTTGCCAGAGGAGCTGGTGCGGCACAGGTCCGGGCAAAGGCCGCCATTGCATCCAAAGGCCTCGTCCGGAAAGAGGAGGTAGCGAGGTCTGAACTCGTACTTGTCATTGCGGAATTTTTTGAAGGCTTTGTCCACAATCGCCACGGTCGAGAGCTGAGCGACGAGATTGTCGGCCGTTTGCCACATCTCCCAAGACACCTCGTTCAAGGCAGGGACACTCAGCTCCATGTTGACGAGAACCTTGTTGTTGGAAGAGCACATGCTACCCAGCTTGCCGCCAGAGCCACCGTTAGCGGCCTGCTCGAGGCAGTCTTTGATGAGCTGGCCGTCATACTTGGGAATAAGAAAGGCAGGGATCGTCACGTCATCGCCACTGTTATCATATGCCATGTAAGGGAGCGCGTCGTCCGTGGGGCCGTCGCAGTTTTCCGCCCATCGAGAGCCCCAATTGGTCCTGCGCGAGTTCAGACAGTTGTTGTTGACCACGATGAGGCCATTCGCGCCCTTGCTCTGGGCAATTCGCGCCTTGGTCGTGAACGTGCAGGTACCCCGATCCACCATGAAGATCCGGCTCACGCTGCGATCGTTCGAGTTCGCCGTGTTGACCTGGTAGTTTTCGTCGCAGCCATCTGCGTCGCCGGAGGTCACGTACTCAATGTCGCCAATGATGTTCTGCTTGCTCGGGGTTCCGAAGAGAGCGTCCCGGTGGAAGATGGAGGCATCATTGTTCACCTGGAAAAGCTTTTGCTTGAGTGCGTTGGGCCCGACGAGGTTGAGATTGGTCGACGACGATCCGTCAGCGTCCAGCTCGGCGCGCGCCGAGGGCACCAGGAGCGCCACGACGGCCGCCATGGCCAGAGTCAGCCTCATCGTGTGCATGTTGGCCGACTGTTACAAGAGAGTTCCTCGTTTCCACGCACGCACGGCTTCGCCTGCCTGAACCCGATCGATCCGCGGCACCGGCCCGCGCTCGAGAGCTCTCAAGCGAGCGAGCGAGCGAGCGAGCGACCGACCGAGGGACCGCCGCGCTCCGCCTTCGCTGCGTCTGCGTCTGCGCTCCTCAGAAACGCCGCTCGGCCTCCAGCTGTCGCTCGCCAGGACTCCCGAGGTCGTCCAGTTCGAGCGAGCTTCGACTCAGTTCAATTCAAACCCAACCGCGCGCCGCGCCGCCCGACCCGCGCCGCTGCCGCTGAGCGCCGCTTGTGCGCCGCTGCGCGCCGCGGCCTGCCCGCTGCAGCTCGCGCTCTCCGCGCTCGCCCCCGCGCCCGGTCTCGCGCGCCGTCGCCCGTCGGAGTTGAGTTGCGTCGGAGTTGTCCCTGCCTCGAAAGCGCTCTGGATCGATCGATCGATCGATCGATCAATCCACCGAGAGATTTCGCTTTTTTTGGTGTTTTTTTTCCCTTTTTCTCCCCTTTTCTCCCCCCCTTTTCCCCCAGTTCGGCGAACGCCGGCGAATCGGGTTTCCCCGGCACCGGCCCGCCCCCCCTTATCGCCCAGCGGCCGGCCGCCGCTCGGCGCCACTCCGCGGCCCGGTTCCGCCGACGGTTGGCCGACCCGTGCAAGGGTCGCGGCCGGGGCGTCGGAAAAACCTGCCGTCGGGTAAATAGCGGGTTGAGGGAAGGAAGGGAGGTCGGGGAAACCGGAGGCGGGAAAGGGCGACGTCTCCGGGATGCGAGCGAAGACGGCATGGACGGGGAAGGGCACGGGGAAGACGCGGGTATGCGCGCGGGGGAGGATCGCGCAGATCGAGATTGGGCAAAGGGCCGGGCAGGGGGAGAGGGAGGGAGAGAGGGAGCGAGCGCGGCGGAGGAAAGGAAAAGGAGGGCGGGATGGGCGCCGCAGGGTCCAAGGAGGACGAGCTCCGGCGCGAGGAGATCGAGGAGCTCGAGGAGCAGACGGGGTTCACGGGCGACCAGGTCCTCGAGCTGTACAAGCGGTTCCGCAAGCTGGACACGGAGGCGCATGGAACGATCACGCGCAGCGAGCTGCTGCGTATCCCGGAGCTGAGCATGAACCCGATTGTCGAGAGGGTGCTGGCGCGTCTGCATTTTTCGGAGACGTCGAGGATCAACTTTACGGACTTTCTCAACATTCTCGCGGTGTTCCGCCCGAAGAGTGACCCCAAAGATCGTCTTCGCGTCCTTTTTGATGTCTTTGATGAGGATAGTCAAGGCCTCATCTCCCGCGAAAACATTATTAGTGTGCTCAAGAGTATGGTCGGAACCCAACTCACCACCGAGGAGGTTGAAGACATTGTTGATGCTGTCGTCGAGGACATGGACGCTGATAAGGACGGTCACATTTCTTTTGAGGATTTCTCTGCTCGTCTCTTGCACGGGGGCCTGCCGGACAAGATGACCGTGCCAGTATGGCACTCGGATGATGATGAGGTCGACGGCTACAAGGCCGTTGCATAGCTTTGATGATTGTTTCTTTGTTTCTTTGTTTCTTTCTTTGTTGGTTGGTTGGTTTGCTTTTCTTTGCTTTGCTTTAGCACCCCAGCTCTTTATGATACGCCTTGTTAAGTCCGGTGCATACTTCTTGAAATATTAGCCCTCACTTGTCTTGATTGATCTATGAACCGTTTACCGCGCATCGTCTTTAGATTCCCTGAAAGAAATGTAAGAGGCATACAGGATGGTCAAGGCATTCATGATTCAAGCAAAGCAAACAAGCGTTTTGACAAATATTGAAAACCAAGGTTAAACGATGTTTTCTGGAAATCAAAGTATGTGAGGAGAATATCGACGAATCGGCCAAGCCATGTCTTCGCGTCCTTCGGAAATCTTGACAAACATAAAAGGATCAAATCGCACTTTTTTCAGTCGACGGGTCGTGCAGCACAAACCGGCCCCATTTTCTATTCCTCTTCCCCCCCCACCCCACCCCTCTTCTTGCTATGAACGAATGCATACACCTCTTTGTACTTTGAATTTTAAAAGGCGAACTCCTTTCCGAGCAAGCGCACGAGACGGTCATTGTGCGGGGCATAGATGGCTTCGAGGCGAGCGCGTGTCTCGGCATCAATAGGAGTGTAGGCTCGCGTGTTCTTGGGCTTGGTGTCGGCGATGCGAGCCGGGGGCAGACCTAGAAATCGAAAGACGCGTGCCATCTCAGCCTGCGTGTTGGCAGCAAGCCGATCAAGACGAAGAAAAAGAAACTGTTCACGCGGAAACACCTGAAGCCAACGTTCAATCTGCAGCGCATAGAAACCGCGACCCACGTACGAGTGTCCGCCATGCGTCATGGGCGCCGTGCGAAGGTAGTCTTCCTCAAAACGATCGCCGTCGACATTGTCGAGATCTGCGTCAAGTGTGCCTGTTGACTCGAGACGTGCCAAATCCTCGGCAATAAGTTCTTCAAAGGTTTTGTCAGCCACGACGCCGCGACGACGAAGCTGATCCGGAGTTCCCGTCATATCGCGCGTCATCTGAAAATGAGAAAACGCACGCTCAACAGGGTCACGCAAAATGACCACCAAGCGCGCGTCCGGCGCAACGCTTCGCAGGCGCTTGGCAACCTCGATTCCACCCAAAAGGTAACTCGGAGTTGCCTCGCCAGAAACGACGAATTCACCGGCCTGGACGCGCTCGAGCAAGGGAGCCATCTCGAAAATATTCATGTATCGCTCCGCTAACTCGCGGTCCACCGCAGGAGTCTTAGGATCGGCCGTGGCGAGCCTTGCGTCAAGAAGCTGAGCGGCTTGTGTGGCAACCTCCCCTTTCGGCGTCCACTTTTGCAAAGCATCCCAACGCCAGTCGAGCGCATGCGGTTCCTTTTGCTTGGCACGGACAATTGAAGGATGTTGGACAATGTATTCGTACAGCGAAGTCGTTCCGCACTTCATGGCTCCCAAGACAGCAAAAAGGCAGGGAACCTGTCGCCGCGCTTCCATTGCGGCATGAAGGGCTGCGCGACGCTCCAGGTCATTGACAAGCAATGGAAGATCCAGCTCGGGTCCAAAGGCCTCCAAAACACCTGCCTTGCCAAGTCTCTCCTCGAGAAAGATAATAAAGTCGACCGCCGTGCACTCACCGTCCGCAAATCGACGCGAAAAGGCCTGCAGATCCTTGAAACCGCCGCCGCCGCCGCCGCTACCGCCACCGCCACCGCCAGCCTTGTCGCCGGCATGCGCATCTATCCACAGACGCGCCAGCTTTTTTGATCGACGCACGCGCTCCTCTGCGGATAGTTCGCCTTCGCCGTCGGGGCTCGAAGTGCTGCTGCTGCTGCTGCTGCTGCCGCCGCTGCTGCTCTCCTTCTCTTCGGCCAAAAGGTAGTCGACAGCTCGCACCGCTGCCTCGTCTAAAAAGATAGCGCGCCGTGTCTGCACAACCGTTTGTCCAGGCTGCAGCTTAAGTCGCGGCAACTCGTCGGCAAGATCTAGCTCTACATAGTCAAAGATGAGATGCACGCGGTACTGATCCCAATTGTTGATGACATTGTGCTTTGCGCGATTGTTCAGTTCAATGGCCACACCCGTTTCAAAGGCGACGCGCTCGAGAGAGTCATCGTTGTGTCCGGCCTTGAAGACAACTTGCTTGTCTTCGTTTCCGTGCTGATCGCTCGTCACGAGCGGCACGTGCACGCGATGCGAGCGCGTAGACCAGAGACCGGTATCATGATGAGCCGGGATCACCTTTCCGGGAGGGAGTCGCGCCAGTAGGCAGCGAATCACCTGCTTCGTTTGAATGCCAAGCGACGAAAAGATGCCCTCAAGCTCGTCGCGCCACGACTCGAGCCAGGGCAGCTCGTAGACGCGCTCGAGAAGGTCATCACAAAAGACAAAGATGGCTTGATCGACGCCCAAGGTGTCGTGGAATGCGCGGCGTAGCCGCACGTTGGTCTTTTGGCCATCCGCTGTCCAAATGGCCGGCTCTTCGGCATGGAGTCTCGCGCGCAAGACATCTGCCTGTTCGTGGACCGGGCCGTAGCGCCTCCAGCAGTGCTCGGGCCCAAAACCCTTGGCTGGTGTCTCGGCGGAGGGGACCTTTTTCAGACTACATCACAAGATCGTCGAGGCAGACGTCAGTATCGCTGTGTCACTCCATTGATCTGCTTGTCATGCTCTCTTCGAGCTCGCCCGCTACGCGTAGAGCGCGCTCGCTTTTCAGGCAGGCACGCAGAGCGAGCGTCCGGGCCGGCAATGTTTACCATTCCTGTCTCCTCCTCGCCTCTCCTCTTCTCTCTCTCCACCTCCCCGTGCTTGTTCACCATTGCACAATCAACCCCTAACGAACGTACCCGAGATCCAAGCGCGTCTCCGTCAACGCCACCATGGTCTTCTTCGCTGCGCGCGTCGCCCGGCGAGAATGACCTCGCCGCCTTTGGCAAGCAAGAAGTTCTGCGCCCGGACCGTCTGTGTTGCGCCGCGCCGCGATTGGTGCACGGCCCTTCGCGGTCTTGGATGACTAGCCTCATAACTAGTCGCAAACAGTTACGACTAGTTTTTCGGGGCTTGAGCGGTTCACCTACGTACGTACAATAGCGGCCACGGAGGGAAGGAGATTGTGCAGATTTCGCGACTCGCTCTCGCAAACCGTGCATCGTGCTCGGCCGCGAGGGATATCGAGCGCGCGGGCAGCTCGGCCAGGACGAGAGGTTCTCGCGGCTCTTACCGAGGGGCGGGAGCGGCGACGAAGCGAACGCGAGACAAAGAAGCCCTGTGCTGAGCGTGGCTGACCAATCCGACAGACCGTAGCAGCTCGAACGACAGCCGACGGTCAACGTGGATTTGAGGGCCGCTAGCGAGCGAGTGCACGCAATCAAGCTGGGCTAGTACTGGCGAGTGAAGGAAGCGCACGTGGGCCGCCAGCAGCACTAGAAGCAGCAGCAACGGCAGCAGTTGCTTTCGTGACACAAGAAATTTGTTGCAGCCACCGAAAGGCGCACTCACTGTCAAGCGGTTCACTTCCAGCACGTGGAGAAGAACGGCTGCAGCTGCGGCTCGTACGCACGTGCAGCACGGGGTGCGGCAGCAAAAAGGTATTTCACCCACGGAGGACTTAGAGGTAGAAGAAAACCATGTCGCAGAGAAGCGCGCCGAGCAAGCTGCGCGTGGCGACGAGCGTGCTGGTCTTCAGACACGGCGACAGAAGCCCGGCGATCAACTTCTTCGCCAAAGAGCAAAGCGCAGCGCCCACGCTCGCAAAAAAGCAGCGTAAAGAAGAGGAGCTTCAGAAGAGCGGAGTCAGCAAAGGACCCGAAGCCCCTGAAAGCATTGAGGAAATCAAGGCATGGTCCGATCGACTGCCCACCCTCGAAGAACTCGACAAGTACAATGAACAGTTTCCCGTGCTGCACGTTGATGGCATGCACGATGCGCATGCAGTCGTGCAAGAGGCCCCGACCCCCTCGAGTATTGATAACCGCGAGGACCCCTTTGGCAAGTTAACACGTCGGGGCATGTCGCAGCTACATGCAAACGGTGTGGCCTTGCGAAAACGCTTCGACACCCCACTCAAGCCCGAAGAGGTCCAACTCTTTTCCTCGGACTATACGCGAACGCACCAGAGCGCACAGTGCTTGCTTCGAGGTCTCTTCGACCTTGATACGGCAGATCTCGGCTCCAGAAAGGATCTTTGCGTTCCTGTTCTTGTGCCTCCGCGCGCGCTCAATGTCGCCAATTCGTGGGATTCCAAGCCGCGTCTCAGAGAGCTTGCGTCATCATCAGCAACCACCGATTCCTTCTTCACCGAGGTGGAGAAAGAACATGAAGAGGCGCGAGAGACACTCATTGCCAACTTGCCATATTACCAGGAGAACCCAGAAAACTTCTTTTGGATCTACGTCTGCGACTACTACGTAACGCGCGAAGCGCATGGGCTCCCCATCGATCCAAACGTGAAAAATGTCCGCGACAGCGCACTTTCTGCCAATTTGAAGCGATTTTTGCGATGGTACACGGTCGAAGCGATATCCGATCTCGCTGCAGGCGACCTCTTGCGCGCGGTACACTCACACATGGAGCGGGCACTGAGCGGAGACGAAAACACGAAACGTCTTCTTTGCTTCAGTGGCCACGACATCACCATTTTGCCCGTGCTTTGCGCACTGGGATTTCGCGAAGGCGCCGAAAATGACGCCGATTTTGACAAGCACTGGCCTCCGTACGCTTCGACCTTGCTTTTTGAGCTCCTCGTCGCGGACGAGCCCACCCCGACTTCTTCCTCCGGCAGTTCTGTCGAGGACTCTGGCGAGGACGATACCGCCGCTGCTTTCGTGCGTGTCGTATACAACGATGAGGTCCTCGCGGGCCCCGAACCCATCGACCGTTTCTGGGCCGAGCGTCCCATTTTCGGCCTCAAGTTCAACCAAGCAGGCGAGGGTCACCTGTGACGGTCTCTTGCACTCACAGTCATTTCATTCATCGCTAATTTTGCTATCTTTTGTCTTTGGTCGTCGCTGTCGCGAGCAAGTGCTCAAAGCAAAAAGTCGCTGCCGCCTGCGACAATAAGTGAGTGAGTGCCATTGTGTTGAGCGAGCGGGCAAGGGCGACTGGCCGACCAACGAAGGAGCTTGAGCGAGCGAGCGAGCGGGCAAGGGCGGGCGGTCAGTCTCGTGGCGCTACGCGCTCACCCCATAAGCAAAGCCACAGGCAACCAAGCCGGTCATCGAGTGAGTCAGTCCATGGACGGCGCCATGACGGACCAAGGCACGCGCCGCGGCCACCTACAGACGATCTTCGAGGGCGGCAAAGGAAACGCACTTCAAGCGTGCGTGGCCACACTGGTTGAAGCCGAGACGCTCGAAGAGGTGCCCAATTTTATAGAGAGCGGCGCGCAGTACATGGAAAAAGTGAACGAGTTTCTTGCTCGCAACGTCCCGCGTCTGGCCTTGGTCAAGGTGGACCTCTCGCAGACGGAAGGAAAGTTACCCTTTCCTGCGGCTCAGGGGACACGCGCAGTCGTTGCGGGCAAGTCGCCACGCGGAGATTTCAAGCATTGCTGCGTCTGCAAAGTTGGGAGCGACGGCGTCTCGCTGGAGGAATGGCACGACCCGCACCCCGATGGAGGCTTCATCGAGGCCCCCTTTTCGTGGGCAGGCTTTATTTGTCTCAAGTAGATCATGCATGAGCATGTGGGCGCGCGCGGAAGTAAGCAATAATTATGTTGACGATCTGCAGCCAAACGTTGCACGAATCCAAGAAAAGAAAAAAAAAGTCACGCATCAAAGACTACGCATACGTTTACTTTCTCTACCAGACGCGGAACGAGTGTCTACGAGACGAGACCAGAATTTAAGCGCGCACTGACTCGTGAAAAACGAGTCCCTCGCTTGCAAGACGATCAAGTGCGGGCTTGTAGATGCTCTTGAGTGTCGGCACAAGCACTCCCGTGGCACGAGACGCCAGGGGATCCACAGGATCGAGCATGAGCTCGACGCCAATAGCCGCCGTCAAACCTACGGTCCGCGCCATGGCGGTGTCAGACTTTGAACCATACACAAGAAGCTTGCTCGAGCGCTCGCCGTCATTGAAGCTGTGCTGCATCACAGTCATGTCACGCTCACCAGGCTTGAGAGCAAGCTTGGACTCGAGGAGCGCACAAAGGCCATCCATGGCAGGTTGCGCGCCGTGTTTCTTGTCATCATAATTGGCGTCCAGCAACCACTGCACAGCGTCAGCGCCTGGCGAACCACTCTTGGGAAAGGCTGCCAGAATCTCGGCCAGGCTCGTGTCTTCCCGCAAAAAGCCTGCATTGACGAGCTCAATCATGAGCGCCGAAAAGCCTTCGTAGCGAAGCGTGCCACGGAAGCACGTTGCGGCCTCTGGAATCCGGTACGCCTCCGCATACATGGTGGAATCGCGATTCGGAAGCTGCTCGAGAGCAAGCGAGGGAAGATTGTACATGCGAAAAGGTTCGGCGGCCGTTAGCAAATCCTCGCCACGGACTTGGACCACGGCGCCATCTTTGAGGTACTTTGCCGGATTGCGCATGGCCATGAGCACGCCGCGAGGGGACCAGGAAAACTTGTACCCAAATGGATTGTCCGCAGCTTCAGGGGCAGGAAGGCCGCCACATACTGACGAAAAGCTCTTGACCTCGATGCCCTCTTCATGCATCTCGTCAATGACTTGCTGTGCGCTCATGTGATCCATGCCAGGGTCGAGGCCCATCTCGCAAAGGATAGGAACACCCTTGGCCTTGGCCTCTTCATGCAAAGAGCGCATTTCGGGACTCACATAGCTTGCTGTGACAAGAGGCGTGCCTGCCTTGATGCAGTGGCGCGCCACGGGAACGTGCATCGTCTGCGGCAAGAGGGAAATGACAGCATCGCAGTCCTTGATGAGCGCCGCCAATCGATCATCCTCTTTCTGCGCGTTGAGCAAAACGGCTTCCAAGTTCGTCCTGCCTACGCGCGCACAGAGGCTCTCGGCTTCCCCTGGCATTGCAGAGACAACGAAAACGTGGCGGCTCGAGTCCCGCGAGAGGAGCTCTGCGCAAGGCTTGGCCACCATGCCCGCGCCGAGAACGGCCACCTTGGTAAGCGAGGGCGCAATAAGTTTGGATGATGAACCCTTGCCCTGGTCCAAGAATCCCGCAGTATCCTTGGCATCTGGTCCGGGTCCCAGGCTCAGAGCACGTTGCATCGCAAGGGTGCGACCACCAGCGAGCGCCCCCGCCGTCTCGACACGCGGCGTTGCACCGCCTTGGTCGGCTTGCGTGTCTTCGCACTCACCAGGAGGTTGAATCGTGGCCTTGAAGTCGCCATTACAAAACGAAGAAGGTAGTTCCTCAAGCTTGGCTTCCGCCTCGGCAAACTCTGGGTCACCCACCAAGGTGTTCATTCTTGTAAGTACTTGGTCCAGCTGCTTGCGACCGCCGTCCATGGTGAGCTGCAAGAGCATCGTGCTCTCACACTGGGATCCTACCATGCACTCTACAATGTGGAAGCGCCCGTGTGGACTTTGCGCCTCGACGATGTCAAGCATGCGATTCACGAGACCGGTGTCAAAGAGATGACCCGAAAGTCGCAGCACCGCGCTTCCTTCGATCTGGAGCGACGAGCGCTCATCTGTGAGCGGCAAGCCGTTGAGCTCGCGAAGACGCTCTCTGCGGAGCTGGTCAATGTAGGTGTAACGCGGGCGAAGCTCGCCCTGATCGGCAATGCAAGCACCTTGGAGTTCGGCTGCAAGCGATGCGGTCGGCGTCCCTTGCCCGAGTTCGGCCACAAAGGGGAGAAGATAGTCGCCAAAGTGCTGACTGGCCTCGCGGGGGAGCTCACTGGGCAAAATGTCGACGCCCATGACGTCGAGATCCTTTTTTGGCCCAAGGCCGACAAGAAACGGGTCCTCGATGGTAGTCGATCGGTCGAGAATCTCGATGCCACCCCCGATATCGCACGAGATGTCCGCTACAAAGTGCAGACGGCGGTCCAAGTCTGTGCGCTCGAGGTCCCGCTTGGCGAGCACGCGAGGGAATCGAGCGTCCCAATAAATGCCATTGACCAGAACGTTTGCATGACGCGCGAGTCGCTCGTAAAAGACAGACTTGTACTTTTCCGGCGCAGTATAGTACTCTTTGCGATCGAAGCCGCCGTCCGTGCGACGTTCGACCATGTGGTGCAGGTCAACTTGGCAGCCAATGATGGGCGGAAGATCCTTTCCTTCGTGTAGCACCCTTTCGAGGTCCTCCGGTGGCACCATGCGATGGGGCACGTGGTAAAAGACCTGGCGCGCACCTTGGTTGACGTTTCCGCGACCGGTAAAGAGAAAAACAAGCGGATCGAAGCGATCCGGCCACGTTTGCTGAGCACGCTGTTGCGCAAATGCGCGACCGGCATCGCGAACGGCGCACTTGGCCGTCTCGTACGAGGGATACATGTACGCAGATCCGACGGAGAGAAATGGGGAGCTAAGACCGTGGTGCAAAAGTTGCTGGCCTACGCCGCGAATGGCGTCGATCATGCCGGCCATGCCGGCATACTGTCCAAATGCGACGAGACGTGGAGCCCCGGCTGTGCCGTTTTTCGTAATGCATTCGTAGTCGATGAGTCGGATGTTTTTTTCAAGAATTTTGTCAAGGAGCTCCATGTTTTCGAGCTGGCCTTTGATGGTGTGGCTGAAAAAGAGATATGTCTTGTCCTTGAGCAAAGTATCGATGGGCGCTTGTTTGACGCCGAAAATCGCGGCGCAGCCGCTGAGATCGTCGCTCAGCGTTGCGCCAGCTCGCTCGAACTCGCCATCGGCAAAGACGCGTTTCCCGCTGGGCTGTACGACCACGTCGACGCCATACTTGTTCACCAGTCGCTGCACCTGTTCGGGCGTGAAGGGCGCTCGCCTTTCCCAGGCGCTGTACGCCTCCCGGACGATGCCCACGCTCCCTCGCGTCCCTGCCCGCATTTTCTTCCTGCAGTCTTTCCTTTCTTTCGAAGTTCTATCTTCGAGTTCTGTTTCCTCCTTGCTTGCTTGCTTGCTTGCTTGCTTGCTTGCTTGCTTGCTTGCTTGGGTACTTGCTTGCTCACTCACTTACTTGCCTGCTTACGTGCTCCCTTGGTTGACGAATTACGTGTCGGCTCAACTCGAACGTGAACGAACGCCAACGGGCGCGGCGGCGGCAACCCGAACGGCGAGGGCCTCGCCGTTCTTTCTCGCCGGCCGCCGGACGGTCCACGATTGGCGGGGCGGGTTCTTTCTTTCCCCTCCTCCTCCGGGTCCTCCCTCGCCCATGCACCGCCCACCTGCGCGCGCAACCGAAGCGCGTCTGCTCGCCTCGCTCTCCCGCCTCTTTGCGCCGCGCCGCGGCCGGGCCGGGCCGGGCCGGGAGCAGCCCGCCCGTGGACTGGGAAATCTCCTCGCGCGCGAACCCGTTGTTGTTGTTGTCGTTGTCGTTGTTGTTGCCCCTGCTGCCGTTGCTGTTGCTGCTGTTGTTGTGGTTGTTGCGCTCTGCTTCGGTGTCACTGACGGGGATCTTTCTTCTCTGCCTGCAACAGCAATTTCCGCGCGTCGTGAAGCGTCCCACGCGCTCACAGGCAGTCGCTGGCGCAAGGCCTCGCGCTTCCGGGAATCCCAGGGCGCGGAATCATTCGGTGGCACGTACGGCGCACGCGACAGCGGCTGCGAGAGGAGAGCGACAGCAGCGCAGGCAGGCAGGCAGCCGGTGCAGAGGGCGGTGGCGGATCTCGGCTTGGCGGCAGTCCGTGGGTTTACTGACGGTATTGTGGAATACGTGGTGGTAAAGAAACACGTACGTAGTACTAAAGTACTACGTCCTAGGTATGCATGATCATCGCCATTGACATCGACGGAATGCACGAATTGCTTGATAAATGTTGTAAATAACATGGATCTGGGACGAAACTTTCACCTTGGCGACGTTCGACAGCGATCAAGGGACCGACCGGGCAACGAGGGAGGGACCGAGGGCAACAAAAATGTCCGCCTCCGCGCCGCGACGGTTGCCAGAGGCATCGATCGATCGGTACGGCGTGACGGATTGACTAACAGTAAGAAACGGATAACGACGGTGCAAATAGTCTAAAAAGCGAGACCGGTGAAGGAATTAACTCGCCACCGGCGCAAGAAATGTCAAGCTTAATGACGAGGAAGATCGTGCGCTTCCCCTGCTACTACCTGCCGGCACGATTGTTTGCGGCTCGCCTCGAGACGCCTCGGCCCCGGACTCGAGGACGCCAGCGGCCGCTAATCGCTGGTGCTTCCTTACTTGCTGGCTGGCGGGCTGGCTTGCCGGGGGCCGCGAGCGCGTGCGTTGCGATTCGGAAGGAAGCCTGCACGCTCGCTCTGCAGCGCTGGGGGTTCTCGGCAGCGGCCACTGTGTTACTACAGCCATGACGGCCATCGCTCGTCAAGACTTGGATGGGCGCTAACTGTCGCGCGCGAGCTTGGCCACTCGGCTTGCGGCGGGTAGCCCTGGCGGGTGAACTCGCTTTTCCGCCCTTGAGGTTGTAGGTCCGAACGCGATCCTCGCGTTCGACCGAGGCCATAGGCATGGCGCATGGCGCATGGCGCATGGAGTTTCAAAACGCGCCATGGCGCCGCCACCACCGGGCGTGCGATAGCGGAGTCCCGCGACGGCGACCCGAGCGCGGCTTCGCGGCTTCTCTCGCGCACCGTGCCGGGAACGCTCGCCTCGAGCCGGTCCGAGTCCGCGCGGCCGGCCGGCCTCGCGCGCAGGCTTTGTGCCGCACATGGCATTTCTCACGAGGATCCGCCATGGCCGTCCCCTGCCGCCCTCCTCCCCATCTCGCCGCGCGTACCTTCCTTCAAGGCGCGGCGACCACTCCGCTCCGCTCCGCTCCACTGCCGGCGGCACGGCACGCGGCTTCGCTCTGCTCTGCTGCTGCGCGCTCGCGGGGTCGCGGTGCTCCTCCTCGTCGCCGTTCTGCGGCCTCGAGCGAGGCCCGCATTGGCTCCGCATTCACTCCTTCTTGCGTTCCTTCCTTCACTCAATCTTTCCATTCCTCCACTCAAGTTCCCCGTTTCTTCACTCGCAAAGAAACGAACAAAGACTCCCCGTCCCCGCCATTCCGCGGATTCCGCACTTGCGGCGCCGATAGCGGACTTGCGGCGCGCGGATAGCGGACTTGCCCGCGGCCGTTGCAAGTGGCCTTTCCTGCGCCTGCCGCTCTGCGTCCCAGCGTCTCCTCCTTCGCTCGGGACGCGGACCAGATCCGCATCGTCGGTCGCGAGAAGAGAAGCTTCTTGAACGTCTTCGGCGAAGAGGGCGACGGACGGCGCGCGGGAGAGCGGGCGGGCGGGCGAGGGCGAGGGCGCGGCGCAGGGACGAGGCGGCGGTGGATGTTGGCGAGCGGCGCGGCGCGCGCGGGCAGGCAGGCAGGCGTCGTGCGCGGCGCGGCGAGGATCAGCGACGTGGCGAGGACCATGTCGACCTGGAACGCGGCCAAGGCGCTCGAGGCGTTCGGGCTCAGCGCCTCCGAGGTGAACCCGGGCGTCTTCGACGGCAAGGAGTGGAAGGCGAGCGGAGACGTGCACGAGGCGCTTAACCCGTCCACGGGCGAAGTCCTCGCCAAGGTACAGTTCGGAACCAAGGAAGACTATGAAAGGTGCGCCGCCAACGCGGTCGCGGCCCAGAAGGAGTGGCAGCTCATGCCCGCGCCCCAACGAGGAGAAATTGTGCGCCAGATCGGCAACGCGCTCATCGAGAAGCGCGACGCCATGGGCGCCCTGCTCTCCCTGGAAATGGGCAAGATTCACGCCGAAGGCAAGGGCGAGGTCCAGGAGTTCATTGACATTTGCTTCATCGCCTGCGGACTCTCGCGCTCCATTCCCGGCCAGGTCGTGCCCTCGGAGCGCACCGAACACGCCCTCATGGAGATTTGGAAGCCTCTTGGCACCCTTGGCATCATCACGGCCTTTAACTTCCCCCATGCTGTGTGGGGCTGGAACGCCGCTGTTTCGCTCGTCTGTGGAAACACCCAACTCGTCAAGGGCGCAGAGTCCGCCTCGCTCGTCACCATTGCCACGCAAAAGGTTGTCAGCGACGTCCTCAAGGCCAACGGCGTCGACGGCGGCGTGGCCGTGCTCTGCCAAGGCGAGGGCCCCGTTGTTGGAGACGCCATGTGCCGCGACCCGCGCATCGATCTGCTCTCCTTCACGGGCTCAACCAAGACGGGCAAGATCGCCCAGAGGCTTGTCCACGAGCGCTCCGGCCAGACTGTGATGGAGCTTGGTGGCAACAACGCCATCCTCATTATGCCCAGCGCCGACATTGAGCTCGCGCTTCGCTCGTGCGTCTTTGCCGCCGCCGGTACTTGCGGCCAGCGCTGCACTTCTTTGCGCCGCCTGCTCGTGCACGAGGACGTGTACGATGAGCTCAAGCCGCGCCTGGTCGAGGCTTACAAGAAGCTCCCGTACGGCAACCCACTCCACCCCAAGACCCTCGTGGGTCCTATCCACAACAAGGCCGGCATCGAGCTCTTTGAGCGCACCGTACAGGATGCGCAGTCCCAGGGCGGCAAGGTTCTCGTCGGCGGCGGTCGCCCCGACGCTTCTGAGCTCCCTAGCGAGGACCTTGCCAACGGCAACTTTGTACAGCCCACCATTGTCGAGATCGACCCCCACGCCGACATTGTTCAGGAGGAGCGCTTTGTCCCCGTCTTGTACCTTTGCAAGGTCAAGAGCTTCGAGGAGGGTATTGCCATCAACAACCAGGTGGAGCAAGGTCTCTCTGCTGCACTCTTTTCCGCCGACATGCGCGAAGTCTTTGCCTGGCTCGGTCCCGCAGGCGCCAAGCAGGGTGTCGTCAACGCCAACACCAGTTGCAGTGGCGCCGAATGTGGTCTTGCCTTTGGTGGCAATGGTTCCACTGGCTGGGGCCGCGAGTGCGGAAGTGACTCATGGAAGCAGTACATGCGTCGTTCCTCATGTGCCATTAATTTTGGCAAGACGCTCCCGCTTGCCCAGGGCATTGACTTCTCCTAAAAAGAAAGAAAAGAGGAGAAGAAATCCACCCCTGAACCACGGCCGACACCTTGGGCTTGTTGCGTCTGCGCACAGCTCAGTCGGTTCGTCTGCTAGCTGCGAATCAAGATGTCATCATTCATTCACCATGCATTTCAAGGTTACTCTAGAAAAGAAAAGGAATTTCTTTGCTATCTATCTTTCTTACTGTTTGGCTCGTGGAACACTTTACAACGATATAGCGCATGAGCTGAGCTGAACTTGTCCTTGTCCTTTTCCAGAAATAAATAAATAAATAAAAAATCATGCAAAGCCGCATCATCCCAGCATAGTGGTCGGTGTTTCTTGACTTCAACTTGAACTCACCATTGTCATTTCGCTCTCCCATCGACCACATCCATATAGTCCATTGTCAAGCCCTCTTTCTCCTTCTCCCTAAAAGTGAAATCCAATACATGATGAATCAGTGTCTAATTTTTTCTTATAACCTTTTCTTTTCCTAATACCGACGTTGCTTACGATCGCGGCCTCCACTCCCCTCGTCGTACATCCCTCCGCGGCGCTTCTCTCCGATCTGATCGTGATGCGCGTCTCCACGCTCTCGCTCAATTGTACAGCGCCGACAGTAAATAAAGTCACCCGTGACTGGATCTCGTGCGCACTTGCGCTCCGAAGGCGCCTTGTTCGGCGGCAGAGCAAGCGGCTCCGGAACCTTCCACCACGAGGGTGCACGCTCAAAGCGTTTCGCGATCTTGAGCGTCATCACCTGCAAATAATCCAAGATAATATCTTTGGACAAGCAACGCTGATACTTTTGGCGTGCATTCTCGGCAATCTGCCGGCACGCAGCGTCGTTCTCGCGACACCAGAGAATCTGATCGCGAAGGTTCGACAAATCTGCGCGCACGGGAACGTGGTCCGCGCCGAGCACGCCCGCCTGCACATCAATATTGTTTTCGCGAGATCCCTCGTACGGCTTGAGCAGCGGAAAGAACCACATCTCCGAAGCCTCGCATTCCGATTCCACCTTGAGAATGACGCTACCGAGCCGCATCAAGAACGAGTACCGATTGGCAGCGCAATGGCCCTCCACATAGAGAATGTACTTGTAGCGACCCTGCTTGTACATGTCTACATAATTGACACCGCTGACGCCAAGTTCCTCCTTGCGCGTAAAGCGCATTGGCTCCCCAAAGAGCTTCTTGTCGCGAACATTTTCCTTGATGAAACCCGCATCCAAAAGAGGCGGGTCAGACGGTCCGCGGCTGTTCGTGCCCGTGAGTTTCCACTCGCTACACAGTTTGGAAAGGCGCAGGCGCTGGTTCGTTTCGGGCGTCGTCCCACCTCCCGTGGCGTTACCGCGGAAAAAGCACGTGTTCACTTTTTCGCTCCAGTCCTTGTGAAACTTTTCAAAATTGTCCTTGAGGAACATATCGCCTGGTTTGCGCAGTTCGCGCGTGCGTGCGTCCGGAATAAAGGACGAAGGGAACACTTGACCAATGGCCGATGCCCAGTCTTCCGTCGTGGGCACAGGGAGGTCCGCGAACTTGGGGCTGCAGTAGAAGGAGACGATGGGCGCGTACGACGCGTATTTTTCGCGCTCGAGGTCCTTGTCGCGCACGTCAAAACAGAAATCGTACGGCTCCGTGAGGTTCGCCTTAAGCTGCGGATGGTCGCGTTTATTGAAGAAAAATTCGCAATCCGGAACGCAACGCTCGCGGCAAAGAGTTTCCAACATGTGTTTGAATGGAGCCAAAAGATTGTCTCCCCAAATCTGAGAGTGCCGCTCCCCAGGACGACTCTCCTCGTTGCAAATGATATTGCCGTTGGCCCACCACCTCTCCACGGGTAAAATGTTCTCCTTTCGATAGTACTTGCGCTTCAGATTAAAGTAGTCCGTCATATTGGGCGGATCCGTCTTGAGGTACTGGCTCCAGTTGTTTCGGTAATTACGATTGACGAACGGGACAAACATGCGAAGCTCATTATCCTCGATCAAGATGAAGATGCCGCATCGCATGTGGTTAAAGAGGTAATTGAGTGTGTTGAGCGTCGAGGCGCGGTTTGTGCGGGCGTGGAATGGAAGATCGAGACGCGCATCCAGCTGTTCCAAGACAGGCTTGAGCTCAAAGTTACTCGGAAAGCGGTTTGGTCGCGACGTTTCCCACGCCTCGTCGCCTCCGCCTTCGCCTTCACCTTCGTAGCCATTCTCTTGCGCCCTCTTGGTACGCGCAAGATAGTATTGCTCTCCCTCTGGGTGCAGCCGTTTGGGGCTGTGAGCGCGCAGCTCTCGCAGCAGGTACTCATTGACCTGGTCCCAGTCCACGGCGTGCGTGAAAATGTGTCGCAGCGTCGGGTCTGCCGGGTTCGACCCGTACTTGGCGTTTTCCCTCATCCACGCGAGGCACGCCTCGACGGAGTCGAAGAGCGGCACGCCATTCCTAAAGGCCTCGTGCTGCTCCTTCTCCGGCGCGTGGATGCCGCGCAAGAACGCTTTGCCGCTGAGATCAGCCATCGCGGCGCAGTCTCCGTCGTCGCTGCTTGCGCCGCCCCCGTCCTCTCCGCCGCCGCTGCGCACGGGGCCCTCGCGCGCGCTGTGTCCGCCAAAGGTTTTTGCCCTTTAGTCGCCCGCGCAAGGCAGCAAAAACAACAGCCTTCGACCTTCTTGACCTCCTACGACTTTCGCTTCGACTTTCTTGACGTCCCACGACCTCGAGGCAGCTGCAGACGTCAGCTCTCGGCTCGCGGCAGAAGACGGCGATGGTGACCTCCACCTCGAGGTCTGCGCAGGCGCCAGGCGCCACGCCGCGAGTATCTCATCTCGAGGCAGCAAGGCTCTTGTGACGTTGAGAAGGCCAAGGACGACAACGAGGAGGACGAGCAAAAGAGCTTGGTGAGGGAGAAGAAGATTGGTGGAAAACG
Source organism: Schizochytrium sp. CCTCC M209059 (assembly GCA_000818945.1). Classification (NCBI taxonomy): domain Eukaryota; class Bigyra; order Thraustochytrida; family Thraustochytriidae; genus Schizochytrium; species Schizochytrium sp. CCTCC M209059. The sequence continues at coordinate 652,517 of KN805385.1, read as the reverse complement.
CCGGGAAGAGGCCGGTGACGAGGCCGGTACGAAGGCAAGTCTAGTCTGTGCTCGACGGTGTTTAGCTTCTTCGAGACTTGACGCGAGCACACGGTACCAGGATGGCACGGTCGCGGCACGCGGTACCAGGACGGCACGGTCGCGGCACGTTCACGGAGCGCGCAAAAAGTCAAGCGAGGGAGGGAAAACGAGATCCAGCAAAAGCGTATGCACAGCACAGCGTCGCAAAAGAGAAATAAAGAAGAAAACGTCGCACGAGAAGGAAGTCAACTTGCTCACCAAACGTGTCCTTGAAGCAGAGTTCCCAAGCAGCGCTTGAGCACGTAGACCTTCCATCGACGTAAAATGAGTGCAATCGTAAACCTTGGCGATGAGGTCGCAGCAAAGGACGAAAAAGACTTTATCGAGCTCGACGGATCTGTGCTCGAGGGTGGCGGGCAAATTCTTCGAAATTCGGCTGCGCTTGCCGCTATCACAGGCCAGCGTCTGCGTATAAGTAAAGTGCGTGGAAAACGCCCCAAGCCAGGATTCCGAGCCCAGCACAAAGTGGGTCTGCAAACCGTCGCAGCTGCATGTGGCGGCACGCTGCGAGGCTGCGAAGTCGGCTCGAACGAAGTCGAGCTCGAACCGTGTGCAAGTGCATTAGCAGGGCACGACGAAATGGTCGCAGACGCAAAAACCTCTGGGAGTTGTGCGCTTATTGCGCAAGCTGTCGTTCCCGTGCTACTCTTTGCTAATCGGCCAAGCGTTCTCCTTTGTCGTGGTGGTACAGATGTCATGGCCGCACCGCCGGCTGATTTTCTCCTACATGTGCTCCAGCCAACTCTGGTCAAAGCAGGTCTTGGGCCATCGACCATTGAGTTTGAACTCGTTCGACGAGGGTTTTTCCCTCGCGGTGGGGGTGAGCTACGTGTGCATGTTCGCGCACCACCATCAGGCTTTCCTTTGTCTCCATTTATTTTCGAAGAGCGTGGTGCGCCGGTGCACATCGAGGTGCACCTGTGGGCAAGCGAAAAGTGCTTTGACACGCACATCGAGCTCATGTTTGAAGCAGCCAGAGAATCGCTCGAGCATCTCGAACTCCCGCTCAAGCAATCGGTCGCGACTTCTTCCTCTCGTGCCTCGGGGACGCACGCTGGCATTCTTCTTGTTGTCGTCACAGCGTCAGGTCATCGTCTCAGTGCATCTGCCCGGGTCGAATCAGGTGTGGGAGCCGAGCAGGCAGGGAAACTTGCTGCACAAGGACTTCTCGCGGAATTAGCGCATAATGGCTGCGTGGATGAGTATGCTCAAGACCAACTGATCATATTCATGGCACTTGCGGAGGGCACCTCGAGCATGCGCTGCGGGCCGCTCTCATTACATACCCAGGCGGCCATATGGGTTGCCTCGAAAATGACAGGAGCTAGCTTTGCTATTGTTAAGCTTGAGCCCCCTTCTTCTTCAGCGTCCACGTCACCGACCTCTAGCTGGCTTGTGACATGTCAGGGTGCTGGGCTTTCTGCAGCAAGCTGGGCTTCCTCCACAAGCTAGGATTCCTCAGCAAGCCTTCGGTCAGATGCGGATTTCTCTCCAATTTGGATTTCCTCTTTGGCGGCTTACCAACGTTGTGTTAGGGCCTAGACAGAGATAGCCTGGTGGCTCGCTCTCTCTGTGCACCCGGACAGGTATGTATCGCACCTGCCATTTGGCGTATATATATATACCGTGTACGACGTCATCTCGTCGAAAAGTCCCAAGACCAGGCTTTGTCGAGGAGGTGGCCAGTAGCGGCGGTATATGGCCTCATTATCACCACAGCTCAGCTTTTCTACGAATAGAACATGCCGCACACCTTTACACGCCACACTCTTTTCTTTTCCGCGATTCGCCGCCACTGTGCGCCTGTAGGCCAGCCTCGTACCGGCTGCAAGCGCACAATCATGGGTGTCCACTACCATAGGCCGTTGACGTTGACGAGCTAAGGTCTACAGTATTTTTTGCACGTAGCGCTCTCATTTTCCCTCCAAGTTGCCCGTCTTGGACCACAACCTTCTTGCCCCTGCCTGACCGTGAATTCTTGTCCATCCCTCCGCCGAGCTTCCCCCGCGCCGTGGCCCTGTCGGGGATTTCCTCGTCCTCCTCGGACCTAGGCCTAGATACTCTGGCCTGTTGTCTCTTGTTCGCAGTGCTAGTCGCGGTGCTCGTTTCGTCTCGTTGGTCGCGGCGCGCGAGCTGCAAAGACGCTTCTCCGCTCGGCGTCCGTCGCGGTCGGCAGAGGGCGCGAGGATGGAGGCATGGGAGGCTCCGCGCGAGGACGCCGTCGCTGCCGGCGACGCAGCGGTGGAGGTGGGACCGGACCTGGACGCGACGCGGCCGGAGACGGACGAGAAGCTGTACAAGCTCGTCACCCTCAAGGCGAACGGGCTCGAGTGCCTGCTCATCTCCGACACGTACGCCGCGCAAGGCGACGAGGAGGAGGACGAGGATGAAGACGATCACGAAGACGAAGACGAGAACGACGGCGAAGACGAAGACGAAGACGAAGACGGAAAAGATAATGACGACGAGGAGGAGGACGACAACGAAGAAGTAGACGGGCCAGAGCAGGACCAAAAAGGCGAGGAGAGTGACGAGGAGAACGGAGCCGAGGCCAGCAACAGCAGCGGTAGCAGCAGCAACAATGGCGGCGAGAGTGGCGACGAGGGGTTCGCCGACAGCGGCGGACGAAAACGTCGCGCGGCCGTGTGCGCGAGCGTTGGTGCGGGCTCTTTCTTCGACCCAGAGGAATGCCAAGGTCTAGCGCACTTTCTCGAGCACATGCTCTTTATGGGATCAGAAAAACACCCGACCGAAAACGCATTTGACGCCTTCATCTCGCGCACAGGCGGCGAGTCCAACGCGTACACCGAGGGCGAGCAAACTACATTTTACTTTACGACAAAAGTAAGTGCTCTCGCCGAGGCTCTCGACATCTTTGCGCAGTTCTTCGTGTCGCCCCTCATGCTCGAGGACGCCGTTGATCGCGAACTTAACGCAATTGAGAGTGAGTTTCAGCTCTCTCGGAGCAGTGAGGCTAGTCGTGTGCAAGAGGTCCTTTGCCGCACAGCTCGCAAGGGCCACCCGCTGAGTCTCTTCGGCTGGGGCAACCTCCGTTCCCTACGCGAGGACCCCGCGGCCGCAGGCGTAGACCCGTTAAAAAAACTTCGCGAATTCTACAACAAGTATTACGTGGCACCGAACCTCAAGCTCGTCATTTGCGCTCCGCTCTCTCTTGATGAGCTTGAACGCCTCGTCGTCGAACAGTGCAGCTGTATTAGGGCCTGCCCCGAACAAGACCCTGCCGCCTCTGCGGACGGAGACGAGAACAGTGAAAGTGATAGCAGCCCACAGAATCCGGAGCAAGCGCAGCAATTTCGGCCACCCACAATTGCTGAGTTTGGCTTTCCTTTTCAAGGCCCAACGGCAGCCGTCCGCGAAGTGGGCGTCGATGCGCCCATGGAGCTTCTTCTCGAAGAACGCGTCTCACTGCAGTGTGTGCATTTCATCGTCCCCATCAGGGATGTACATCAGCTTCGCTTGACGTGGCAAATTCCGACTCAGCTTGCGGCTTACAAATCAAAGCCACACGAATTCCTTTGTCATTTAATCGGCCACGAGTCAAAGGGAAGCATTCTTTCCATTGCCAAGTCGCGCGGTTGGGCGACTTCTCTTATGGCGGGAAGCGACAATGGCGGCTACGAAACCAATACGGCGTGTATGCTCTTTCCGGTGCAGATGACGCTCACGCAAAAGGGCATGTGCGAATGGAAGCAAGTTGTTGCCCTTGTCATGGAGTACATTGGCCTCCTTCGCGCGGTCGGGCCTCAACGTGAGGTTTTCGAAGAGATGGCCTCCTTGGCCGAGGTCGATTACCGCTTTCTCGAGGAGTCGGACCCGGAAGACCAAGTCCAGGAACTCAGCGGGCTCATGCTCGCGTACCGCCAACTTGCTCGTCGCGATCTCCTGACGGGTCCTTATCTTTTAAAGGAGTGGAAGCCGGAGGAAATCGAAGCGCTCATTGCTTACTTTACCCCAGAGAATGTGCGTATCGATCTCGTTTCGAGCTTTTTTGGTCGTGATCGCGACTTCAAAGACCAGGACGGTTGTGCCGACCACGGCGATGATGACGACGACGACAGTGACGGCGACGGAAACAAAGATGACAAAAACGACGATGATGACGAGGACGACGATGATGAGGACGAGGACGAGGACGAGGACGACGGAGATGAAGAAGCCAGCGATGCAAGCGCAGAAGCGGCGCAAGAATCAACGCAGCCCTTGCGCAAAGAGGATTTCCCGGGAAATCCGGCGCTGATGCCGGACCTCGTACCTCTTGAAGAACCGTACTTTGGCACCCGATTCTGGATTCGAAGGATCGATGAGCCGACCTTGCAGTCGTGGCAAGACGCCCTCGCTGGCGCAGAAGTGCATGCCAAAACGGTGGAGCCAGCAAGGTCTTCGTCAGGTCTGCACATTCCAGAACCCAATCCCTACGTACCCAAGGATCTCTCACTGCGCGAGTTCCCCTCCGAAGAGGCCTTGCATCCTCTCGTCGGAAGCTTTGTGCGTGTCCAAACCACCTCTGGTTGGGCTTACGGTTTTGTGCAGTGCTTCAATGCCATGACACAGCAGATTGAGGTTGCTGTCGAGGACGATATTGAGGACACCCTGCGCTGGTTCAAGTTGGATGAAACGCTCGCGACTGCTTGGTTCTCGCGTGAGGTAGACTCGACGATCGACGTTTTTAATCTGAAAACCTCGCAGATGCAAAAGATCGAAATCATTGCCGGCGGCAAGTCTGAGCGAGGGTGGCAGCAGCTCACGGCTGCGGCCATGCGACTTTTTGATCTACGCCATTCCGAATCGGTCGCCAATCGCTGCCCGGAGTTTGCGCACTTTTACGAGCCGAGACTTGCGTCATGCTCATCTGAGCAAGTGGAAATGTACTGGTTGCACAGCCGCGCGTTTGCCACGCCAAAGGTTGAAATTTCGCTCAACATTGTTTGTGGAAGTGACAATGCCACGATGCGGTCCCCCCTTTTGTCGGTCGCGAGCGCGCTCTTCATCAACCTCATTGGTGACGAATTGACCAATGAGGCCTACATGGCATCGATGGCTGGTCTTGACTACAAAATCCGCAAGTCTGATTCAGGCATGCTCGTCCGCTTCACGGGCTTTACGGACCGTATCTTCACGCTTGTTGACATTGTCCTTCGCCATATCTTCCGCCATGAGCTCAACAAAAATCCTGCCGACACGGCGCGCCGCTACGCGATGCGACGCGAGTCCTTATTGCGCTTTTACCGCAACCTCAACCTGAAGACGGGACATCATGCAGTCAACATGCGGCTGCGCGTGCTCAAACCTCGAACATTTGATGCGGAGACCCTCATCGAAGCGCTCGATGACCCCGCCTTGCAGACCCACGAAGGCATGCTTGCCCTCGTGCGCGAGCAGGTGCTGAGCCAGGTCTTCGTGGATGGCCTCATTTGTGGTAACGTGGTGGAGACTGACGCCGCCTCTTTGCATGGAATTATTGCGAGCCGCATCGAGGCATATCAGGCAAGCGCCACTCTCGAGCGCGCACTCTTCCCACGACAACCTGTGATCCGACTTGCCCCCGGCGAGGCCCTACGCATCGAGCGGCCCTGCCGCGATCCGAACAACGGCAACACCTCGCTTGAAATGTATTTTCAGATTGGTGAGGACCAGCTGCGTGACCGCGTCTTGGTAGACCTCATCGAGGAACTCATGGAGGAACCCATGTACGACACACTTCGGACAAAGCACCAGCTTGGTTACTCTGTTTCGTGCAGCATGCGTTACACGCACAAGGTGCTCGGTTACGTTGTTCGCGTCACGTCGGACACGCACACGGGCGATGAGCTGGAGGCGCACGTTTTCGCCTTTATGCAATCTTTTCTCACATTTCTCGAGGAAGAACTTGACGAGGAGCATTTCGAAGACCACCTTCGGACTGCCGTAGAACTCAAGCTCGAGGAAGACAATAATCTCAGCGACGAATCGAGGAGACTGTGGGAGACGATTGCTGACCACTCGTACGAGTGGCACACGACGCGGCGCGAAGCTTTCAGTCTCTTTGGTCTTACACGCCAAGATGTGGTGGCCGCTTACAAGCGGTGGTTGCTACCTACAGCGACAAGTACTTTGCGCGTCGTCTCTGTGCGGTCAGCGGGTCCTGCTTTTTCACGCGCACCCGATGCTGTGCCTTTGCCGCCTCCAGACGCGGTCGATCCGAGCCTTTTGCCGGTCTTCACAAACATTGACGACTTTGAGTCCCTGCACGAAACGCACGATCACTACTCGCTCATTCCGAGCAAGCGCGAAGCATCCGATAGCTAGATGGTAGATTTTCCCAAATGATCCCGCATCTTCAGTTCTTCGATCTGCAGTCGTAAAAATTATATTCGGAAAATAAGCAAGTGCATCCATTGATATCATTTACTTGCCGGTATTTCAGCCACAAGGTCTATCTGTCTGTCTGACTGACTGACTGTCTGTCTGACTGTCTGTCTGGCTGTCTGTCTGTCTGTCTGTCTGTCTGTCTGTCTGTCTGTCTGTCTGTCTGTCTGTCTGTCTGTCTGTCTGTCTGTCTGTCTGTCTGTCTGTCTGTCTGTCTGTCTGTCTGTCTGTCTGTCTGTCTGTCTGTCACATATGTGATAATTAAGGCGAACCAGCCTACTTGCAGTGCATAAAAAAGACACGGCTGACTCCCACAGAGTCGACGTGATGTCGGGTACACACCGGGTCCGCCATGTGTCCTCGCTCTCAACGGTAAACTTTTTACTCTACGGCGCGCTGTCTATCTCTCTAACTTTTCTTTATTCTCACTTATACCTTTGCCTACATGCTCTTTTTTTCAGCTTGAACGAGCGTGTATAACTTGAGTAAGAGTGAGATTTTTGGCAAAGGAAAAGAGCAAGGACCGTCCCCACAAGCATAAACATAGAAACATAGAAACATAGAAACAAACAAACAAACAAAGTCGAGCCGCAAGACCTCTTGTGCGTCTGCTTTGCGGGCGCAAGGGTCTGCCCCTCGCGCAAAGGAAAGCTGGCAAGCATTGCATCCTGCACCAAGAGAAACGATACTTTCTTGTTCTCTTGCACAAATCACAATGGCGTCGAGAGCGCAGCTCGTGCTAACGGCGCTTGTCTTTGTGGTGTCTGCGCCACTGTCGTGTCTTGCGCAGCATGATGAAAATTGCAAGCTGACGCAAGACGTGCCGGCCAAGCCCGACCCTTCTCTGATGCAGTGCTACAAGTTTAATACGCTCTCCTGCTGCGTGTCTGGGCATGACAGCACCATTCTTGGAGTTTACAGTGAGACGCTGAGCGCAAGCTGTCTTCGCGAGTACCCTTTACTGGAGCACTTTTTCTGTTTTGGGTGCCATCCGGAGCAACCGACCTTTACGCTGTCAAATGTCGCAGAGCCAGAGATTCGCGTCTGCCAATCGCTTGCGGATGCTCTCTTTGAGCTCGATCTTGAGCGATGCGGCGTCAGCATTGGTATTGCAAACTCATTGATGAATGCCTCGAATCCGGCCCCAGACTGGGAAATTGGGTTCCACGAGCCAAGCGACGAGCGCCAGGTGATCATTCCGAAAAAGGTCTTCAATGACTCGGAAACTTTTCTCAACGCCATCAAGCCACCTTACTTTGAGAATTATAAGGTGGTCATTGTTCCCGACGACGGAGAGTGTTTCTCGCCTGCGGGCCGCGTCATTTCGAGTTTCTTCGCCTCCGTGCTAGCTGTTTCTGTGTGCCTCCAGGCATCGTCTTCATTCTCGTTCTAGACTTTGAATGTATACGTATACACTTTGCCCAAATCCTATTTTTTCCCGTGTTTTCATCTCGCATTTTGCTCTCGCTTTTGCTTTTGCCATCTCGCGACGCTGTCAAGATTGCACAATCGGGAAGTCTACTCACTGTTGAATGTCCCAGGCTCGGCGCAGCCGCATGGGCCAGCCCAGCAAGACGACTGTATTTAGCCAGCACCCGTCGTCGAACAAGCAAGAAACTAAAAAAAGAAACTTATTGTCAAGCGAATGAAGAAAGGAAGAGATGAAGGGAAGAAGAAAAGGACAAGGGAAGATTGCAGAGGGCGAGAGGACGGTAAAAGAAAGGGTGATGCACAAAAACACAAAACGTTTGAAAAGAAAGGCGTGCCTACACGCGCACGTGAAACGTTAAAAGGCATCCTTGTTGAGCGCCGCCTGATCTGCAATAAATTGCGGATACGTGCGCAGCCTTGCGGTTATGTCGAGGGCCGATGCAAGCTCTTCGAGAAAAGGAAGCGCGTAGTAGAGCTCGCGGTCGGACATGTCATCAATGAAAGAGGAGACTGCGATAGCGTTTTCGGGGTGAAAAAGATACGAGGCGGGCGAGTTATCAACAATGATGGTGGACTTGACGTCGCGACCGAGAAGAGAGAGATCCTTGACGTAGTTTCCCTGATGATTGGTGCAAGCCTCTCGGAACAGTCGATGTTCGATAACGTTGTGCGAATCGAGCATGTCGAGAAGTGGCGATGCGTATTTTGCGAGCGACGCAGTGAACACGACAATCTCGTACAGTTTGCCGAGTCGTTGCAGAAATTCGTCCGTGCCTGGGCGCTTGAGCACGTAAACGTGGTGCACATTGCCCTCAATTTCGACAGGAAGAACGTAGTCTGGGTTGGGCACTGGAGCAAAGGAGGAGTGCACGAGCGTCTCATCGAGATCAAGGACGAGACACTTGCGGCCCTTCATTGCAGGGAGCTGCGGTGGCAACAGCGTCGGTCCCTGTGGTTTGCGCGATGGTCCAATGCAGCAGCAAATGTCCAGGCACGACATGCAGAAACCGCAGCAGCTCGAGTTCGAAACAGCCTCCTGGTTCGCCTGAAGCTGGGCGTTTCGAGCATGCTCCAGCGCTATTCTATCGCTCATGCGCGCGCTCCGTAGCATTTCATCCGGAGTGATTGCAGAGCTTCCGTCGGATCGAGCCATCGGCCTGCCGGACGCATCGGTCTGCGTAATGAGACCGGCCGTGGCAATTGCCGACTGTTGCTGATCCTGGTTTTCGCCGGGGCTCGCGTCCATGTCCATGGCGTCGCTGTTGTCCTCGACCTCCCTCCGCATGGTGAATTATATATGTGTCTTTTGCACGAGTACGTGGCCTCACGTCCCACGTGTGTTTTGATAGAGCGCTTGAGCTGTTGCGACTTGGGCTCGTTCCGTAGCGAACTGAGCGAGCGGCGATTGAGCAAACGGGTGCACGCTGCTCCTCCGGGAGCCCAGTGTATGCCGTCGTCTTCGGGACTTTCTTTGCGGGACTCTTGCGATCGCCCCCAAGCAGTCAGGGAAGTCGTCTCTCGTCGGGAGCAAGCAGCCTTGGTCGCACGGCAGCTTGCCTCCGTCACGTCACGCAGGCCCGTCTAGAGACGTATGTTAGGTATGAGCGTCTCGCTCGCTCGCTCGCTCGCTCGCTCGCTTACTCACTTGCTTGCTTGCTTTCGCGCAGCCTACCTTGCGGCCTTGCCGTCTTCCCGCCCGCGCTGCGTTTTCCGCTGCGGCCAGGTCCTCCGCGTTGCCGTCTGCGCGCCGCGCCTGCCTCTCCGCGAGCCTTGCGCTTGCGCGTGCGCGTGCGCGTGCGCGTGCGAGCCCTTCGCCTCCTCCTGATCAGCCCAAATCAGATCAGATCAAATCAAATCGATTCTGAGCAAAGCTAAGCTAAGCTAAGCTAGCCTCGTCTGATCCGACCCAACCCTCGCCTCGACACGCCGCGACCGCACCGCACCGCACCGCAGACAGCCCGCCCGCCTCTTCGCAGCGCGCCGCCGCTCCTCCCGCGGGCCGAGACTCTCTCGATGCAGGCATTGTTGAAGTCCTCTTTTTTCACCATCATGGACTCGGCGCGTGCTCACGGGGTGCGCTAGCGGGGGGCTTAGCGTTTCCGCTAGCGCCGCGCCGCGCTCGGAAGCAGGCGAAGAAAGAAAGAAAGAAAAAAAAAAGAAAAAAAAGGGAAGGGAAGGAAAACAGAGAGGCGAGATCGAACGATTTGACGGATTGACTGTGAAAATGCACACGGCGGGGCCGACCCGAGCGCAGCGAGGAGGCGCATGAGAACGCGCGAGAAGTCTGAGACACAGGCAGGCTCGAGGCAGGCCAGCGCAGGCTTGAGGCTTGGTGCAAAATTCAGTATTCTGGTATGTATGTACGTACTATGTATGTACGTATGTATGTATATACCTCTCGGGAATGGTAGGCGGAGGCGGGTTTGGGGGTGGGTATAGCAAGGCAGACGATGCGCATCAGCTGCAGCATTCATCAGCTGCTTGCAGCTGGCAGCATGGCACGGATCAGGAGTCAAGATCTTTGGAGCGAAAGTAAAAAAAACAAAAGCATAACGTCAGCTCATTCACATTTGCTAGCTAGCCTTGGACCGTCGATGAACGTCGCAAACGTTGGTTCTCGGAGGAGGAGGATGTCGACGACGAAGAGGCCGAGTACGAGGCGGAGATGGCCGAAGAGACCTGCTTGCGGGCATTGGAAAGCCGTGCGGCAGACTCCGTCTCTGTGAGAGGCGGGTCGCAGCACATAATATGGTGTACAGCACCGGAACTGGTCGAGGCGCACTGCGCGGTCCCATCCAGATAAAGTACAATGTTCTCGTCGGACTCGCACGAGCTGTGCGTATCCGTGGTCCACAGAAGAACACCGAGATTGTCCGCAAAGCACGAAAAGTCGCCAACGAGGCCAGCGGCGCGCAATGACTCATCTTCGGAGAAGATGAGCTTATTTGCGGACGAAAGCTTGTGTGTCAGCGCCGCCGCCGTGCACATTTGCATTCCCATGACACGCGAGCAAAAGTCTGAAGCTGCGGCGTGCGTGAGCGCTTGGCCTTGGCATGCCGCCTGCACGCAATTTGGAGAAGTCGGAGCCTCTGTTGGGGATGCAGAAGGGGCAATAGTTGGCGACATTGTCGGATCTGATGTGCGTACCTCTGTCGGGCTCATCGAAGGGGCAATAGTTGGATAATTCGTAGTAGAGTTCCCGCTCGGGGCTCCCGACGTAAAATTGCCATCATTGCCCCCACCAAGATCCTCGGCTGGAGAGCTTGTCGGAGACAGAGTGCTTGTCGGAGACAGAGTGCTCGCCGCCTGCTTCGTCGGAGCCATTGTCGGGCTGCTCGTTGGCGATGCCGACGGTGCATTCGTCGGTGCATCTGTTGGGTGATTCGTTGGAGACTCTGTGGGTGCCTCCGTGGGATACTCCGTTGGAGCAACAGTGGGGGCATCTGTCGGACATGGGACGCAAATGCCCCAATAAGATCTATACTGCTCAACGGCCCGGTTGTACTCTGTCCTTGGCTGCGGTGCGCACCAGTAAAAATCCTCCGAGGACTTCATTTTGTTTATCCAAGCCCCGGTGTCATACGGACGATTGTCCCTGAAGGACGCTCCCCCGGTGAAAGTTAGCGTAGGGTCGCCGACTCGCAAATAGTCCCACTCAGTCGCGCAACGAATGACTTCTCCAGCCGAAAACATGTCAGGGTCCACGCTGTAGAGATCTGGACTATCAAGCACGGTACCTCCATTTTTCTCACTAATGATGGAACCAATGCAGGCGTCACTCGGGCTATTCAGAAAGGTTGATGCGGCGGACGCTTCCGGGTCGCTTGCGTTCACCAAGCTTTGCCCGTTGCCGCTTTCTATCTCGCATGAGAATGTGTTCCAACTCATTGCAAAGCCTTCATCGCATATGCACGACGATCCGATCATCTGCGAGTCGGCTGGACAAGCGATGCATGCTTCTGCGCCAAGTGCGGTGTTCGTTTCGAAGACTTCGTCCGTATCTACTTGGTATGCATTGTCGCTTGTTTCATAAAGTACCTGCCGAGGCGGCTGCAAATTGACGTCAATAGTCAGTGAGGTACGATCCAAAAAAACGACTGTCGTTCGCGTCGCATCACTCGAGCGCTGCACCGAGGCCACCTGCTGACCCAAGGTCTCCCAATCACCGTCCTTGAGGATCGCAAAACGAAGAGCCTTGACGTGGTGCAGATCCTCGAGACTCATTTCGGCCAGGTCCAGCAGGCTTGGGAGAGAGCCTTCGTAGAGGCTCACTTGAACCGGGCCTCTCGTGTTGCTAACTCTGTGTACGTTGAAGGGATCCTTGTATGCGCGAAGCACGCTGTCGTCAGAGATGTCTACCACGTTCGCTGTTCGGATGGCGACCTGAAGGAACGCAAAGGCAGCTACCGCAAGAACGATGAGGAGACATCCCTTGGCGATGAGAGATTTTACGGACATTCCCCGGGGGTGCTTGTGAGGAGGCGACGCGGCCGCAAGTGCCTCTCCCTCTTCAGATACAGGTGCAACCGCACTGATTGCCTTTGGCCTTGCTGCCGAGTCTGACGTTCGACGCCGCGTCATCGAAGACGTGTTCGGACTCTTCGGAGACCATGCCTCTTGAGAAGTCGGCGAGCCTGGCAGTGCGGCGGCGTGTCCTGCGGCGTGTCCTGCGGCATACCTGGACTGTGAATTGGCAATTTGGTATTGCTGATACTGCTGGACCAAGTCGTTATTCGGCCGTCGATCCAACTTTTCTTCAAAGGTGACTCCTCCTGGACTACTTAAAGATCCTTGCACACCCTCGAGCGCAGGGAGCGTGGGCGAGGGTAGACCGTTGTTTGTAGGCGAAGCGAGGGTCTCGTTGTCGGAGCTGAAGTAATTGTTAGCCCCATTTTCGCCGTTGAGCTTGCTCTCTGCAAGTCGTTCGAGTCTCCGTTGCTCTTTGCGTTCACGCTTTTGGCGGCGCTTCTCTTTTCTCTCTGCCTTGAGACGGCGTCGTTCCTCGTGCGAGAGCAACGATTCATCGACGTGGCCGTGGTGATGGCTATGATGGCCATGATGAGCATGATACAAATTTACCTCGGCATCGTCAGACTCCACTTGAGCCTGCGCACCGACGCCTTCCGCAGGAAGCATGTGTTGCCAGCGCTTCGCGCAGCTTTTTATTTCTCAGATACTCGAAAAAGCAACACGTCGAGGATGGCCCTGTCGAGGAGGACTTGTCTTGCCGCGCTGCGTGGCGTGCCGCACCGCGATACCCCAATATCGCGAACGTGCTTCTGCGTGAAGGACTTTGACTTCCTCGTTCGTCTTTTGCAAGGACGCCTATTTCGTCAGTGGCCGCTAGCCTGCTTGCAACTCACCAATGCTGACGAACCCAATTGCTTTTTCTTTTTCACGCTTGCTCTCTGACGTGCACTCACTTCTTGGAAGTCTATTCTTTTCCAGTATTCCGCCAGGTCTGGAAGCGCGTCTTTCTTTAACGAATGAATCTGCAGCGGGTCTTTGCAGCAAGTAGAACGTTTAGTCGAGCCGTCAAATGAATTGGCGGCCGGCCAGATAGATAGATGGCTAGGCCCAAAGCCACAACTAAAACGAGTCTTCATTACTTTGGATCCAAATTGAAAGAACTTTTCCCTTGACTCGTCTCACGGACTCGGACTCAGACTCATAGAGGTGTGTACTCAACGGATAGACGTTCTTTTTTCTTTTTTTTCTCTTGCATTGTTTAGAAAGACTGGCACTGCAGGTCTACTGACCAACGGCCATAATTGCTGATATCTCCAGCGAGAGCGTATGGTATCGTTGTTATCAAGTGAGCGAGTGAGTAAGTAAGTCTATTAAGCAGTGAGTTGATGAAGTCCCCAGCCGGCCAGCTACGATGCTAATTGTAACCACAAGCACAAAGCGAGAGTTTACTCGACTTGTCATGAGAACGTTGGAAATGAATGCTTTGAGTGAAGGAAAGAAGCAACATCCGCTCCAAGTGCATTTTAGGCAAAGAATAGAAGAGCTCGCGTGCTTGGCGAGCAAGCAAACGTGCATTGCATTAGCCGTCCTCGCGACAACATCTGGGCAAACACGCGCACCCGAGGCATCCATCGACGCAGATAGCCTAGCCGAACGTCGTGCCTGACACCGCATTGCGTTGCGAAAAGGAGATAAGAAAACACACAATGCCCAAGCCAGACGAGCTCGAGCTGGTCTCAGCGCTTGGCTTCGCCGGTTCCGTCTCGAGCGGTCTGGTGGCACACCCTGATGGCGAGCACATCATCTACCCGCTTGGATCTACGGTCGTGGTCAAAAACACCAAAACCGGTAAGCAAAACTTTCTGCACTCGCACACAGATGTGATCACCACCATCGCTCTCTCCCCGGACGGCACCAAGATTGCGTCTGGACAGCGCACCCATCTTGGCTTCAAGGCCAAGGCAGTCCTCTGGGACTTTGCGGCCGCAGCACTCGGAGAAGCGGACGCCACGCTGCTCGAGCTCCCAGCCTTCCACACGGGCAAGGTGCAGTCCCTCTCGTTTTCGCCAAGCAGCAAGTACCTTGCGTCTCTCGGCGGAGCCGATGACAACAAGCTCGCCATCTGGAACACCGAGACCGGTGGCAAGGTCGGCTTCGCTCCGGCTGCCTCCGAGTCGGCACTTACGGTGCGTTTCTTCAATGGTACCGACGAGAAGCTCGTCACCGCTGGATACCATCACGTGAGACGCTGGACCATCGACTTTCAGGCAGAAAAGCTCGAGCATGTCGAAGCCAACATGGGCACCCTTCGTCGCATTTTCAAGTGCGTGGCCGTGGCCGAGGATGACGCCATCGTCTACTGCGGAACCTCGACGGGCGACATCTTGGCAATCGCCCTTACCCCGCGTATTCCCAACTTCCAGCAGGCCGGAAATGAGCTCTTTCGCAAGGGAATCCGCGCCATTACGTTTGTGCGCGCGCCCAATGGTCAGCCGCAAATCATCGCCGGTTGCGGCAACGGCAGTGTCGTTGCGCTCTGCGCCAAAACGCTGAAAAAGGTGGGCGCTGGCTCCGTCCTCGGAGAGGCCACCTCGGTGGCTCCCGTACGCGCGTCGGTTTCGGATCGTGTGACTCAAATGTACATTGGCACCAGCGAGAGCAACACGTACTTTTGCACTGACGTTGGCAGCCTGAAGGACTCGATTCAGCTGCGCTCGTCGTGCCATTTCCATCCGATCAACGATGTTGCCTTCCTGGAAGGTCTCGACGCCGTCTTTGTCACCTCCTCGCACAATGACATTCGAGTGTGGAATGCGCGCAAGCATCAAGAGCTCCTCCGCATTCAGGTTCCAAACGTGACGTGCAATGCTGTGGCCCTCCCCAAGAGCGGTGACCTCATCCTCTCTGGTTGGGATGACGGCAAGATCCGCGCCTTCAAGCCTGTCTCCGGAAAGCTGGAATTTGTCATCAACGATGCTCACCCCAACGGTGTGACAGCGCTCAGCGTCACGCACAATTGCCAAACCATCATCTCGGGCGGCCAGGAAGGCGCCGTGCGCTTCTGGGACATGCGCAGCCGCAAGATGAAGGCCTCCCTCAAGGAACACAAGGGCCCCGTGACCTCAATCTCGGTACGCGCAGACGATAAGGAATGCATCAGTTCTAGCGACGACGGCTCTTGCATTCAGTGGGATCTCATCAGCCACAGGCGCGCGCAGGCCATGTTCGCGCAGACCATGTTCAAGAACGCTCTCTATCACCCGGACGAGTCTCAAGTGCTTACGTGCGGATCGGACCGCAAACTCACTTATTGGGACGCTTTTGACGGCACTGCCATTCGCATTCTCGAGGCCTCGCAGCATCAAATTAACGCGCTCGACGTCGACCGCGAAGGCGACTGCTTTGTCGCCGCGGGCAATGGCTGCCAAGTCAAGGTTTTTTCGTACGATGAAGGCGATCTTGTCGCGCAGGGTGATGGCCACTCTGGTGCCATCAACGCTGTTCGCATCTCCCCAGACCAGCGCCGGCTCGTCTCAGTTGGCGACGAGGGCGCAATCTTTGTTTGGAGCTACCCGCGTCTTGATGTGCGCGCAGAGGAAGAGGCAAAGTACAAGTAAAAGATCTACAATGTGGACGTGAGTCACTCACCACCTTTCGTTCCAACAATTCCACAAATATATGCACAAACTCCTCTGGGCCCATCTTTCTCTGGTCTGGCAAAAGAAAAAAGCAATTTTTTTCTGTCGCCACGAGCAAATAATACCTCATAAATCCATTCGATCCAAACATACATTTCGAGGACTTGTCTACCCTGAGAGGCCAGCGACGAAAACATCGGGAATCATGTTAGTAGAAAAGAAAACAAAAAGAATAGACCATGCAGATCTACAGAAGATGAGTACAGGACCCAGTCTACATCTGGAGGAAAGGGTGATAGGGTTATCAATTTCATTAACTCGGCCTAGCCGGCTCAAAGCTATTCTCTCTTGTACTTGGCAAAGTGCTCCGCCGTGCTCTTCCTGTACCAGACAATCTGGGCCAAAATAATTGAATTGAAGAAAAGGGGCGAGACCTCACCGAGGATAGCAACTGGCTCGCCTACCTCCTGAATCACCGTCAAAAGACGAACCAAGCCCCCAGCGACAGAGACTGCAAGCGTAGAAAGCGCCAAAACACCAGTATGGCCATTGACGAAATTGGCATAAATTTGAGGCGAGCGCGCGAAGACCGCCCCACCGCTCGAATAAAGAATGAGCAAGGGTCGCATGTCTGGCGGAAGGCTTAGCATTCCTACAGTGACTACCGCCAGTCCTGCAGCCGAAGCCAGCGCGAAGGCCCCGCCCTTGCGACCGTAATAAACAATAAGACCAACGATGACCATGTTTTGCGCCAGCAGAACGTACTTTTCACCATACGTGCTAAATGGACTGCCAAGCATGGCATGATATACGAGTACTGCAACGTACATGCTTGTTTCCAGATACACCGAAGTTGTTGAAAGCCCATCGACAGAGCGTACCTTGAGAATATTGAGGATGAGCGGCAACTTGAGCACAGTTGCCATCACGATGATGCCGTATCCGGCAACCTTACTCAGCGTCTCTTTCATACAGACAGTGTCGGCCACATTCAGATCCAGTACCAGCGAGTCGAAGCACCCGTCAGAGATAAGTAGCGGGCTCACGAGGGGCCTCGTCAGGTTGAGAGCATCGCGTACAGCCTCCATGCTCTTGATTTCTACTTCCTTTGTCCACTCGCTGATCCAGACTTGCTTTGTCGTACCCGGGATCCGTTCTCCTGACTACAGCGCAGCCCTCGCCCCCTTCACACGTCCGCTGGGTCGCGGTTGTCGTGGACGCGCCACGTTGGCAAGGATTCTGTAGTTCTTCTTCTTCTTTCCATTTACAAGTATGATAGCTGAGCAGCAACTGAGAGTGAGAATGTGATTTTCAGTCCTTGACGAGCAAAAGGGCAAAAGTTCGTGCGCTAATAAACCAACCGAGTGTTCCGCAGCGTCGTTTTTTTTGAAGAAACAAAGAAGAAGCCTTTGACAGTCTGAGTCTGTGACCCCAAGATAGGCGTAATAATTTAACCTGGCCGCACGCACATCTCACCTTGGAAAACAACAAAACATATTTTTTCTTTTTTCCTCCGACGTGTAGTAGGCCTAGTACCACGATTTTTCTAACCAATTAGAAGCGCACGTTCATAAGCGATGGCCGCGCCTTGTCGCAGACAGAGCAGTAAAACGAGCCCTCATCGTTGAACATAGTGCAGCCGCCGAACTCCGGATCGCACATCCATTTGTCGTTGGGGACAACAAGATTACCATCCCAGCCAGATCCACAAGCCTGACATTCCACATCAGAAGGCAGGTTGAGGCACGTACAAACCGGACATTGCCAACGTTGGTTGCGTCGCTCCTCGTCAAGGTCAACGCGGCCGTCGTCCCGCGTAAGAAGGTTGTCTGGAAGATGAAGTGCGTCCACAAATCGATCCCAGCTGATCGTACCCGCGTCTTCCTCATCAATGAGATTCACAACAAGAGCCACATCAGCGGGTGAATATCCAAGTCGGAGATCCTCAATCATACGCTGCAGCTCCGCGTGCGTCAGCGTGCCATCATTATCCGCATCGGCACGCGTAAAGGTGGCGAGCAAATCGATCGTGTTCTTGGGCGACCGCAAGACGCGGAGCAGCGACACACTGAGTTGCTGCAACTTGGCACGGGCGCTGAGCAAGTGCCACTCGGATCGCTCCGTAAAGAGCTTGGCGAGCGGCGTGTCGCCCCAGAGATACTTTTCGCGGCGGCGGAGGCGAAGGTTTGACTCAAAGTGATCAATGCGAGCCTGGATCTCCGACGCAGAAAATGCAGACTCCAGAAGCTCGAGCTCTTCGTCAGAGTAATGCATGTCGCAGTTCATGAAGCGGAGGCAGGCCAAGACGAGCTCCTTGTCTTGGTCGCCTTCAGCACGCTCTAGATGCATCGTCGGACTCGTATCAATGCAACTTCCGTCCTCAATCGAAAGCAGGGCGTAGTCACTTGTAATGTCCGACTGAGGCGTGTGCAGTACGCGGCGCAGCGTTTCAGCTTCGGCGAGCGAGACCGATACAAAGAACTTGCCCGCGTGAGGGTTTCGAGGCGGGGGAAGTCGCTCGGCCACGGAGCGCCGCAAGGTGAGATCAGTGGGGCTCGCAGGCGCCGTGGCGACCGCGATGGCACGCACCGCAGCCGCGTTGGGCGCGAGACCAAATTCGCTCATCAGATGCTGATGCAGCAGAGGCACGAGCTTGCCCAGCTGTTCCGTAAACGAGGATGGCGACCACTCGAGCACGACCATGACATTTTTCAATCGGCGATCGCCCAGACCAATCCATCGGGGCCGGAACCAGTTGTCGCTCAACAAAAGATTCTCTGGGTAGTCGAGCTGCGGCTGCGACTCCCGCACGCGAAAGTCCGCAAACCGGTAAAACGGTTCGTCACCAATCACGCCCGAAGGTTCTGCGTTAAGGTGCGCAACATCCCACGGATTTGCCTGCTCGTCGTCGCGCGAGAAGCGGCTCACCTTCTCTTGCTCCTCTTCGGCCTCTTCCTCTTGCTGCTGTTGCTGCTCCTGTTCATTCTCATTGACGATTTCAGCCTCGAGTTCCTCGGATTTGAGATCCTTCGTGTACTTGACGCGTTCGACAATATCTTCCACGAGACTGCGGGCCGCGTCCGAGGTGGCGAAATCCTTGTTCTCTTGTACCAAATTCTTCACCTTTTCGTGGAACGGTTTGGGCGCGGGAATGTGATCAGGAACCTCAAAGCCCACGGGCTCGCGAAAGAGCTCAATGCACCGTACCAACCACTCGCGCTCTTCGGCCGAGAGCACCGCTGTGCCAGGCCCGTCAGCGCCGTCAACGAATCGACGAAGTCGTTGAGAATTTGTCATCGCATCAGGGGCATCGGGAAGGAGCGGCGAGTGTGCCTTGACGTCGCCAACAAGTGACGAGAGGGCCTCCTTGCGCCAGCAATTGTAAAGTTCCTGGAAACTCAGCATCGAAAACTGAATGGCCTCCATGCGCATGCTGTTGACAAGTAGCCACGCAGGGACATCGAGAGGCTTGACCGCGCTGTGGCGCAGACTGAGGTCCTTTTTGATGAGTTGCTCCACCTCAGCAATGAGATAAAGCTCCACCTTTTGACCGACGCCGATGCCGCGCATGCGGAAAGAGCCTTGCGCGTAGTCGCGAAAGGTCATATCCTTGCCAATCGTCACGACGGCGCGAGCGTCCGGTGCTTGTTTGATGTCCATCCCTGTGGTGTGCACTTGATCGTAGAACGTGAAGCGTCGCGACGGATCGACGCCACACTGCGAAAGATGAAGACTCTTGCCGCTCGACCTTTGCAAGAACATCTTGCGATCCGCCCGATCGAGATAGACGACGCCTTCAAACTGCGACCGGGGCAAAAAGTCTAGTAGGTAATGAGCCACCTGTTCATTGTCCATGCCTGTAATGAGGGCTCCCGTGTCGATAAGAGCGTGGATTGGGGGCTGACTTGCCGCGACATCCCGCAGCAAGCTCTTGGCCGTCCAGTCTGTCTTGTGCTTGACCGTGACCACCTCATCTGACGAGAGCACATGCATGATCTTGCCATCCGAGCCGGGCTCATACATGCACGAGCCGAGATCGTCGGGCAGCAAGTTACTCGGTGTTCCCGAGAAACCGATGCGCTTCTGAAACAACAAGGTGCTGCCAAGCTCGTGGCCGCAGGCGCTAATTTTGATGCTTTGAAAGTTCATGCATGCCGGAAACACGTGTTGACGCAGGTAATACGTGATGACGCGTTCCTCTTTGCGCAGCAAATGAAAGAGACGGTCGAGCTGTTTCGGATCGTTGGCTTGAAAGAGAGGCAAGGGAAGAACAGGAAGCTGTTCGCCCAGATCGCGCGACGCATGCTCGAGCCAGGCCCGGAACAACCGACTCGAGGGACGCTGGTCCCGCGGACCCACCTCACGGCTGAAATCGGCCTTGAGCTGCGTCACGATTGTGCGCATATCATTCAGACGAAGACCCTCGTACCTGTAGCCGAGTACCGAAAGCCCAATGACAACGTCTGGGTGGGCAAACTCCGATGACCGCGAAGGCACATCCTTGCCGACAAAGGGCACCGCCATGAGCTTGCGCGAGAGGGGCGTGCGACGCTGGTCAATGTTCGCAAGGTCCACGGGACTGAGAATGCCGAACGAGACACGATCAATCTTCGAGAGAACGTGCGGAAGCAGTACACGAATCCAGTCACGCGCTAGATTCAGCAACTTCATGTTATCCCCTGAACGCGATGCAAAGTCCTCCTCGACAGCGGCACTCGACCACAAGTCCTCCAAAACCATGTAGTCGACGAGTGCATCCGTCGGCGGCAGGTCGTGCGCATTGCGCTGCACCCACAGAGCGCACCACTCGGCTGCAGGGCGCATAAGACGCGAACGATAAAAGGCATCATCCAGAAGAACAAGATGCGGATTACGTTGCAGAGCATGAGAGTCGTACCCAGCTTCCACGACGGCATCGATCTCGTCCAAGATTGCATTTGCATGGTCTTGCATTTCGGCTTCTGGGAAAAAAGATTTCAGAATCTCACGCGCCTCCGGGAAGAATGCTCCAAGCAAGTGAATAGGCAGGTCCCATCGGAAGCCCGACATGTCGATAGGATCCTTGAGACCGATCGGAAAGTTCAGCTCCGACCGCAGCGGGTGAAGAAGAACGTCGACCTCATCCATGATGAGCACACCGTCCCGCCACATGTCGAAAATGGGCACCATCGAGTCCGCCATGTCGGACCGTGCCTGCATCGTGTCGCGCAAGTGAACAATCTCCTTGTTCTGTCGCAGACTCGACGTCGGCCGCAACACGTCAGGGTCTACGCTTTCCAGCGAGTGCATATGCTCGACAAACTTGAGAAAGAGAGACTTGACCGCATCAGGGGAGGACACCACCACCGAGCGCGACCGACGCGCCTCGTCAAGTTTGTCGTATACAGCACGGGCGATATCGACGGCATCCTCGCAGCCGCGGTCAAATTCAAGCGTGAAGACACGCTTCGTAATGATTGCAGCGAAACGCGAACGCATGATGTGCCGCGTCTGCTCAAGCAGTGCGGTGGGCATAACCTGAGTCACCAGCGTGTCACCATCTGCGAGCAGCAGCGTGAGCAGCGGAGCCACCACGGTTGTCTTGCCGGCGCCCATGATCATTTGTTGGACATGTGACCGATTGTGTTTAACATCATCCGCAAAGGATCGCACAATTTCCACCTGACGTTCGCGAAGAACAATGTCAAAGACATACTCAAAGACCAAGAAGCGCGGGTCAAATGAACCGTCCTCCTCCACATAATGGCGTACGGTGGTCAGCGTCTCGGCGAGACTACGTGCAAGCTGGTCGGCCCGAAAGTCCGCGCCGGACGACGTCGACGACTGTGCGCGCTTAAGATCCCGTGCAAGCTGAGCAGCACGGTTGGCGTGGGAAATCCGGTTCGTCCGCACCAAGACATGGACCACGCGGTCAAGCATAGTCTCTACCTGATCCGCCTCCAGCGACGGGTTCACCTTTTGCAAGTCTGCCGACGCCTCGCGCGACAAGAGCGCCTGTGTCAAAAGTGCAAAAGTGACGCAGTCGCGCTGACGCGAGTGCGAGCTGAGTCGCAGCTTGCAGTCTGGGTCCTCGAGATGGTTTGCCTCGGCGAGAACGTCTGCAATCGTGTCCCGGACAAGCCGCGCATCTTCCATTTGCAGGTGCTCCAAAGCGGCGACGATCTCGTCGAGCGCCGCCGATTTACGGGACACCAGAACAGGTTCCCGTTTGTGCTTGTACGCATTTGCAAAGCCGGCGACGTCATCCTCGAGACGCTTCAACATGTCTTGCGCGACCGTCGTTTGCGCTGCAGGATGACTGTGCAGATCGAACGGCAACGAGTCGGACGGAACTTCCGAGGTGGCTTTGACAATCTTGATGAAATCTTCCCAAAGAGCCGCAAGAGGCTCCCGCATGATTTTGGCCTCGTCCGCATCTGACACGGCGCGCTCGGCACACCCCGTGTCTTCCACGGAAGCGGGTTGGATCGGATGCGAGATGCCGTTGGGAATATCCTTGAGAACAAATGCTGGCCGAAAGCGCGACGAGGCTTCGTTGCGCGAATGAACAATGGGCCAAGCTTCCTGGAATTCCATGTCAACCAGATCCAACCACATTTTCACGCCTGAGTCTCGCCCGCTGCGCGAATACAGGTTAATTCCCGTTCGGAGTAAGCCAAGCGAATCGGGATCGGTCGGGACCTGAGGCCACGCGCGCGAGGGCTCCTCAAGCACAGCAAAGAGCTGAGCCATGTGACGCGAATTTGAGGCCTCGACTTCGCCGTCCGTGACGCTTTCTCGGCCCCAGCGCGACAGCTTGAGATGCAAATATCGTGCCATGATCTCGCCAAAGGCACGCGGGTTCGCATGGTCCTGCGTGGGCACCGAGGACGTGAGAAGCTGGTAAAGAAAAGTAAACCCAAGCTGCCGGTTTACGCCGCTTTCCTCGTCCATGACAATCTGTTCGTCAAAAATGACAGACGTCATGAAAGTCGAAAATGTCGAGGGAGATGAACCGTCGCCGAGCTGAGGACGAAAGTGCAGACGCTTGAGCGTCGTCCCGTGCGCATCATAGTACTCGAGCGACTGGCTTTGTACTTTGTTCCAAGGGGCGCCGCCGACGCGAGGCGCCGGGGCCTTGAGATCAATTGGAGTGAGCTTGGCAACCGACAAAGCGGCCAGCCGGTTCTTGATCAGACCAGTGCCGGATGCCGTGAGCCGACAAATCTTGAGCTCTTCCTCGTGCGAAAGCCTGCAACTGGCCGACACGCGTGGAAGCTTGCTCAGATACCTATCGTACTCATTGTGGACCTCCCAAGAAGGCCGGATGGCGTCCCGAGCGTACATGGTCGCCAAGGACAGACGAAGTCGGCAGGCATGCGCGTCCGGGTGCATGTCGTCGAGAGTGTCCTCGAACTGCGACCAAATGAATCCCTCGTCCGGAGAAAAGGGAACGTCGACCGTGCAGGTAGGCGCGAGCTTGAACGCTTGCTCGTACTGGCGCTTCAAGAGCTTCAAGTGCACGAGGTACAGGCTCGCGCTCAGTTCTTGGCTCACCAAGAAAGTGCAGCTCGTATGAATGCGGTACAGATAGTACCGCGTGTCCATCGTCTGCAGCCACGAAAATGAACCACGATCGCAGAGAATCTCTGTACTAAAGGGCCTGCCCTTGAGGCGAGGTCGAGACGCCGTGTGGTTCGGTACGAGGAACTGCAGTTCACGCTGCCCGTTCATGAGAAGCAGCGAGTGCGCATCCAAGAGCTCGCGGTAGCGAGGCGCCATGTTGCACACAAACCAGCCCGCCTGATCCGTCAGATGCAACTTGCCTCCCACAGGCCGCACGCGTAGCTTGAGGCGAGGAAGTTCGATCATGACCACGGCGCCGCTTTCGTCTTCCACTTCGGACCAGGCCAGGATATGCGAGATATCTTCCACTTTGGCAAGAAGCGTGACCATTCGGAAGAGGGCGGTGTTTCGCCTCGGCAGCTCCAAAAGATTCACGAGCTGCATCTGGTTCCGTGGATCATCCTCATCGAGATCAACGATCTCCATCGCCTGACGCCGAGCCTCCTCCTCGGCTTCAGCTGCTGCCCGGGCCTTGCGCCTTTCTTCGGCACGAGCTTGCGCGGCCTCGACAGCCCGCTCAGCAGCGGCGTCCACGTCGCCCTCTTCTCCGTCTTTCTCTGCGGCCTCGGCTTCTTCATCGCTCACGGGCTCTAGCATAATTCCGCGCTCGGGGTCAAAGGCAAGAACCCAAGCCTCCTTCTCTGGCGCATCGTCGAGCGTGATGCGCACCCAGTCGCCCGTCCTTGCCACGGCGCTCACAATCTGGCCAAAGCCAATGGTGCCCGTCTGGTTGCTCACCCTACCATGACCGCTGTCTGCGCTCGGGGCATTGCGCACGCGAACGCCCTCGTGGCTCACCACACGATACCGCTGCGTCTCGGCAATGAGCTCATCCGCAGAGGCGATTTGGGCCTGATTCTGCGGATTGAGGAGCCATTCCGCCGCAAACGCGGAGTTTCCGTCTGTCTTGGACAAGGCCAGGCGCGCAGCTGCCGGGGTAAATCCGAGTGCACAGAGATCCAAAACGGTGGTTTGATCAAAGTCATCTTGGTTCGTGCCGGCGGCTGCCTGGGCCTCGCGAGCAGCCGACGTTCGACGATCGCCTCCATTCACGTCCTCGACAACAAGTCGGCGCTGTTCCGAGGCGGCGGCTCCAGCAAGCACGGACCGCGAGATGGTCAGCGAGTTCCGCTTCGAGGTCGAGTATGGTTTCTGCAAGATCGAGCGATCCTCACGGATCTCAATCTGCTTGCTGCCAAACCACGTCGACTCTTCGTCCAAAGGCTCGCCACGCACGACGCCATCTGAGCCGTGCCAGAATTGATAGGCCTCGAGCAGCGCACTAGGGAGAACGCCGAACAAGAGGCGGCTCGGCAAAAAGGTCTCGACGAACCCGTTGCGATTCCTGTCAACGACAAGCGACTCCTCGAGCGTGAAGATGGCCTTGAGGTCGCCGCAGCCGCCAAACATAACCGTGCTCGGCTGGAGCGTGTGGTACGAAAAGCAAGCTTGCGAACTGAAAACGAGCTGGCGGTAGATGCGACGTCCATGGCTTACCAGGTTGAACACGTGCAGAACCTCGCGGTCCTTGTACATGATAAACTCTTTCCAGGTCGATGTCACGATTTTGCGAACCTGGGGTCGCCGGCTGGCCATCATCATCGACGCAAAGCTGCCGCCCGACGGACCCGACGGAGGCTCCTGCTCCACCTCGTGCTCCGTCTGCACGCACGCCATCGCAGTCGCAAAGCTCACCCCCTCACCAACTTCGTCGTGCGGCAAGAGAACACGATAGTTCATTGCATCCTTGTAATGTGCCTGCAACGCGGAGACAAGTAGCTCGAGAATCCATTTCTCGCCGTCCTGGTTTTCTAAATGCTCTCGGATTTTGTCCTCATCAAAGGGGTCAACATGACGATCGTAGACTTGTCCACGGTAGCGGATAGCCTTGACACCATTCACCTGCTCCTCCTCGCCGCCGTCGCCGTTGCGCCCCGCATTGCCACCGTTAGGATCACGGTTGGGCGTCGCTCCACTGCGGTCCGTCACAGACGGGGTAGAGCGCGGCGCCCCGCACATTTGACAAGTGGAGGCGTCGGATCCATTGTTAAAGGTACAGATAGGGCAGGCCCATCGGTCACCTGAGCGAACCGACTGCGTGGTCGGGGCTCCACCCGGGCCACCTGACGCAGCCGCTTCTTCCATCTCGCTCGTGACGTCCTTGGGGCATTCCACACCGTGGTCATCGTCCTTGGGCTCATCCCAAAGCTTGAGATCATACTGCGTACCGACGACATGCACCCAGTTCCGGTGCTGCTGTTGCGCGACAATACCACAGTGCAACTGTCGCTTGCCAAAGATCGTGTGAAAGTCGTTGAAGTGCGTCATGCTGTCGGGAAGGGGTTTGAGCTCATCATTACGCCACAAAATCTGCGCTGCCTGAATGTCGAGCGTCATCTCCTTATCCGGCGACAAGAATTTTCCGCGAGACTCCACGGTCCAGCCCGCGGATGTCTCGTCCTCCATGAGAACAGCGTTGTCGCCCAGAGTCGCGCCCTTGGTGTCGAGCCCGATGCGAACGATGCGAGTAAGCGTCTGATCAAAGACCTCCTGCGAGGTGGCCTTGATGCGGCCAAGAAATCCGACAAGAGGCCCACGCTGGTTCTGCAGCATGCTAAATAGCTTTTGCTCGGGCACATTGGCGAGAAGGCGTTTTTTAATCTGCCCATTCGCGTCTAGCTCGTCGTCTTTACCCAAGTTCGGCACGCGCGTAGTTTTTGAGCCCACACGGAGATACAAAGGACGGTTCTGGCCAATGTATTTTGTGAGCGAACCGGGAGCGAGACGACTCGTGTCGACGCCATGCGCCTGCAGGAAGCGCGTGAGACGCTGCTCGGGGGGTGCCGATGACTCGCTCGATGAACCGTAGCCGAGCAAGGCAGACGGCTCGCCGAGGCCAAAGCCGTGCCAGTTTCTCACAAAGCACAAACTACCCATGAGCTCACTCACGTTTTCGGCGTCAAGCGCGTCCGGTCGCAGGTTTGACCACACAAGCGCCAGGTAGCTGTGAATCATGCAGCTCGTTTGGATGTCGTTGTTCTCAAACGCTTCCTTGAGCCACTTTTTCAGAATCGTGCGACAGGAGCCCGTGAGAAAGTCCTGCATTTCGCGCTCGCGCTCCTCGCCGACTTTAACAATGAGAAAAAAGGACTGAACATCCAAGGCGAGCTCAATCAGGTACAGCGAAAGCGCTGCGTCCGGAGAGTATACGGACGCCTCGGCAAGGTCGTTCATGGAGCGAAGCATTTTCATGAGAGGACGCAAGGTCGACTCCGGAGCGTGACGCAGTTCGTTGAGCAAAAGACCGTCCGCTGTACCAAGCACTGCGCTCTTGGGCGTGCCATAGGAACGACCTCCCCGCGAAGCTGACCCGGTGTCTTGCAGCGCAGAGCGAAATCCATACTCTTTGCTGGCAGGAACGGTGGTGATGCGATCCTGCTTTCCGTTCGGGACCCAATCCGAAGCATCAAAGAGGACCGCACGAAGGAGACCTTGGATCTCGTGATTGAACAGGTACGTCACACGGTCACCCGTGGCAAAAAACGCGAGAACAAGGGGAATGCGCAGGTACGGGACGGTCAGGTACGAGAGAACCATCTCGGACTCTTGGCGGCTGAGAGTGTCGCCAAAGTTGGGCAGAGTATCTGCATGCAAAATGTCGTCCTCCGTAGGACGTTGCGGACCGGTGTGATTCAGGATCGCACCAATGTCTGCCGGTGAGTGCACGACAAGGCCTTCGCCAAAGAAAATCTTGCGATCACCAAAAACCGTGACTTGGACGTCGGCCGTGTCAAGATCCAAGCCACGATAGTTGACCACCTCCCAGCGCAGACCGCCTCCCAAAAACGTTCGTCGCGTGTGAAAGGCGCCCGCTTCCATAGATGTGTCCTCAAAGGAAAGTCCCCATGAGACGTACTCACTGGACGCGATGCGCTGACGCTGCAGCTCGGACTCGCGCGACTCCATGGTGCTGAGGAACTTGTACATGCAGCACATATCGCGCAGCAGACCGTATTCGGGATGATCGCGCGCGAGTGGCGTGCCAGGGGCAGTCATCCACTCGAGCAGGGCCTCAATCTCCGGCGGAGGCTGCGGGTTGTCACGGGGAACAAGCTCGTAGCCAAGGCGCTCCATGAGCTTGCGCAGGAACATGACAGTGGTGCCGTACTTTTTCACCTCAATCTTGTCCGTCGGCATGCGAAAGATGAAGAGGTCTTTGTTCCGGCACGTCTGCTGCACGCTTTCAAAGTACTCGAGACACTTTGATCGTGCGAGCGCGAGCGCTGGTTGGTGCAATTCCATCGTAGATGACAGTCGGTAGAGGCTCAAGTTCGCAACGCATACAGTCGTGGACAGAGCGTAGCCACCATCGTCGTTGAGCACATTGGAGAGTTCCATGTCAAAGTGGTCATGACGGACAACGCAGTCAAAGATGGCGAGAAGGTTCAAAGCAATCACAGCGCGCTCAGAGTCAAAGGCGCGCGTTGGCGCGTCAAACGACTGCCAGGCCTGAGCGTAGGTCATGGTGAGCTTGTGCAAAAGACGCAAACACGTCATTTCCAACTCTAAACTCGGAAAGTTCTTCCAGATGCACTCCGCAGCGCCCGAGGCGCCGCCGTCACCAGCGGTAGGCTTGGGCTGCGGGAGCACCTGCGTCACAACAGGCCTGATGAGCTCCGCGATCTGGTACTGGAGTGCAATGCGAGACGAAAAGGACGAACCGTCTTTGCAGCGCCGGTTCAGCTCCGTGCATACGTTGTCACAACGAACGAGCACAGCGACGGCCTCCTCCACGGTCTGAATACGCCGCATTGGAACCTGCAAGATGTCGCAAATGTTCGACGAGCGAGGTTGCTGGGCGAGACCTGCGTAGCGCTCGACGTTTTTGGAGCTGATTTCGATCTTGGGGAAATAGCCATCCGCCTGCTTGATATTCGAGGCATCAAAGGGCACGGGAAAGAGCTCGTCGGTGGTGTCCGGCTCTTCTTCGTTGACGCGACGAGCCTCCTCATCGGCATCGTCGAGCTCTCCGAGCTTGGCCTCGACGGCGTCCACCAGGCCGAGTACTTGCTCCCGCTTGCGAGTGTTCAAGTACCCGAGCTTGAGCACAGCGTGCGACACCGTGCTGCAGCCCATGCGGATCAGCGTACGAAAGTCCGGAGGCGGCGGGGACCGCCGTTCGTCTTTCATGTCCCCGAGCGCCATGTTAAGCATTTCTACCTTGAGTGTGGTCGTGAGTTCCTTCACTTCGCCTTTGCTGCAGCCGCGATGTTCGACAAGAAAGTAGCGTACGGCCTCCATGAGATTGCGCCACGAGCTCGAAGTTCCCGCGCGTTGCGCCGTGCGCCATTCAGGTTCGCTCAATTGCGCCGCGCGCTCCAGTGCGCCTGCCAACGTCGGTTCGCCAGTGATCCAGGGCAAGAGCACATCGTAAATGACCTCAACGCGATGAAATTCGCTTGCGTTAAACCAGAGCGAAAAGAGCGTTGTCCATACGGCTCGGTCAAGAAAGCGGTCCTGAGACAGGTTCTCGAGCTTGAGGCACGTCTGGTACTTGATCTTGGACGGATCTTCCTCACACACGCGACACGGGTGATAGTTGAGCCCTGCACCGGCGTTACACACCACCAGATTGAAGCTTTGATCCGAGTTGCGCTCGGCCACGAGAACGATGGACCCACGCGTGGTGCTGCCAATCCATCCGGCGGGCACAAAGAGAGATTCTCCACCCGGAAGGTCGCGCATGGTTTGTAGGAATGCGCTCACGTACTCGTTACACTTTTCCGCGTCATCTACCTCGGCGCCCGCAAGCTTTCGAAGGATGGTCACCTTGGGCATGACGGGGTCCTGAGCCCATCTTTCGAGCTGCGACGACTCGTTGACGAGGATCTCCAAGACGGCACACGCCGTAGCGAGCCCTCCGCTGGGAACTTCGCTATTGTTTTCTACATATGGGTCAGCCAGGAGTGCGCAAAAGGGTCCTGTCTCCCAAATACTAGGGCGTTCCTGCTGCTGTTCTTGCTGCGGCGGCGCCTGCGCCATTTTCCCTCAGCTTTCGAGCACGAGCACGAGGACGAGGACGAGGACGAGCACAAGCACTAACACGTGCACGAGCACCGAACAATAATTTGCAAGCGACGAACTTCGCTCGCACAAGCTTTGAAAGCCTTCCACAACCCCCCTCTCCTCTTCCTTAGGTCGCCGAGCTCTGCCCGCTTGCTCTCTGCAAGCACGCTCACGCACGAGCGTCTCCTCGCCAAATCGAGCCGCGCGTGACCCGAGAGAGTGAGCAGGCGCCGGAAACGAGATGATACGAGTTCGTTCCCGGCCTTCTCTGCTGTATCGCTTCCGCCTGCCTTCTCGCGCGAGCCCTCTCGCTCGCTCGCCCTCGCTTGCGTGCGCGCGTACGTGCCTCTAGGCGTTCGGGCGTCCAGGCGGGGCTGTATGCCCTCTCTCCCTCCCTCGCTCGCGTGCTCCTCGCCGCGCTCGATCCTCCTCGGATCCTTTTCAAAACCGATCGATCGACTCGACCCGATCCTCCTCTCCTCTTGCACGCGCTGCCGCTCCCGCGCAGCCGCGACGGCCGGGCCTCCTCGCGCCGCCGCTCTCGCGCCGCGACGTCCGCCTCCTGCTGCTGCTGCTGCTGCTCGCGCGTCGCGGGGCCGCGCGGGCGGGGCCGGGTGCCGCGCCTGGGTTCCGTGTTGCAGGATTGATTGCTCGAGCGCGCGATCGTCGATGAGATCCTTCGTTTGTTTCTTTCTTTCTTTCTTTCTTTCTTTCTTTCTTTCTTTCTTTCTTTCTTTGTGTGTGTGTTTGTTTGTTTGTTTGTTTGTTTGATTGTTTGTTTGATTGTTGCTTTCTTTCTTTCTTTGCCGCTTTCTTTTTTTCCTTGGTTGTCAACCGCTGTCGAGCGCGGATCAAAGGGGAAAGAAAGCGGGGCCGCAGGGAAGGAAAAAGAAACGGGAACGAAGCTTCGTCCCGCCAGACAGCGCTGCCCGCCCGCTCGCTGGCGAGCGAGCGCTAGCAGCTCGCTCGATCGCTCGCCCCGAGCAGTAGAGCAGAGCAGAGCAGAGCAGAGCAGAGCAGAGCAGAGCGGAGCGCACGTGGAGACCGACCTCGGGCACCGCGAGATCTGTCTGCGCAGACAGAACTCGACCCCGTCGAGCGCGGCGAGCGGAGCTGCCGCGGTTGGTCTTGGTCTGGGCCGGGAAGGATTAAGGAAAGAAGAAGGTCTCAAGTCGGCTGGCTACGGGAGAGGAAAGGGTGCGCGAGGGTGCGCGAGGGAGGGCAACATGGCGTTCGACAGGGGCTCCTCGAAGACAGGGGGCGCAGGAAACCCTGCGTGGCTGACCTCGGCGTCCGGAGACCAGACGGTGACAACGTCGCCACCGCCGTCAACGTCTCAGCTGTCGTGGAGACGCAGCGATCTCCGTGTCGAAGGTCAGAATTTGAGGCGGCAAAAGATCGTGGCGCGACAAAAGGAGGCGCGGAGGAGGACGCTTGCCGCTGCGCGCGCACAAAGTCTCATCTCTGGAAACAGTGAGGCAATAAACGAGCGAAAGGATACTCAAAACAATGGCGACGAAGACGACGAGGACAACATAACAATGAGAGCAGATTTGTCAAAGGGAATGCCAGGAAAAAATCACAAGCGCCAAAATGCAAAGCAAAGACGGCGTCAACAAGAGGAAGAAGCCTACGCTGCCCAACTCCAGCGCCCAGAATGGATGCTAGAGGTACCCTCCGACCTCGGTCCCGAAGCTTGGTCGGTCATGGCCAAACCAGAAGGTGAATGGACCTTGGTCGTCGCTGCTCACGGCAAAACTGTATCGCGGCGCAAGAATGGCCGAACCCTCCACGAATTTGCCTCTGTCTTACCGCACGGCTCCCCACAGACCGGAACAGGGTCCAGTGAGTTTTCCATGTTGCAATGTGTCTTTCACGAGGCTGATCAAACCTACTACGTCGTAGACATCGTCTTCTGGAAAGGACTTGATGTGGGCGCTTCAGACTTCTCCTTTCGCCAGTTCTGGCTGCATAGCAAGCTCGCAGAAATTCCTGAAATATGTACCCCTGGAGTAGGGAACAAGTATCGCTTCCAGCCAATTCCTGTTTTTGACTGCTCAATGGACGGCCTTGGTCAAGCGTACGGTGCACAGATGCAATTTGTCAAAGATGGGCTGTTATTTTTCTTCAAAAAGGGTCACTACGAAGAGGGTCTTTCGCCCTGCTTGCTCGCCTGGAAGGATGCCAAGACCTCGCGTTTTCCTATCGACTCTCCAGATGGGATTCATCCTTATCCTGTACAGACCTGCGTCCTTCGCATCTCTCTCGTCTCTGGCACTTTGATGCTCCGCGCTTTGGGCGATGACCTCGTCGGCATCCTCAATGTCGAGGATGCAAAGGCGCACGCGCTCGAAAACGGCTCCGTGGCACGCTTTGCTGTTCCTTCTGGCGGTCTTGA
Source organism: Schizochytrium sp. CCTCC M209059 (assembly GCA_000818945.1). NCBI lineage: Eukaryota > Bigyra > Thraustochytrida > Thraustochytriidae > Schizochytrium > Schizochytrium sp. CCTCC M209059. Next base: position 620,462 of record KN805385.1, on the reverse strand, counting down.
AGTTGCGCAAGACGAAGAAGGGGCCGCACAAACCGGAACTGCCGCGGTTCCACCTCAAGCCTCTGCACGGACTGCAGCTGGTTTAGACACGTTGGTAGTACCTGCTGCGCCGACAATACCCGAGGCTGCTGCCTCTGTAGCGCACGTGTGGATTTCTGGCTTGCGCTTTCACAGCGCTTGCAGACCAAACGCGCGCCCTGACTCCAGCTGCAGGGTCGCCTTTCAATATGCGATGCGGCACGATCCGCTGACCATCGAGAAGCTCAAGGCCGGTCTTGCTCGCGCTGGAAATGATATGGAATTTCGGTGATCTCTGTCTGCTTGTCTCTCTTCGGGTACACAAGAGCGAGGGAGAGGAAAGGGATGGGAACTTGTAGAGAGAATAGGGTCATTTTCAGATGGATACAGGTATGTTGTGCAAGAAGAGATCCGCAATAATGGGTGCGCGTTTCGTCGCTCGCGCTGCTAGCTGTATATAGCAGCAAACAAGTTTGCCAAAACAGACACGATAAGATAGAGCGACCCAGACACGTCAGGATGCTGGTCTTGCTGCACCCAGATCGAGACGAGGCGGTGACGGATAACCGGGGGTATCTGAACTGATCTCAGCGAGGAACTTGTCAAGTTTGGCATGAAGATTTGTAGCCTCTGCCTTTGTCCGCGCCATGTTATCTATTGCCGCCGAGGAGAGCAACTCGCTCAGGAAAGCAACCAACAGTCGAAAGCCTCGCGCGCAGCGCCGGCATTTGTGAACGCGCTCCTCACGCGAGATGTCAACATTCGATCTCGTCGATTGACGCCGGCTACGTCGATGGTGATCGAGAGTGGCAGATATCATGGGAGCAAAACTGTCAAAGAGGAACTTCCCGGTCGCCAGCAAACTCTTAATATGGACCTCGAATTTGGACTCTCCGAGGCTCACTAGGACGGGGAGAGCCGCTGCGCAAATGTCAAGTGTCGCAGATTGTCCATTGCGAAAATTTACGCAACGAAAAAAGTCGTACGTAACGCTAGGGTTACCCACTGCCTCGAGACTCTCGAGAGCTCGTGTGGGCTCGTTGTCTCGCCAAATCGAGAGGATGCGCTCGAGATCGTCGAGACGCTCTTGCATCACAGTTCGGAACTTGGCGTGCTCCTTCATGACTTCTTCTGTGACGTGCACCTTGGCATCAGCGCGCACAGTGCGTGACTCCACAGGCTTGCGCGCTCCTGACCACGCCCCTCGAGAGAAATCAGAGTAGCTTATATCTAGAGGCCCTTCATGCGCGGCCCATTGGCTCACGAGCCGACGCTCACGATTTGGCCGAGCGTTCTCTTGCTCAGGCCTGCCCTCGCGGCTCCGCGGAGGCTTTCGCGTTCTGGGCTCTCGTCGTCTTTCGCTCTGTGCAGCCGCGCTTCCGTCATTATTTGCTCCGCAATTCTCTTCCTCTCTTGCTTCGTCCTTGTCTTCTTCGTTGATGGCGAGGCCTTGTACCGTGTCCTCTTTCTTCGAACTCGGTTGAGCACGTCCCTCTATTCGCTTTGCCGAATATTCAAGATCCCTTGGAAAATCTGCGTTGTCTTGTCGATGGGAACCGATCTTTGAAGCATTGTTGTCGTCGTTGACGTCACTTAATCGATGACCAAGTGGCTCATTCGTCTCAGAAGAGCGTGCCCTCTCATTAGTTTTGGCGTCTCGTGGTTGTTTCTCTTCCAATGCCTCAAAGTCTTCGTCGCTGGTGTAATCTTCAACAACAACGGTGTAGTCTTCTTTCTCATGTGTTGCATCATCATCATCATCATCATCATTATCACCACCACCACAACTTTTTCTCTTTGAATCTGCCCGTGAGTCGGAGTCTCTTGGCGTACACCTTTCTCGAGGGGAGTGAATCGTCTCGCTATCTTGTCGAGGTGCGGGCGCTCGAACGATAATGTCATCGTTGACTAATTCCTCAACATTGCAAGCATCATCTGCATCAGCGTCTTCTCCATGGTCATCAGTCTCATCTTGGACAAGAGCACTCATATCTACAGACCAGACGGTGACCATGGTTCGATCCTTCAAAGCGCATGCGATCATACGCTGATCACCATTTTTGTCACGCGTAATCTGTGCGTCCTGGACGGATCCCCATGCAATAGGCTCCGCGGAGATGCCACGAGTCGGTTGAAGCGACCACACCCGTAGACCGTTGTCCGAAGCGCACACCAAGTTATGTGGAGCAGTTTCGTCAGCCTGTGAAGCCGTGTCTAAAAAGGCAATCTGACGGATCGCCTGGCCATGCTCTGTTGGGGTCGCGCCGACTTGACGAAAGGTTTCGAGATCCCAATATCGCACGGTTCCATCTTTAGAGCCTGTTGCGAGCCAGAACTCATCTGGATGAAAGCGCACAGCCGAGATACCTCCGCGATGACCGGCAAACTCGTGCAAAAGCTTCCCAGCTTGGAGGTCCCATAATTTGACCGTGCGGTCCTCACTTCCGGAAGCCACCCATTTGCCATCAGGACTAAAGGCAAGACAAGAAATGGAATCCTCGTGCTCTGCAAAAGTACGTACGCAGCCTCTGGTCCGAATATCCCAGACGCGCACATCCGTGTCCTGACCGCCTGACCCGAGCACATTGCCCAGTGGATGAAAGGCTGTTGAAGTGCACTCTGCGCGATGACCAGTTAATCTGCATCTCGTCTTACCGCCAGCGTTCAGGGCAAGAAGCTTGACACTGCCACTTCGCGATCCGACTGCAGCCACGTTCTCGTCCGCGTCAAAGGCCACGCATTGCACAGCACGTTTGGCGACCTGAATACTTTGAAGGCACGCTGTTCTGCCGACCTTCCATAGATTAAGTTTCCCGTCCTCACCGCCGCTCGCGAGAATCTGGCCAGATCGTGGGCCAATCTTTACGCACGTGACGCCCTCGGCATGTGCCACGAGCGTCTGTAGCTTGCGGCTTGCGCTCTGCTGCTGCCTATACGCGCCTCTCAGCGACCATCGTTCGGGCATGTTTCCCTTGATAAAGTGCACCAGGAGCTAGTTGAGGAGCTAGTTGACGTGCTCCACGCACGGAGGCAGGCAGGGAGGCAGAAAGGAAACGACGAAGGCGGGGTAGTGGCAGCTGACGCACGTCGTCGCTTTCACGCCAGTGCATGCGCGCAAGCTCACGGAATCGGGCACAAGAGACTAAGTCTCAACTCTGATGCAGCCCCCAAAAGAAACGTTGAGATGTGAAAAAGGGTTGCGGAAAAAAGTTAAGCTTGACCTTTGTTAATGGATGGGGAACAAACTAGAGAAGATGAATAATAATGAAAATTACTTGCTCAGGCCGCTCTCTTTGATTGACAGTGAATAGCGACGACGACGACGACGACGACGACGACGACGACGAAGAAGAAGAAGAAGAAGAAGGAAATAATACGCGTCGGATCTATTGTACTGACAGGTAAAGAAAGAAAGGAAAAAGGAAAATAGAAAAAAAAAGTACGAGAATACACACCAATTCGCTTACGCTACGTATAACTGTGTCTCTACTACCGGTCAGAGGGCGCGACGTCAAGACCGAGGAGCTTGGATACTTGCTGGTCAAAAATTTGGCGCAACGCGGCATGGACCTCGCGATTGCCACAATCCAAGAGAGCGGTAAGCAACGGGTACAGCCACGGCAGCTGCCGCTTCATTTTAGAGACATCCCAATGCAAGACCTCGTGAAGACTTTGAGCGACCACAGGCGTGAAATAACGCATGTCTACCTCTGCCTCAGACTCTGTCACGGTGGATCCGCGTGCCTGTCGCCGCGCCGTCGCATCGCGCGAAGCGCTCGATGACTCCATCTGCTCCAGCTCGGCCGTGCGCACTCTGTCTTGAAAGAGATAGTGCATAAAGAGCGAGTGAAGTGTCTGTTCGAGACGAGACGCCACGCCTGAAACTGTATCAGGACTTAATCCGATTTTTTCGGCATCGCCATCGGCACGAAAGAGAAGGGTAATGTATCGCCCCAGAGCCATGGTCTCTTGGCGCAGAAGCGAGGGGGGCGCCCCCGTCGTATCATCCGACATGAAGCCACGACGCTGCAATTCTTGACGCAAGCTCAAATCGTCATTGAACTCGCGTGAAAAGGCTGCCGACCTCTCGATCAGGTCGAGGACCTGAAGGAGGTTCGCCTCACTCATTCCACTCATGTTTCCAGGCAACACCCGGCCCATCACTTCAAGCATGCGAAGCTGCACTGTGCTCATGGTGAATGCCGTGCTGTTGCTAAAGGGAAGTAAGTCGCCCGGGATCGGGACGTGAAACGAGAAACGTGCCCCCTCTCGTTTAACCGGTTCGCTCGTTGTCTTTGCCTCTGACGTTTTCGCCTCGTCATCGCTCGCATCCGTGCCTCCGGGCGCCGCGACGGGTTGAACTTCGCCGTTTGCTTGCTGGCTCTGGTCCTCATCCTTGTCCTTTTCATTATCGTCAACGACATCATCAACGCCTTCGTCGTCCTCATTCGAGCTCTCTTCGCCGTCGTCCTTCTCATCGTTGGTGTTCTCTGGGGGTTCGAGATTGAGCCAGCGACGAGTGGACTTTTCTGTGAGAAAACGTGGCGTCGAATCTGACATAATATGATCGATGCAGTCAACCACGAGGCCCCACTGAGGCTTGCCAAGGTCCTTGCCGCATTGCGAAAGCAGCTTGGCCATTATGGCTACGCCGATACCTGAGACCTGGCCCGAGTTCGTAAGCGCTAGCCGCTCAACAATGCCGAGATGATCCTCGAACAAGAGGCCCATCGCTGTCTCGCGCATGTCAGAAGACCAATCCGGACGCTCCAGAGCACTCGCTGACTCATCGGCGAGCGAGCCGTCTAGCATTTTGGCCAACAAATCCGTGAGCTGCGAAAGCACGCGGCCGAGGGTCGTCTCAAGGGGCTGCGTTCCAGACTCGAGAAGGTAACCCGGGGAAATGGGTGTTACAGGGGGCGACATGAAGGATCCCAGGGCGAGCAAAAGCTCCTCATCAGCAGCCTGTGCTCTGTGAATGTATTCAACGCGCGCATGCTTGATGCGGGTAATGCACGCCGCCGAAAAGGGTTGCAAACAGTCTCGGAGCTCTGCAAACAAGTCAAAGATCCCGTATCGCAAGAGAAGACTCCAGACAGCCGGTGAAATGCGCCCGGCCTGCGCACGCAGTTCCGAGAAGAGTATCCCCATCGCGCGCATGCGCACAGATGCCCTCGAGTCGCCAATGAGCATCGCGAGACTGCGAACGAGCGCCCACAAGCGGCCTACATGTTCATGGTCACCCGCGCGGGTCTCGGAAAATGTGGTGTCGGGCGCAGAGAGGACCTTTTTAAGTGCCTTTTCCAAGAGATCCATTGCCTTGCTCGAAAGCTCGGTATCCGCGTTCGACCGGTTTGACGCAAAAGAAAAGAGGCAGCGCACGAGCTCGGGAAAGTGTGCATCGAGGGCTCCGACGTGCTCCTTGACGAGGCGGTCGAGGATTCCGAACGAAAGCGAGTGAATCTCGGCATTAGGGTCGTTCCCGCCCACGGAAAGGACATTAAGGAGAACTCGCCATCCTGACTTGATGTGTTTGCTCCGTGTGAGAATAATGTTCTCAGAGCAGCGAAGAACGAGATCTCGCAGCTCCGAGCTCTTCGAGGTGGCAATCATTTGCTCAAAGGGGGCCATAAACTGAAGCTGGAAGCTAAAGCCCGTCAGTTCATCCTTTTCCAGGAATTTCACCGTGAGCTGACGCAAGGAATCGATGGCGTACATTGAGATCCGCACATCCTTGTGGCAGCCAGCAAAGGTAAAGTGGTCAGAGAGAATGGACCAAACACGCCCCCAGACAAAGCGCGGCCGCGTCTCCATGTTGGAGTCAGCGACCTCGACAATCTTTTGTAGAGAGAACGTCCGTGGTTTATTGTCCAATGCCGAGCGCCCGAGCGTGGCTCTTTCACTGACCTGAAGCTCCATACGAGAAACAGCGCAAAGTGCGTCCACCATTTCGATGATCGCGTTTGACCCCAGATTCACGGAATCGAGAAAGATGCGATCAATTTGGATCATGTCGAGGGCCTTGACCACCCGCATCGCATTGTCCTCATCGGTCATACGAGCCGCCTCCTCTGGAGTCGGGCCCGACTGGAAGTAGGAGAAGATTGACCCCTCGCCAGCGCTCGAGGTCGCACCGGCGTGACTGCCATCTCCGTGAGCCCCACCATTTGCGGTGGTGCCCATGGAGCGCCGGCGCGGCAGCCGCCCTGACGAGCGGCGACGGCTCGCGCTCTCCAATTTGGCCTGCGCGAGGTCGTCGGTAGCTCCCGAATGGATGAGCTGCAGACGCGAGAGCTGCGAAAAGCATTTGAGCGCAGGTTCCCAGGAAGACCCAAGGTAGTTACCCTCAAGCTGAACGACCTCCACAAGGGCGCGGACGCACTCAATGTGCTTGGCTTTCATTTCTTGCGTCGTCGAGAGCAACGTAAATTTAGTGAGCGCGTCGAAAAGAGTCCGACGCTCGTCCGCCATGCCGAAGCGACAGGCGATACGCAGCGCCGACTTCATGCCAGATATGACCGCATCCACGGTGACGAACTCGGAGGTGTTTTGCATGTTCACCGAGAAGACAGCGCAAAAGGGTGCCCACGTGACCGCGAACATGGGGCGTACATGGTCATTTTCATCGTAAAAGTAGGCCTCGCCGGTGTCTTCGTCCTCCTCATCCTCGTTGTCGTCTTGGTCGCGCGCGCGCTCTTCCTCAGCATCGGCCTGGGCGTCATCGCCAAGGGCGGAAGCGTCGGTTTTCACGGCAAGCGCGTTGCCCAGCCCGTTCGCCGCAGCAGCAGTCTCGTTGCGCGAAACGCTGCTTGTCTCGCTAACGAGGTCTGCCGTGGGATGCGCTGCCTGCCCCTGGCCATGCAGCGAAGCCATGCCACTCCCCGCAGACCTCACGCGTAAGAGCGACTGTCTTCCCGTAGGAGTCGACGGCGCCCCGGGCTGCCGGCTTCGCCCGTTGGCGCCGGCGCGCGCAGAGGGCAAAAGTAAGCTTGCAGACTCTACCATTTCCTGGCGCTCCTTGGAGAAAGCTGCGCGTTTGCGACGCGAGAGTGCTTCGCGGCTATTGCCAAAGAAACCCAGCGACCCGGCCCCGCCCATGCCGCCTCGGGCCTTGCTCTTTTCGCGCTCGCGTTCACCGTCGTCCTCCTTGAGCGAGATCTCGGTGGTCTTGATGCGCTCGTAAATGCCAAGCAGAAAGTCTGGGTCGAGATCACGACCTCCAGCGATTCCCCCGTTCATGGCAATAAAAGCCTGTCCGGTCATTTTCTTTTCAACGGGAATGTTCGGGCTGTGCAGGTCGGTGTGAAGCATAATAATAGCAAATGCAAGCACATACGCTGTGTCAGCGCTAGGAAAGCTCTTCGGGTTGTTTTCGAAATAGCGAGCCGCGAACTTTTCGATGATACGGTCGATTTTTTGCGCCTCGCCAGGGATTCGGAATCCTGCCAAAAAGACACGGAGCGCCTCGTCAATGACCTGATCGGTGAAATTGAGTTGATCCACGTAGCAATAGAGCGTCTCCACGTTGAATTCATCGTCCTCTCCCAGAAATTCGCCAATCTTGGTCTTGGAAAAGACATCTTGGAACTCTAGCAAAGCCGAGGCGACGTCCTCGGGCGTGCGGTCAATGTAGCCCTCCTTGACGAGAAAGTCGATGCCACGTTTGGGTTTGATAAGAAACTTGGAAGCGGCGCTTTCGATGTCGCGACGATACTTTTGCTTTTGCTGGAAGGAGTCCACCTTGAGGCGTCGCAAGTTCTGCGCGCCGGCGGCAGCAATGCTCGGGGCCAGCGTGGCAGAGTCACCCCCAACACTTGTCCGACTCGGTGCATGCACCGAGCCGCCGTGGCGCGAGAAATTGGGTTGCGTAGTGCTCTCGTCCTCCTCTCCAATCTCCTGAGCACCCGCCTCGCCAGAGGTCGGCAAAGGCGCAACAGGCTCCGAGTCGGTGGTGGTTGCACCGGCATTGTCGCCTCCAGCACCGGCAGACTCTTCTTGAGGGTTCTCCGGGCCAATGCGCGCGCTACTGCCCGGAAGATTTTCCTGAACGTGTGTGAACTCGGCGAGCGAATGGAGGATGGACACCATGGAGGTGAGAGACATTTCATGCAAGGCGACCTTTTGCTGGTCATCTTGCGAGAGCACGCCATTGGGCGAAGTGGGGCGAGGATCCGATGCAAGCTTGGAGAGAACCTTGACGATGCGCGAGTACAGGTCAATGCTGTCCCAGTCACAGTCATAGTTGAGGAAGATGCTCACAAGAGTTTCGACGTCTTTTGCGATTTGCAAGAAGACCTCCAAAACGAGGACTTTGTGTTCGTGGGGAGAATTGGAGGATTCGAGAAGAGGGAGAAAGATCTTGGAGATGACGAGCTCAATTTCCTCCTTGAGATGCTCGGCAAAGCGGGACTGCAGCGCAACGAAGATGCGCAGCGACAGCCCGACGACCTGGGTGTTGCTGGAAACAGAGTTCTTGACCAGCGAAGAGGTCAAGTAGTTTTTGATGGCGTAGACAAAGTCCTTGTTATTGCGAAAGGCTGGGCCGCTGGCCTCCAGGATGCTGAGAACGAGGTCAAGAGAGAGAATCTTGGATCGAAGAGCAATAGGGTCTGGAATATGGTTGTCTCCAGCGGCGCCCGTCCCGTCCACCAGGTTCTGATTCTTCATCGAGAGCTTACAGAGCGCTCGAAACAAGAGATATGCGTCCTTGTGCTGGATCGATTTGAAGGGGGCAGACTTTCCCTTCGCCTGCTTTCTGGCCTTGTGGCTGCTCTTGCCATTCGCGACTTCGGAAACGGTCTTCAGGGTCCCGTTCCGGGCCACAGGCGATCCCCCTGGGATGGACCCTCCAACTGAGAGGCTGTCCATCTCGAGCTGCTCGGCCACCTCGCGATACATGCAAGCGTCAAAATCGTCTGCTGGCGGCGCAACGCGAGGCGACTCTGCAGAGACAGGAGGGACGTCAGGGCCGCTCTCCGAAGACGAAGCTGCTGTAGCAGCAATGTGTGCGTTGTCGTTGTCTGCATCATCTGGGTCTTCGGCGGCTTCGGCTGCGGCTGTGGCATCAGACGTGGCACTCGGGCGCGACTCGTTTGGTTCTGGCGGATTGGGAGGTTGCTGATCCGCAGGCGCGAGAGACGACGCCGTCGAAGCGCGTGCGCGACTTGACCCTCCGGAAGGGAGACGAGCGTCGGCCACTTCCATTTGCTGAAAAATAGCGCTCATCATCTGCGTAAGAGTGGCCTTGGCAGTGGTCTTGTTGACCGGATTGCGCGAGTATAGATGAATGTGGTAGCAAGCGCGAACGGAGTTGAGCAGCGACGTCTCGTGCACGCCACAGCCTGCGCTCGTGACGGCTGTGAGAAGCGCTTTGATGACTTGCAGTTGGACCGAGTCGTCGGTGGTGTTACCCTTGCCTTCGGTGTCCTCGCACGCGCAAATGGCCCGAACAACAAGGTCCATGACAGAGATGTCTGGTTCCTCGGTCTCGAAGCCGGCGTCACGGGCTTTGGCCTGGCCTTGCAGGAACCCGTAAGACATGAGTTTCTGCAAGCAGTCGAGTGAGGCCACGGCAACCTTGGGCTGCGGTCCCGCGAGCGCTAAGAGCAAAGGTTTCAGGTAAGCGTCGGCAGGCGATGACCCAGCTTCGAGGTTCTCGTCCGAAGTCTCTTCGAGCCGCTTGAGCGCCTCGTTTGCGGCCTCCTTGAGCGCAGTCTGCTTGCGTCCACCATCTTTGAGGATCCGCTTCAGGGTCGTTTCGAGCGTATCGCGCATTGTCAAGAGGCTCGCTTGCTCCTTCTATCCTTATCTTGGGGAAATGAATCTGGCTATGCTCTGGGCGGCACACGAAGCGCGCTCGGGCGGAAGAGCCTTGGGCTTGCGCTTGGAACACGTGATGTGGTCTGCTTGTTATCTATCTTCTTTTCCCTTTACCCCGGTACGACGTGGTGATTATCGATGAAGTAGCCGCTCTCCCACGGCACCACGTGGTTGCCCCTTCCCTTCGAAACCAGGTCAGGTCAAACCCGAGCCGCGCCGAAGACTCACTCGCACCACACGGTCCGAGGGGGCGGCCGAGAGCTGCCTTGGCGCGCCTTTGGCGTCCGCGCCCCGGCAGGCCTTCTTGGCCTGCTGCGCGGCTCGGTCGCCCTGCGCGCGCGCGCCTCTCCTTTCGACGCGGCGCAAAGTCGATTGCGAGCTGCTCTGACGAGCTCGCTCGCCAAGGTCGGCGAGATCCTGCGCGCCATTCTCATTCTACAGTTTCCACAACTAGACGCTTTCGTTTTGCGAAATATGAGGAAACTAGTTTACAACTATAAGTTTACTCCATTGTTGACTGCGCAGCGTTTTTTCCAAGCAGTGTCCAGCGGTGCGGCCAGCAGGAGCGTCCATGATGATGGGATGGACGAAGCCCGCTCTTGCTCGGCCTTCACGTTGAGAAATTTAGGTTCTCAATCTGGTCGTAATTCTCGTGCATGCTCAAGCAGTGTCTGGTCTCCAGGCCTAGGTAGCCTCGTGATCAGCCGGAAAGAGCCTTTTGAATGGGATCATTTTGGCTGGCTTGGCTGGCTGTTGTTGGTTGCAGTTCCTAGTTGGCCCGCTGCTAATAGTATAAATAATAAGGCAAGGAGTCGATCGCCCTTATGCTCGACTTGCGCGGTCATTGTGCACTTGTAGAGAGCCGTTTGCTCACTTGCGGCGGGCACGCGCAAGTGCGGATTGGCCGCGAGCCTGGCTGGGCCGTCGCGCCCTCTTTTATCGTCTCTTCGTAGGTGGCCTTGGCAAGGGCAATCGCAAGTGCTGCGACCAAACCGCAATCCACTCCGACAGACGCACACGCAGGCAGGCAGACAAGCAGGCAAGAACGGGCGAGGGAGGGGGGAGTAAAAGGGGAGACACGGAAGGGAAGAAGAGCGAAGAAACTACACGGTATCCACCGTGCCGACACCCGTTGAGACCTGTGACGAAGGCGCCGCCGCAGTAGACACGATGGCGGACGCGACCCTTTCCACGAGCGCTTTTCTGCCCGAGTGGGCTGAAAGCCTGGTGACGAACCTGGGCCTGTACTTTCTTATTTTTGCCATTGGATACGTGGCCATCCAGCAGGTCCGCAAGTACCCTGTGGCGCCCTCGGATCACAGCCTTTATGCCAAATTTGTTCGCTTCATGGTGTTTGGCGAGAGTGCATACGAGCAGGTGCCCACGGACAGCAATGAGAAGAAGTCGGAGGATCCTAAGCCGGAGCCGACCTTTGCTCTGCGCGCCATGATGCTGCTGTTCTGCGCAGGTGGTCTTTTGGGCTCGTACCTTTTGTGGGGCGTGCTCCAGGAGCGCATCATGACCAAAGAGTACGACCAGGGCAAGTTCGACTCGTCCATCTTCTTGGTCTTTTGCAACCGTCTTTTGGCCCTTGTCACGGCAGGCACCGTCATTAGCTTAACGGAAAAGTCGTCGATGCGAGCGCCTTTCTACAAGTTCTCCTTCACCTCGTTGTCCAACGTCCTGAGTAGCTGGAGCCAGTTGGAGGCTCTCAAATACATTTCCTTTCCGACTCAGGTGCTCGCCAAGTCGAGCAAGCTCATTCCTGTCATGCTCATGGGCAAGGTCATTTCCGGCAAGTCGTATCCGACGTACGATTACGTGGTGGCCATTGTAATCGGCTTTGGTGTTTCCGTTTTCACGCTCAATAACAGCGAGGGCGGCAACGGGGCCGAAAAGACCACCAGTTTTTCTGGCATCCTTCTCATTGCCTGCTATTTGACTTTTGACTCGTTCACTTCTCGTAAGTTTTTCTTGATCCAATACTGGCGTTTGGGCGTTCGTTCGACAGTTCGACGGTTTGGCCATCCGTCGAAAAAACGATACAATACTGACCAACTGACAAATCATTTTCGGCCGAATCGTCATTACAAACAACAGAGTGGCAGGGTCACCTCTTCAAGGAGTACAAAATGAGCTCGTACCAGATGATGTTCGGTGTTAACGCTTTCAGTTGCTTCTTTACTGTTTGCAGTCTCCTCGAGTCTGGAGAACTGTTTTCCTCGCTCGATTTTATCATGAAGGACTCGACCATCGCGCAGGATATTCTCATGTTCAGTATCACAGGTGCCACCGGCCAAATGTTCATCTTCTACACCATCAAGACCTTCGGCCCCTTGGTCTTCACCATCATTATGACTTGCCGTCAGCTTACGAGCATTGTCATCTCTTGCATTATCTACGGCCACACCATCAGTGGCCCATCCCTCATGGGCGCTGTGATTGTTTTCGGAGCCGTCGGATACCGTATCTACCGCCAAAACAGCGATCGGCAGCAAAAGGCGGCGGCTGAGAAGGCAGCAAAACTGGCCCGAGAGTCCCAACCCGTCGGCGATGTGGAGTTGAAGTAAAGATGCAGAATCCTTCGAGGAAATCTTTACAATAGAGAAATATCTTTTCCCAAGACCGTGCGTTACACACTCATGTGTGTAATAGTTCACAGTCCAAGCCGATGCGCTCTACCAAGTTGCCGGTGTGCCACTAGAAACAGTTTTCACCTTTACTTTACTTTTCCTCTTCTTCTTCTTTTTTGAATACACTTCGTTGTCTCGAAAAGTAAGGGAAGAAAAAGGAACCAAATATTGGTCAGTTTACAAAAGATAGCTCTCACGCTAAACGACGCGGATCCCGCGGTAAAAAGTTCTCCTCGCCACCACGTTGTTTCAATTTTGTAAAATACTTGCCTCGACGCAGACGTTTGTTTCGCATTGCAGAAATGACGTAGGAAAAGGTAGAGAGTGCGGACCCGGACCAACGCTCAGCATAGAGGCAAATGATTTGATCGATAAAGCCTCGCACATCACCGCGCATTGCCGCAGGCACTTTAGCGAGAAAGGGTTCGATGATGTCTTGATGAAGATCCTCCGGAAACACAAGACGGGAAAACCCGTAAGTTGTGACGAATGGCTTGAAGAGCGCCCTATCGCGCTCATCCGTTGCAATGTAAAGCGGGAGACTTTTGTTCATGTGGCGCATGGTTGCGCCATGGTACTTGATGTACTTGTGGACGCTACGACGCTCCATAATCTGACTATCGCCTCGACGAAAGTGGATGGCGTTATAACGCGGGGCCATCGGGGCCGCCGCTCGAAGGGCCAAAGCTTGCAGCGTCTTGGAAAATTCCATGCCGTATTGAATGAAAGCATAGTATTGAGCGTCCATGGTTGCGCAGCACTTCCACATGCCAGTCTTGTGCCAATAAACGACGTCAGCCTTTTCGTTTGACCATCGTCGGTTGATCGTTTTTTCCTGCATAAAGGAAATCGCCGCGGGTTTCTCGTACATGCGCCAGGTACGGTTGCGAAATATGAGATTCTCATACTCGTTCATGTCTCCTTCGTGAACACGGATGCCGGCGTAAACGCGAGATGCGAGCAAATCGAGGTCCAAGACTTGGCCCATGTGTAAAATCTGCGACTTTTCGAATTTGTTGAAGCCAAGGTAAAAGTTGGCGTGTGGCGCGACAGGTGGTAGCACAAGTGTGCGATTAAGCGCATTGGCTGCCAGAACAGCCCAGCGTAGGATGAGACGCTGGTTACCCCAGCCCCCGGAAGGCTGATATAGAAAGAAGCGCCCGACTTCGTCATGACGAAGCTTATAACGTTCTGGAACTCTAGACCAGCGAGCCGAGTCCCGATAGAGCGTGCTATCGAGGTCGATGCCGGCCAGGGCGGCGAGCTCGTGATAGGTCTTTATAGTTTCGTCCGATACATCGTCGCCATTCTCTTCTTCTTCGTCTGATCCTTCCTCGTCTCCGGCTTGCTGCACCCCCGAGGGAGATCGCTGATCAGAATCGCGTTCGTATGCATCAATATCAAGAGCATTGTTCTCTCTCGACCTGGCATTCGAGCTTTCCGCAGCGCTCCGGAGGCCCGTGGAGACCTCGGGTTCGTTAGATGCTTTGACAGTTTGACTCTCGCGTGAGGGGTCATCAGCGGTCATGATGTGCACAAGTTCGTCTGCTCCTACAACGACGGCTCCATCGCGCTCAGCTCGCTTCGCAAGCTCTCGGAATCCAGCTGCGAGGTTTCCTTCGGGGCATGGTCGTTGACCTGTGTTTTGCTTTTGCGAAGAAGAAGAAGAAGTTGTTGTTGTTTCTTCCGGAGTGTCTTGAAGTACTTTCGAGGGGGCGGTGTTCCATGCCCACGCGGCAGCTTCTCGTTCAAGCTTTGCTATAGCATTCGCGAGAGCGTGTTGCTCGGCATCTTTGTCAATGCTGGAAGACGTGGTATCGAGCGATAGCTCTCCTCGCCCGACTGCCGAGATTCTACCAATGTACAAGCCGAAAAAGAACAAACCAGCAAGCGACAACCAGGTAAAGAATCGTGAGGCATGTCGCGGTGGATGTTCCACTTGTGTAAAATTTGTAAAAGGGAGCGCAGGGGTCCGTGCCGTCGAGCCTTCTGGCGTCGACGGCACGGAGCGCGAGCCCTTGCGTCTGAACGCCAGTTTCTCTGCTTCCTACTCTTCCTCGATGTCTTTCCTTTGGAGAGCTCGCTCGTGTCTGCTGCTACAAAAACAGGAACTTTGTTCAACCAGCCTACCACTCACTCGTGTTACCGCTTGCGCGCGTTGGCGTCCGTCTGTTGAGCGAACGAATCCCTCCACGTCAGACTTCAAGTTGTTTCTAACGTCTTGCGTCAAACTCTCGTCGCTCCATGCGCCGCCGCGAAAGCGCGCACGCGAAAAGGGCAAGAGCTGCGTCGTTACAGGCAACGTTGGCCGACGCGGGTTCAGCGTCTCCGCGCGCGCTCTGCGCGCCCAAGATCTGGTTTCCTCACTCTGACCGTCTCGACCCAATTTTTGCAAGCATTCATGAAAATCACGACAAATTTTTGTCATGTTGCTGTTCTTGCGCAAGCAAGTTGAAGATGCGATTTCTGTAGTACTGTCAATGTTATACTCTCATTGTCGCTTGCATGAGTTATGTATCGCGTACGTCAAGAGAGACAGGAAAATAAAGAAGTAAGGATAAGCAAGCAAGATCAAACTGGATGGTATACTTGGTTTGTTTAGAAAGTGGAAAAGGCAGAGGAGCGGGGTAAAAGGAGAAAGTTAAATGCGTGGGAGAAGAAAGGAGCACACAGACAGGCAATCAGTCAGTCCTGGGATTCCGCGCTTACAATTAGTCCTCATCGTCATCATCGTCGTCGTCCATCTTATCGAACTCAGCCTTGCCCCACTCAAAGGCCTCGTCGCGGAGGTTCTTGGGGACAAGCTGGAACTTCCAGTCGGTATCGGCGGTGATCCAGCCGGCTTCCAAGACAAAAGGCTTGTCCTTTTCCTCCTCGCGAATGGTGTGGATGATGAGAGAGATGCGCTTGAGTGCCTCGGCGCACGTGAGCGCCTTAAGGTTGAGCTTTTCGATCTCTGTCTTGGCGGCCTGCTTGGATTTGCCCGCGGCGGCACCATGGAAACGAAACTGCGTGCCAGAGGGGTCAATCATGTGGAGAAAGGGCTCTTGAGTGACCTCGTCGAAGGAGGTCACCATGGTGGTGAGGCCAAAGGGCCGGTACCCGCCGTACGTAGTGTAAGCGTGGAAATAGTGTCCGAGACGCTCTGCGAGGGTGTGCGGTGGCATGTCCACACCGTAGTAATCGTGGTAGTTTTCTACTTCCTGGCGCGCAGCGTTGACTACGGGCCGTCCATCCGCGGCGTAACCGGTAAAGGCAATGCCGGCGTGCATGCCCACGGGGTGGACCCTTCGACCGCTGGATTCCATGAGCAGTCGCGAAGGCATGAGCTTCTCGGCGCCAATAATGACACCATCCTTGCACTTGAGCCCGATCAAGGCACTGTGGATTGAATGAAGAGCGTGAATGGTCAGCGTCTGAGGTCACACAAGCTTGCAGGTTGGGGGTAGAATAGGTTGTATGATGGATGATGCGTGAGGCGGGGGAGTAAAGAGGAAAGAAAGTTCAACTGCCCATCAGGCCTCTTTTTGCGGGCAAAGCCCCCGAGCGCGATTCAAGTACCATTTCCCATCGAAACGACTTACCCGCTATTCTCCACCGCCTTGGCGGCATACTCGATCTGGAACACACGGCCATCTGGCGAGTAAATGTTGCAGCCAAGATCGTACTGTCGTTTGCAAAGGTTCACATCCGTCCCGTCAAGATTTAAAAAACGTTAGCACTCATGACACCGGCGACGCCCCGTCCTCTCGCCCTCTCGCCTCATCAACGTACGCCCGCTCCCGTTGAGCTCATGGTCTCTGAAGTAGCCGAAGCCGCGCTTCGGACTTGCTGATCTTAGGCGGTTGGCGCCTGCCTGCCTCCGTCTGCTCCTCTCGCAAGGCTTTGCGCGGGGTGATATACGCGCAGCGCCGGGTGCTTTACGGGCGCAACAAAGCTTCGCCGGGCGGCTTTCCTCCACGACGACGCCGGGCTGCGCGTGCGATCCTCCGCGCGCAAGGCCTCGGGCAAGCGGAACTGTCGCGCTCGCAGCGCGCGAGCGTCTTCGATGGGATTCGCTGTGAAGTGGTCTATATCCGCCTCGCTTGGGCCTCTTTCTTCTTCCATTTCTTCCTTCATCTTTCATCATCCCATATTCCAGAATATCTCAAACTTAAATTGCGACCAAAGTGGGTGCAAAAATAGTGCCGTGGTCCATCGCATTTCATCATGGCGGGTTGGTTTCCAGGTCCCGTCGATTCCCCAGGGCGCGCAAACGGTACGGGTTCGCAGGCCCGGCCGGCAGACGGTTCGCCGCGCCGTCTTCCTTCCCCACCCCTCTCCACTTCACTCCGCTGGCAGCATTCATGTGCGTGCGCGCGTGCGTGCGTGCGTGCAGCCGGTGCGGCCAGCAGCCTTTTCGCTCTCTGTCGCGGAAGAGCGGCCTTGGTCAACTACCTGCCCCAGCCAGGTCGACTCTGCCATGTTAGGCCTAGTACCCTTGGAGGGAGATCTTCCTTCGTGTCCGCAGTCGATTCCGTCCATTCTGCCTCGCGCGCGGCTGAGGTATGGCCGCGACGAGGCGTCTCGTCTCGTCTCGTCTCGTCCCGTCCCGTCCCGTGCCGTGCCGTGTCTCAGCCCCGCCCGCCTCGCCGCGCCGCCTCGCAGTGGCCTCGCGAGGCCTGCAACTTCGCCTCGCACGCCGCGGCGCAGCCGTCCATGTCCAATCAATCGGCCTCTCGAGTGACCTCCAGAGGCAAGTCCCTGCTCCGGGCCCGGGCCACCGCGTCTCCCGCCCTCCGCCCTGCTCGCCTCGCCCCGGCCTCGCGCTGGCCGTGCGCGTCGCGCCGCACCGCGCCGCATCGCGCCGCATCGCATCGCGCCGCATCGCATCCAGCCTAACTCGCTCTCCACTGGATGCGCCGCGGCCGACCGCTCTCGGCTCTCACGGCGGCCGCGCTCTTCTCCCACTTGTCGCCGCCTTGCTTCCACTTGCGCCGCCCTCGGGCCCTGTATGCCCGCGGGTCTCCGCTGTGTGTGGGCAGACAGACATACACACAGACAGACAGACAGACAGACAGACAGGCAGACAGACAGACACATACAGACACACATATCATACAGACAGACAGACAGACAGACAGGTGGGCGTCACGCACAAAGCCCGATCCTAGCAGGCGCAGACCGCCAACCCCGGCGCCCGCGAGCCCGGCGCGAGCGCGGAGAGGGAGGAGGCGGAGGGAGGCAGCGGCCGCCCGCCCGCGCAGCTGCGCGGGACGCCGGGGCGAAGCGGCGCGAGGCAAGCGTGCGGGCATCGCGAGCCGCCCATCGCCTCGCCTCGCCTCGCCTCGCCTCGCCTCGCATCGCCTCGCATCGCATCATCGCATCGCAGGCCGTCGAGAGCACGCGGCTCCATCTCGTCGCGACGTCGAAGACCGTGACGGACGGCGGCCTCGCGGCGGGCGAGCAGACCCCGCGAGCGCGGGAAAGGGGGGCGTCGGGGCTCGAGCCGGCGGGGGCGGCGCTCGGGGAGGGCCTTCTCGGCCGAGCGCGCAAAGGCGTAGGAGAGGAATCCTGCGAGCCGATGCCGAGCATGCCGCCGACCAGTCCCAGGGGCCAGGGCGCCCAGGCCTCGACGTGGCACAAGGCCAAACTAGGCGCCGCGCTCCTCGCGGTCCTTGGCGTGTACCACCTGATGATGAAGTCGATGCTCGGGTCCTTCGGTCTCCCGGCAGAGGGCCAGGATGGCGTGCGCTACGTGCTCGTCTCCCTGGGAGACGCCGTCGCCACAGACCTGCCAAAACATGCCGCCTCAGCAGTCCACTCTGCGATAAGCCCAAAAGGTCACAACAGCAACAGTCAACGCCAAGACGCCTACGACGCCATCGACCAAGCGCGCGAGGCCGAAGCGCCTGCGCCAGTCAAGGAAAAGGACGAGTACGAGGCCCTAGAACTGGATCTCAGCTTTGACGAGGAACCCGAAGCAAGCGAGACAAAGTCATCCGTGGTTGCCCCAAAGAAGGCTGATGTCCAGGACATGGATCAGGACCAAGGTGAAGGTGAGACTGCAAACGACGAGGGTGTCTCTGCAGACAGCAATGAAGATGTCGAGAAGGAAGAAAACCGCGACAACGTTGACGACAACGACAACGTCGACGACGACGACAGCAGCGCGGGTGACGCAGAGCAAGAAAAGGAAGAGGACCAAGCCGAGGAAACAGAGAGTGAAGACGTCTTCTCGCTTACGGGCCACGTGCTGCCAAACGACATCCTTGACGAGAGATCCGAGCTACTAGACGAGAGCGACAATGACAACGATGCATGGTCCGGGTTCGCCGTCAACGACGAGGCTCTCGCCGACGCTCCTGCCAGGAACGAAAACGGCGTGGAGCTGGGCAGTGCGCGTGACGTCATTCCCGTGGACCTCACCTTGCTTAAACCAGCAGACATCCTCTGCAAGGATGTGAGCTCCAAGGCGCGGTGCAGCGAGATTCCACATTGCTACTGGGGCACCGATACGCGCAGCTGTCGCACCGAACTCTGGGCCATGGAGTGCTCCATGACCAAGGTCAAGTCGACGTGCGCAAAGCTTCCCAAGTGTACGTGGGCATCGCACTCGAGGTCACGCGGACGGTACTGTGTCGAGAATATGAAAAAGGAGGAGGAAGAGGAAGTCGCAGACGCCATAGTTGACTTGATTGACCCCAACACCACCCCTTGTTACAAAGTGCCCACGCAGGATGGCTGTGATCAGATCGACCGTTGTTTCTGGAACACCGAGGTGAAGGCTTGCCGCACCGAACCTTGGGCGATGACATGCAACATGACCAAGGTTCGTTCGACTTGTGGCAAAATTCCCAACTGTAGATGGGCATCTTCCCGCAAGACCAAGGGTCGCTACTGTGTGTCAATTTCTGGTGATGGCAGCTCGGCTGTGGATGCACTCGACAGTAGCTCCGATGGCGACGCCGCTTCTGCCGTTGCGTCCAGCTACGCTGACACCTCGGATGACGCTGAAGAGTCCATTGCCCCTCACTTGACGCGTGTGCGCATTGGCAACACAACGCATTTGCTCACGCAATGCAAAACGTACGCGGAAGAGGGAGCCTGTGCAGGCAACACGCACTGCTACTGGAAGGAAGGCCAATGCTTGACCGAGATGGAGTTCTTGCCGTGTTCCTCGACAAAAGTGCGACCGACGTGCGACACGCTCAAGCATTGCATCTGGACAGCCAAGACGCTGACCAAGGGCAAGTATTGCGTCGACCGCTACTATCTCGACAATCCAGAGGAGCTGGGCACAAAATGCTCAATCTTGCGTTCCAAGACCAAGTGCGAGACGCAACTCGCCTGCGAATGGCGGTCGGCCAAAACTACGGGACGCTACTGCGATCGCGTTGTGAATCTCAAGGAAGCCGCGCGAGAGCTCCACGAAATTTTCCCGCGTTACGAAGATGGTCTCGTGCTCTCGCCGCCCGCCGTGGTCCCTATCACGCTCACAGACGCGCCGTCGCGTCCTAACCGCTACGAGTGTCCGAAGAATCTCGAGTGCCAGGACCCAGGAGTACTTGCGCCACAAATGAGCGTTGCGCCAAGCTTCCTCACTTCCACCACTGGCTTCAAGGTATCTCGATGCTGCGATGCGCATGACGAAATCCTCAAGATGATGCGCGCGGTGACAACGCACTTTATGGCGCTCTCCTTTTCGGATTGGTGGCTTGACGAGGGTCTCGCACTGGGCATGTACCGTTTCAAAGGCGTCATGCCTCCATGGCTGACCTCGCCGTCGGTGAGCGTGGCGCATAAGAGTGCGCGCTCGATCCGTTCCCTGCTTGACAAGTTCAACAAGGGTTTCTTTTATCGACCGTATTCTATTCGAGGGTGCGAAATTCGCACCTCCAAGTCAAAGCGCAAATCGTCATCGAGCGGGGCAAGTGGCGATGATGGAGGCAGGGCTGTCGAAGGTGTCTCGGAAGCTGACCTTGCTGCTTTGGCCTCTCAGAATGAGGGGCTGGCGACACCGGGTGCGAGTTCGCTTTTGGCATCCGCATCTTCCTCGAGTTCGCTTCCGGCCAGCCGCTACTCGTGCAAATCATTGTCTAAGATCTCATCAAAGCACACCATCGTGTTCTACGAGGTCGTCAATATGAACGAGCCCGAAGCGGCCAAGCTGCGCATCTACCCTCGCGTCACTTCGCGTGCGGCACGCAAATGCGTTTCTGGCCCAAAGAACAAGCCCGTGCCACTCGACTTTGTCTTGCCCACAAAGCCTTGTCCGCACTCGCTCTACGGCAACGACAAAGTTCTTTGTCCGCATTTGCCAGAGGCTTACCTGGATCTTTTGTATACGCCACAATGGCGCACAGATCCCCTTCCTGAGGCGTCGGCATTGCGCATGCCCAATGTGGCCATGGACGACGACGTCGATATTGACTTTAGTCGCACCACGTCCGAGTCTACGCTGTCCAGCAAATTAGTCTGGCTCAGTCTTCGGCACTGTGCGCCATCGGAACTCCAGTAAATGAATAACCTTTCTTGTTTGTTTGTGTTTTTGTTTCTCTGCCTGTCCTGTTTGTGACACGTTTCTGCAGGCTTTATGCGAACGAAAGAAACGTGTAATCCATTCCATCATTACTTACGCGTGACACGAATTTCAAGGAAGAAGGCAGCAGCAAGCAGGTCCCTCCCTTCCGGTGCTTTCACTCTCACCGCTCTCCCATCATTGATAAGGGCCGGCAATCTCATCGCGCTCTTAAGTTCACACTGCAAAATGAGAGCAGGTGGATGAATGAAAATGAGGCGCCGCTTGCTGCTTGCGCTGCTGTTAAACCTTTGGGTGTGGCGGCAGCGCAGCAATCACCAAACAGCAAGGCAGGCGGCCACAAGGATGGAGACAAGAGAGACTTTTATGCGTGCCTTCCTCATGCCCACCAACAGCGGGGAGAACGAGAACGAGAACGACTATGTTTCCTCCATCGTCACCTGTGGACCGTCCCTCGCAGAATACGAAAGCGGGGTCAAACAACAACCTGAGGACATCGTGGAGAGCCAGCCCAGGGCATGAACAGGAGGCGCGAGTAGAATGTGATAGCTACGATCTTCACCCAGGCTCCGGGAAGCGCAAGCTTGACCAAGACACTCTACCCCTCTTATCCTTCGAAAAGAAGAGAGCGAAAAATCTAAAAAGCAAGGGACGGCGCCGAGTGGCTAAACAAAGAGAAGCTGAGCTCAACCTGGAGCTTATCGACATGAGAGAAGAGGTCGCGTCTTTGCGAGACCAAAACAAGCGTCTCGAAAAGCACATGGAGGAGGGAGATCCTGGCGGAGCGCGCAAACAGCGGCAAAAGATTCGCCCTAGAAAGAATTGCGGTGCACATTAAGCGATACGAGCAAGAGAAGAAAGCAAGAGAGGATCTCGAGCTCGAAGCGTGCGACCTTCGAATGGGGAATCGACACTTAAAGGAACAAGACATTATGCGAGAAACTGCAGTAAGACAGTTCGTCAAATCGATAGACCACCTCGAGCTGCCCCTTCTCAAAAAACTGCGCGATAGAAACGCACGAGCTCCTCTCCTTCCATCAATGGGTGGAGAAGTAGTGGCAGAGAGGAAAAAAATGCAGATGTTTTAAGCAGATCTACACTCATTTCGAAGCGATGCAAAAGACGCTTCATCAACTCAAGAAGGTGTCTGCATTCACCGAGGAGAAACTCAACATCTCAGTCAGATTTAAAGAAGAAAAGTATAACGCGACTTTCAACAGAAATTAATTGATTGATTGATTGATTGATTGATTGATTATGCGACCTGGGTGTGTGTACCCTAAGCACCCACCCACGCATGACGCATGGCATGCATGCGACACTAACTAAATTACTCCTCTAGGATAAAGTGCGCGTTGAAATCTTGGATGTCTTGCGCAAGCTCGACAGGCGTTGCTTTAATGGTGGCGTTCCTGAAACGAGTCAGACGAACTTTCCCGTGGTCGTCCATGACAAAAGTGGAGGCCAGATCTTCCGGTTCATTCACGCGAAGCGCGACACCTAGCCCATGCACCATGAGAAGAGTCTCCCGCGCCTTGTCCACTACGGCCTTCGTGTATTGGCTGGGCTTCATAAAGTGACTTTTCAGCGACTCACCCTCCCACGTTGTTGCGACAATAAAGTCCGAAAAGAGGTGGCGACCTCCATAGAGAAACCAAGGCACGTGCCGCGATCCCCACAGCGGTCGAAGGGTCTCGTACACCTCGATCTCGTTCGTGAAAGCTTGGAGAAGCCTCATCTCTTCTTGTTCAGTTTCGTCGTCTCGATCACGGTTCAGGCGTTTTCACAGCGATCAGCTGCTGCAGGCCTCCGGTGTTGACAGACATGAGATGGCCGTACGCGTCCGCACCCTCGCAGAGAAGATCTTTCATACCCCCATAGTATGGGAAGACCGACTGGTCCAGAGGTAGGGTCTGGCGGAGAAAATTCAGCCGCGCTTCGTCGTCGTCGCCGTCGCCGTCAGTCGCCGCACCACCACCACCAGGCAACACGTCTGCTGTTATACTACCCGGCTGACCTGCTGAGACCTGGTAGGTAGCTGCCCCTCTTCCAACGACTGCACCTGCACCTGCACCTGCGCCTGCTCCTGCGCCTGCTCCTGCACCTGCTCCTGCACCTGCTCCTGCACCTGCTCCGGCCCGTGCTGCGACAATCCGATCGTAAATCTCTTTCCACGGAGACCCCGCAACGTTGAGGTTTGCGTTGTTTCCCAGGCTATCAAGGATTGCGCTGTCCAATGTCAGACGGGAACCTTTCGAAGCCTTGAGAACAAGTCTGAAGTAGGCGAACTTTGGATTCGTAGCTTCGGTGTTGCCGGTACAGTCGTAACCTTTGGTGATTTTCAGGGTGTTGTCCGGCTCCAACTTCAGGAACCAGGTGATGTTCGTAGTGCTGAGGACGCCAAAGCGGCAAAAGGTTCGCAGCATGTATGCGTAGACCTGACGAATCGGGTAGAGGAGGTCGCGTTTCCTACCTGGTGGAATACTGGTGTCGCGGGTAACACTTTCGGAGAAGCCCACGAGGTCGTGTTCGGCATAGTGGTTATGCAGGCGGTTGGCGATCATCCACGTGGCTTGCTGAGAATATGGCTCGTTCTCATCAAAATGTGGATCATTTTCAGTGAGAAAGTCGACCGCATCGTTCAGCATATCGTCAAACGTTGCTTCGTAAGGGAACTTGAAAGGGGACTTGTGCTCATGAGCCAAGATGACTCTTTCACCCACGGAACGCCTTGTGCCAAACAAGTCCGGCGACAACGGCGCGCTATTTTCGGGATATAAAGACCTTGTCCACAGAGCGTCAGGCCTTGCACCCCTCTCAGTAGGCTGAGAATGAAATTTCACCTCCCTCGCATCGAGACCAAATTCCGGGTCGCCAAACACATACCGACAGTCTTTGATAAAATGGTCGTTCAAGAGCCTCAAGGAATCTTCCTCGTTCATTCTTATAGAAATCCTTTCCTGCCTCGCGGTCTCGAAGGAGTAAGCTGGAGGAACTTGCTTTGCAAAGATGGCAGCCTCGGTAGGCTCGGGAGCCACATCAGCATCGAAGGTATCCCACAAAACCAACCTGCCGTAGTCAATGCCGCGTAATTGACCACCAGCACCAGATACAGTCATGCTTCTCTGCAAACCTTTGCGTTCGAACTCCGCCTCGTCTAGATTCGTTGCAAATGTAGCGACATCGTCTGTGAAAGCGGAGTGCGCCATGGGCGTGTGAACAAGCGCGTCGTAGAGCGTGAACGACGCCGTGTCTCCGCTTGCAGCCATCTTGTCCTTCTTCCTCCCTCCGAGGGAGTAAGTATCTCAATCGCCTCCCGCCCACGCGTGCTCGCGCGTGCTTGCGCGTGCTCGCGCGGCCTCCTCGGTGCCGCCGTGCCTTTTTCCGCCCGGCCGCACTGACCGAGTTCTGGGTCTGCTCGCCTTGCGTTTGGTTTTGCTTGCGGCGCTGCCCGCCACGGCCGCCCCGGCCTGGCCTGGCTTGCGTTCACACTTTGAGAGCTACCGAATCGAGCGCGTTGCGCACATGACACGATTTATTTATCGAGCTCTCCTCGTGCGTGCGTGCACACAACAACGCGTCTTGTCGGGCTCCCTCGCGCGCTCGGCGTGCTCTACTTGTCGGGGGACCACGTTAAATGAGAGGGAGCAAACAATCATGGGTGTGTGCACATTTAGTTTGCAGTGTAAGTTGATACCGTAGTAATGAGCTCGTGATGGATGAATGCGGCGATCTTCGAGCGCAACGATTTTTCGGCGAACAGTATGCGATCAAGACGTGATGAAGTTTCAATCAAAATAGCATCGACGGTGTTCTGCTCCTGTCCGTGGGCTGATGGTGCTGCGGAGTATGCTTGTTTCTTTGCTGGGGTTGAGGTTGCCGAGAGGAGAGCTTCCTCGAGAGCATCTGCTCCAACGTCTTTCCAGGACGACAGCTGTCTGTGGTCCGAAATGACCTCAACGATGTTAGCCTTGAGTTGAATTAGCTCTGAAAAGATCTCTGGATCGTCTGTGTTTGGCGATGGGATTGGACGCACGGCCTCGTTTACCTTGCGTCGTTTACTCAATGGCAGCTCTGGTCTAGGGTTAGGTAGTGGCGCGCGCGACTGCGGTGTCTTCTGAAGGAGCTCTCGCACAGAAGGCAACAAAAGAGTATCGTCGCCTTCTTGCATTTTCCCGACCGACTGAGACTGACTGCCCTAATCTGAATTGACCAATGCCTTCAGCGCCGCAAGTAGAACTCATATACTAGGTATCCCAGATAAGCGACCATGAGAGTGACACCTCCAATCACAAGCGCGTAGTCTATCTGATAGGCAGATGTTTGAATAGCAGTGTTGTTGATGTAAGCTCCATTCCCTTTCCAAGGCGTCACAGCGCCGCAAGTGAATTCCTCAACTTCGTTGCGAAGGCACTCGAGGGAACCTGCGCAGAGATGCACGAACGGATCGCATGCCCCTCCAGCAGCTGTCTGTACAGACAGACATTGTTTGCCAAGATTTTGCGTCTGAACGCAAGCAAGTCCGTCGTCACATACGCGGTGGTGTCGAAGTTCGCTATTCACTTGCGTAGTGATCCCACAGCTTTCCCCCTTGCCAACGTAGTCAATGCTTGCCTCAGACATTGGTTTTTTATTACGATAGATCAAGGGATAATTAATAACATGGAGGAAACCCCGACAGAAGGACCGTGTGATTGCTTTTGCTTTTGCTTTTGCTTTTGTTTTCTACTGGCTTTTGTTTCTTGCTTATGTATGCTGATTCTGAGTTGACCTGAATGCGTTTAGTGCTGGGGAGTATATAGTGAACCCTGTCAAGACTGCTTGCCACATCTGGTGAAAGAGCCAACATCCCAGACTCTCTCCGTCATACTCGCTGATTTGTTTCAACAAAAGTGATTCTAATCCCATCGGTATCATTTTAGTGGCGGCGTAGAGACTCATTGCAACTTCCACAACGTTCAGAATGGCGATAACAAAAGATGCTTGCCAGCGGACATTCCGAGCAAAGTTAATGCCCACTTCCCACACTAGGAACCCGTGGTTTTTGTTGCACAGCAACTGGCGAATAAGGGTGTGTAAAGTGCCAGTGAGTGCGAAGGCGCACACGAATTCAAACACTACGCTTGCATTTTCGGTCAATACAAACTTCACACCGGAGCCTTCTTCCTCAGGAAGGACTGTGTTGAAAAAAATGAGACAGAAAAGAATAAAAAAGAAGGGTGCGCCTGCTGGGACATCTTTTTCACCGATGCTGGTCGATAAGGAGTCGAACGCGGGCCTGATAGTATGATAGGCAGCGGGGTAGTAGAAAAAGAGTTCAATCATCAAAAGTAGATATTACGAACAGGATACAAATCGCCAAGAGAATGACTAGGCCTCGCAGCGAGCAATACCATCTTCTAGCTTCCTCAAATAGCACTAGCTTCAGGACTGACGCGCAATGAACAATAAGCTGTAGCGCGTGCAGGAGCGCTTCGCGTCCCGCCAGCGTGAGTCTAGAATGGAAGCTTAAATCAAAATTCTTGGTCGGGGCGCGCGCATTTGTTTGCCTTGTTCAGTTTGAGGTATAGTATCTTATTTGGAGTGTTTCCGTTTGTCAATTGCAGCGCCAGAGAGAGGGATAGAGAGAGAGAGAGAGAGAGAGAGAGAGAGTCGCAGAAAGTTATCATGCATTTATTCATCTGCGATGCTGCCTGTTGTTTCGCCGTCCGCGTTCTTGCTGTTTTCTACGTTTGCTGTCAAGTGTACGCATACGTGCGAAGCGCTTTGGACCGATCGCCTCTCGAGCAAAGTAAAAATACGTTCCCCCAGGACTCCGCTTCCTCTTACCGTCTGCAGTCGGCACGCCGCCAGCGGCGACCACGCGCTCTGTCTTATCAAGAAGCTGCTGCGCAACTTTAGCGCCAACTTCTCGCACAATGTCTGCAACAAAGAGATCGTTGACCTCGTGCAGCGCTTGGCAAAGCTTGGCGGTGAGCACATGAATCTCTTCACAACTCATGCTTTGGCTAGCGCGAGCGTCGGCGACTTCGCCCTGGTGGGCGGGCTCGTCGTTGGTCGCGACGAGTGCCTCCGGAGGTTTCGAGCCAGCTTGAGTCTGCTTCTTCTTTGCATCGTTGCCCCGCGTGTCATCGCCAGGACCACCTCCGCCACCGCTCGCATTGTGTCCTTCGTTTCTTTCGAGCTCACGGAGCTCGGCCTCGAGTCTTCGGAGCTCGGCCTCCAGCTCAGCCTCCGAGACCTCGACCGACGTCGCCATCGTGCTGCTCAGGAGCTGATTGTCTTTCTGCTCGGGATTTGGAGTTCTGTCTGTCTAACCACCGTGCAAGAGAGTCCCAGTCCCCGCGCACACCCCCTGGCGGCTTGCGAGGACCCCTCTAGCCAACCAAGAGTTCAACACGAATGACGGAAGGCAACTTGGCCTCGCAGCAAGCTCATCTCGTCCATCGCCGCAAAACAACCCGGAGACCGGAGATCGGACCAGTGTAGACTAACCGCCCGCGATGGACGCGTCTGCGCCGTCGGACCTCCTCAGCGCAGCAGAGGTAGGCGAACCCTCACGAAAGCGCGCTCGTCCGGCGCCCCAGACGGTCGAGCATCTGGACGAGGAGGGCAAGCAGCAGCAGCAACAGCAGCAACTGCAGCAACTGCAGCAACTGCAGCAACAGCAAAGCGCGATGGAGACGAAGCGCGACGAGATCAATGGGAGCCCGAACCGCGATAAAAAAGTGAAAGCAAACGAATTGCAACTTCGGCCCAAGGTCACGGTGGCTATGCCCGTTCATAATGCAGAGGCCTACCTCGACGAGGCTTTTGAAGGGATCCTCGCCCAGACATACGAGGGCGAAATTGAGGTCTCCGTCCGTCTCGACGGCTGCTCAGACGGGTCCGCAGCGGTATGCGCAAGGTGGAGCAAACGTTTCGAGGAGGCGAACAATAAAGGGTTTTCATTTGTTCTTTCTGCTGCAGAAATCGCGCAGGGTGCAGGTGCTGCGCGCAATCATGCTGTCCGCCAGAGTTCAGGCACTATACTTTGCATGCACGACGCCGATGACGTGAGCTTATCCTCGCGCGTGGCAAAGCAGGTCGCAGCCCTTGCAAATTTCCCGGAAGCCATTATAGGATCGCGATTCACACGCATACCTGAAGATGCAACGGCGAGGTACACCCGCTGGTGTAACGAGCTGAACGCAGATGGACTTTATTTGCAGCGATTCCGCGAAGTGACTCTTATTCAGCCGACGTGGGCAATGACGCGAAAGACATTCGAACGCGCAGGCGGATACATTGAAACGGAGGATGATGGTCGTCGAGCGCTTGCCGAGGATTTACGTTTTTATTACCAGCATCTTGAAGCGGGCGATGCAGCCGGATTTTCCCCGCGCGAACTCTTGTTCAAAATTGAAGATCCACTTCTCAAGTACCGGCACTTGAGCGGTTCCGTGAGCAGTAAGACACCACGCAAGTTGCTTTTTCGCATCAAGGCTAAGGCAATGGAGCGAAGCGTGCTCAGAGATTGGAAAGAGTTCACAATTTGGAATGCAGGTCGGGATGGAAGAGACTTTCTCAAGAATCTCAGTCCTGAATTTCAAAAGCGCGTGCGCGGTTTTTGCGACATTGATGAGGAAAAGATCAAACGTGGATACTTTAATCCTGGCTTACCCACGAAACATCTTCCTGTCGTTCACTTCAGCCAAGCCAAGGTCCCCATTGTTTGTTGTGTTGCCATGGATCGTGGCGGCGAGTTCGAGGCTAATTTGGCCTCACTTTGTCTCACGGAAGGCCGTGACTACTATCACTTTACCTAACAATGTTTTATTTTTTCTTCATCAGGGCTCCTTTCCTCTTCACCAATTGCTCTTGCTTGTCGCCACTGCTGGGCTATCGGCGCGGTTTTTAGCAGCGTTCATTTACGCCAATGCATCCGTTCGTCTTCAGTTATCTACACCTCGCTCTCAGCAGCATTTCGTCGTCTTTCGACTTGTGAAAGCCAGAGCAAAATTGTAAATGCACGGCGGAAGTACACGGCCTTATACTACAGATTTTGTCCAGGTCAAAGTGACGCTGCGCCAACGTCAGAATTCGAGAAGAATGCGCGCCATGGCTAACTACGCCCGGACGGACTTACTGAGGATGACGAAGATGACTCACCTCACACCCACGACTCAACCCATGGCGTGCTTCACTCAATCTTCGGCCACACTTGGCCTCAAGCGACAATGTTACAGTGACAATGTGACAGTATTCCGATGACTCATCTGTTCGAGTCCGCGAGTGAGAAAAGAAGAAGCCCAGTCCAAGTTCGAGCCTGTGAGAGTGAAATAGAGGCACCACTGTCACAGTGAGTCCGAGTCACCGACGGTCCGAGTCGTCCAGAAACGTAACGGGTTTCTGTGAGCAGCAAGTCGAGCGGAGAGCGAGCGTGACGGACGGACGATGGTGCCAAGCGGCGCGGCGAGAGCGATGGTCGTCATCGTCGCGGTCATCGCCTTGTGGACGACGCATAGTGCCGAAGCTATTGTGGCACGGCCAACGGTAACGCGAGCTCTATCCGAGACTCCGTGCGCGCGAAAGACTTGCGATCAAGGCAGATGTAAGTTTGAGGACTGCAAGGAGCCCGTCTCGTGCGCGGGAGGGGCGTGCGAGATGACGCGATGTTTTAGGCCCACGTGCAAGGGCGGGAACTGCGTCTTCGATGCTTCAGAGTTCCCGAGCTGTTCGGGCGGTCGCTGTAAATTCGAGAATTTGGTCACCTCGCTAGACGCAACCTCGTGCACGGGCGGTGCTTGCACACTTGGCGAGAACGGCCAGGCTATCAAGTCGGCACCAAACGAGGACCTCGCCTTTTGATGTGTTATAGAACTAGAGTCGAATTGTGCGGGTAAAAGGAAAGGAAAAAGGAGAAGAAAAAATCATGTTTTTGTATGTTTGAATGATTGAATGAATGATTGAATGTGTGAATTTTTATATGTATGTATGTAGACCTACGTACATAGGTAGGTAGGTATGTAAGAATAGCTGAAGGCCTACTGGATCACAAACCAAAGATTTGCAAGGTCTTGACGCAAACTAAGGAGCGCCATACTTGGCAGCTTGCAGCCACGAACCACGAGCTCCTCGAGATATACAAATGAATACATGAGAGTGATGGAGCGCTTCGTGATTCGAGTGCCAGAGAGCGAGAGGGAACGCATGCTCATGCCAAAGGCTTGCGCGAGACATTTGACAGCCTCATCGCCAATACCTGCGTTTTGCGAGAGGTTCAGGCGCTTGAGCTTGGCGCGCATCGAACACAAGTGGGAAACCCCAGTGTTGGTGATGAGACCTCCGCAAATCTCCAGCGACTCAAGATGAGCGAGGCCAGCGGCCATGAGGTCGCGGCAGCCTCGGTCCGTCACATGGGCCCCAAAAAGATCGAGGTGCTTGAGATTGCGAAGCGAGCGCAAACGCAAGAGACAGGGGCCGGAAATATCGCCCGTATCAATGTTAAGCCGTTCCAGACTGTAAAGACGCTGCGTTAGAATGCTCACGCCCGCGTCCGAAACGCCAGACTGAAAAAGGTTCAAGTCTACAAGCGCAGGAAGAACCGCAACATGGCGCATCGAGTCGTCGTCTAGATCGGTCTCGCTCAGATCGAGCGTGTGCAAGTGGACGAGAGCGACGAGATGCGCGAGTCCGCTCGCGGTGATGCGACACGATTCGAGCTTGAGGCTCCGCAGCGAACGTGCACGCTTGGCCAAAATGGCGAGCGAGCGGTCGTCCACCGAGGTGTTGGACAGATTGAGTTCCTGAAGCTGCCCAAAGTTCTCGTCATCAGCAAGACGAACCACGGGAATGTACTCAAGGCTGAGACTCTGCAAGCTGGGCAAAGCCAACAGCTGCGCTGCGCCATTGCCCAACGAAGAGCACTGTGTCACGTCGAGGTGCTCGAGCGCAACCAGTTGCGTGAGATATGGAACGGCCGCAGCTGTGATCGGGTTCTGCGCAAGCACAAGCGAGCGAAGATTTCGCAGGCAAGAAAGATGCTGTGCACCAAGATCGTCGACGCTGCAAAACCCTGCGTCCAGGTGCTCGAGATTGTAGAGCCCGCAGCGATCTGCATTCTCAAATTGAGACGAGATGGTTGCAAGATCGTATGGCGCACGAGTCAACGTGGAAACGATGGACGGGCACGATCCGCGCGACGAAGGAAAGGTTTTAACGGAAGCACCGGTCTCCAGATTTGGGCTCGTGCTCGACGAGGCAAAAGAGCTGTATGAATCCTGGCGAGCGCGCGACTTGCGCCGTTTCCATGCTGATCGGCGACGACTCATTGATCCAGAAGACTTGAGTGGGCGCAAGACACGGCGCAAGAACGGGTCAGGCGAACTTCCCTGAGGAGATTGCGATGGCAGCTGATGCTGGGGCTGAGACCTACCTCCACCAAGTCCATGGCCAAGCGACTCCGTTGTCGGCTCTTCCTCGCTTTCGAGGCTTGACGTCGCACGAGCGCCGCTTCCTTGATCTCCTCGTGGCTCTTGTCTTTGGAGTCGCAAGGAGGACGTTTCCTCAGCGTCGTGGTCATCGTGCGAGAACGCCGTGCTTTGCGGGGACAACGAAAGAGTGCGTGTGGATCCACTGAGCGGCGAGGAGAGCATGGAGTTGAGTGAGACGCGTCGCGACGACGTTGCTGATAGCGCAGTGATTGAGGAAGTGCTGCTGCTGCTGCTGCTACTGCTACGCGGGTCGCTATTGTCATCGCTAATGTCGATCTCATCACTCTCCATGACAAAGCCTGCATCTGCGTACCCGCGCGCATCTTCTAGATCACTTGTCAAGGAATGAATCGGATCGCGGAGCCTCGAGTTTGTGCGCGGGTCTTGTCGAAGACCATGTCCACCGCCAACTTCTTCCATCAAAGTTGCATCTCCGTCCACGTCATCTTCTTCAATGTCGTCATCGTCGCTTTCGAAGAAGGAGGCCATGGAGCGGTACGAGACGTTGTCTTGAAAGACGGCTTCGATGGAAGGAGCCTGGCGCTGTTGTCTCGGAAAGAAGGAACGGTCGGTGGCGTCATAGCAACGCTCGATGGCGTCGAGCAGGAGGGGGGCCCCGCGCTGAAGGTTGGGCCGGAAGGCGGAAAGAACGTTGTGGTCCACGTTCGGGATGAGGCCCACGTTAAGACTGCGCAGATTGCAAAGCAGCGCGAGCTGGCAAAGGTAGACTGGCGTGAAGAGTTGGCAGCGATTCAGATTCAGGGTGCGCAGTTCTTTAGCCATGATGATCCGTGCAAGCGTGGCGTCGGTGAGGCGCGGGCAGCCCGAAAGGTTAAGTTCCCGAAGCGTGTTCGACAAGGCAGATACGACAAAAGCGACGCTGGCATCTGTGAGCGCTACACAACACTCGAGACGGAGGACCTCGAGCACCCCTTTACCAAAGCCGAGGGCGCCGATGCTACGCAAACCTTCGTCGGTGATGCTTGTGCAATGCGAGAGATCAAGGATGCGCAGGCCGACGAGTCGCGTCATGTCCGGAAGCCAATTGTCGGTGATACCGGGGTACTGAGCAAGACGCACCTCTGCAATCTCGCAGCGGTGAAAGGCGGCGAGAATGTCTTCGCGCAAGAGCTTGTGCTTGCGCGCCATTTCAAAGAGTTGCAAAGCGATTTCCTTGGGCAAAGCGCGCAAGTTCATGCGTGGAGTGCCATCGCGCGCTACCCAGTCTTCCGTGTGCTGGCAAAGGGTGCGCACGCAGAGATCGACGAGGCTGAGTGGGCTAGAGACGAGGTCGTGATCCTGGACCGCCAGAAGCGTCTCGGCGGCAGTCCGTGCATACTCGCTTTCTGCCTCGAGGAGCGAAGATGGCGGCGGGCGGCTGGGGACGGAGATGGACCGCGTCGCGCGATCAGCGAATGAGGCAAGCGCCGGTTGCGTAGCATCATCGCATGCGCCCGTGACGGGCGCTGTGAATGCGATTTGGGAGGGCATGGCGCTCACGCTCGGGCGTCTCGGCATGCCAAGGGGTAGGACGTTTCGCTGTGCGACGGATTTGATCACTTCCGAAGAGTTGGTTTGCACGCGATACGTTCGTGTGCGAGGTTTCTTCTGCTGCTCTTGATTCTGATGCTGATGCTGATGCTGATTCTGATGCTGATGCTGTTGCTGAACTGGCTGGTCTTGTTGTTGTCTGTGGTTGACGTGTTGCGCTGTCTGCCAACGCAGCTGCGGACGTCGCTCCTGGCCGTGCGCAGCGCGAGTGGCGTGACGCGCGGATTGCAGCGGTTGGTCATGCGTCCGTCGTTGTTGCTGCTGCTGCTGCTGCTGCTGCTGCTGCGGCGGCAGCTGCTGATGTTGCTGGGGCAAAGTCTGGGTCTGCATCCGCTGCTGAGCGCGGAGCTGGCGCACGATACTGTGCACGTCGGCGCCGCCAGCGTCAAGCTCCCCCCCGAAGACCACGCCTCCGTGCGTCGGCCGCGCTCTGCGCCGGACCGTTCCAGTATCTCCCCCGCTCATCGACGCGCCCATCCTCTCCTCGGCCCCGCCGCGCGAGCGCAGACCTCGCGGCGCGCAGGACCCGCGCCTGGCCGCCGCCCGCGCTCGTCTCCGCCTCCTCGCGCTCGTCGCGCTCGCCCTTGTCGAACTTCGACTTCGACTTCGACTTCGAGTTCGACTTCGACTTCGAGTTCGACTTCGAGTTCTGCGCGGGCCCGCGGATCCCTGATCGCGCGACCTTTCCCGCGTCTGGACCTCCCTCCCTCGGCGAGGCCGGGCCTCGCGCCCATTTCGGATTTGCTTCTTTCTCTCCTTCTTTCTTTCTTGCTTTCCTTCTTTCCTCCTTTCTTGCTTTCCTTCTTTCTTGCTTTCTTTCCTTCTTTCTTGCTTTCCTTCTTTCTTTCCGCCGCGGCTGGTCCGAGGGCGAGAAGGGACGAGGAGCGGGAAGAGGAAATGGCGCAGGAGCAGAGCGAACGAATGCCTCCCGTGGACGACCCGAGGACCCGGCCAGCCTGCGTCTTCGCGCGGCTTTGCGCGGGCGCTGCGGCCGAAGATGATGGATACAAGGAGACGGGAGGTTGTTTTTTTCTTGTTTGTTTTATGACCGCGAGGACCTCGCGCGCCAGTCGTGCCCGGCGATGTCCTCGGACTCGAGCTCGAGGAAGCAGGAGATGGCTGCCGCAAGAGGAACGGTCGCGAGATCGGGACGGGGAGCGCGAAGACGAGCTGCAGGTGATGGCTTCGAGGACGCGGAAGGCGAGGCCGAAAGGCTACGCAGGTGCGGCAGCGCACGGGGTTTTCTTCTCTCGGGGGGGGGGCTGAGCGGGCCGCAGTGGAGGACGGAGGCGCCGCGGACGCGCCCTGTGCTTCCCGCGCCCGTTGGCCTCTGGCCTCCTCTGCGACTTGTGAGAGGCGCTTGTTCCAGTGGCCGCAGACTTCCGCTCCCTGAGCTGTGGGAGTTGCCTTCACGTTGAATACCCAGGGAGAAACCCAGTGTTACCAGGTGGGAGGTGCGGGAAAAGACTTTTCCGGCGTGACGTAAGGGCCGGCGGCGAAAGACGCTCTCTTTGCCTGGTAGGTCGACGGTCGATAAAGTGCTCTTGCGCGCGCGAGGCAACAACACTCCAGCCCGAGCCGCAGACCGGCGACAGCCAGGGCAGCCAGAGGTCGGGCGCCGCGACTGCCGCTGTTCGCTCGTGCTGCTCTCGCTGCAGCCCTTTTTTCCATGGCTGCGCGTGCCAGTAGCGCGCGGCGCAGAAGGATTGGCCCTCGCCCGCGGCCGAAGTCCGCACGAGATTAAGTTAGTATAGGCCTATCCTAATCATTGTTCTTGTTGAAGTTCCTGACCCGGGCCGTGACAGTGAGTGCGTGCGCATGATTCTGGCGACCACCGTGATAGCCTCTTACAGTTTTCAGTGCTTCGCTGATGGAGGTCGCGATCAGCGTTGCGTCTGCAGCAGGAGCAGCAGCAGGAGCACGAGCACGAGCAGCGAGGGACGAGCAGTGCCGCGCCAGAGCCTGTCTGTGTTCATTTTCCAGGGGTTCAAGCGCCTGCCTGCCTGCCTGCCTGCCTTCGACGCAACGAACGCTGGCACAGCGATCGCGCGACAAGCCTGGATGGCAGCGAGCGACGGGTAGGTAACTTACCTCCGGAGCAACGAAAGATCTAGTCTGCGGTGCGGTCTGGCTCGCAAGGAGGGCCAATCAAACGCTAGCTGGCTGATTGGCTGAATGATTGATTGGCTGGCTGGCTGGCCGATTGCTAGCTAGCTAGCTGACGTATATGCAGACAAACGATACAGCAAGAAGACGCCAAGTTTTTAACCGCCATCTTGGTTGCTCCTAGCTGTCATAATAGCAAAAGCAAAGCAGGAAAATGAAAAAAAGAGAGGGAAAAATACAATGACTAGACCTAGCGCAATCAAACAATCGATAATGGAGACCTATCAGTCCAGGCCCAGCGTGACCAGGCCCTTGGAACGGTTCCAGCCAAGCTCCTCGAGAAAAGAGTCCTCGGCCTGACGCATCAACTTGGCATCCTTTTTCGTCTCGTGGTCAAAGAGCGCCAAATGCAATGCGCCATGAACGAGCAGAATACGAATCTCATCGCGCAGGCTATGACCGCGCTCCTCCGCCTGAAGAGCGGCCGTGTCAGCGGAAATGATGAGGTCGCCGAGAAAGGCAGTGGCATCCTCACTTGCCGACAAGTCCACTTCCTTGAGAGCGTCAGCACCTTCGTAGTATTCCGTGTCTGACGCCGCGGCTTCGTACTTGGACAAGTCAATGTTTTCGTCATCCTCCTCACTTCCCCACTTGTCGAGCTCCTTGCGAAACTCCTCGTCAAACTCTTGCATATTGCCATCGGAGCCATTCTTCATCATGAGCGATGGGTCGAACATGCCTTTAAGCAGTTCTTCGCTCGACATCTTTGATGCCGCGTGGCCGTTCATGGAGATGCTACCGCCGTTGCTGTCAAAGTCGGCATGCATTGCGAACATTGGGTACGAAAGCACGTCCGTGGGCATGGGTACACCCCGGTCGTTTTCGTTGAGCTCCGCAATGGTCTCGTCGCAGACCAAACTCAAGCTCAAGCCCATGGTAGGTCTTTCCGTTTCCATTTGCGCGTGGACGAGGGCATGCATACCAACGCAGGCCCCAAGATGCTTGTCGACCGGGGACTTGGGCTTTTCCAGGAGCGACCTTTTGCACAGGAGGCTGACAACGCTCTGCGCATCGGCGAGGATCTCGGCGCGGCCTTGACGACCGCTGGCGCCTGGGGGCCAGCGCAGCAGTACGTTATCAAGTCTTGGCAGCTTACTCTCTGAGACGAGTGAGACCAGGGTCCCCCAGCCCGCCGCGCCTTTGCGCAATCCCTTCGTGGCCATCTTCGACTGCTACTTCTTCTTCTTCTTCTTCTTCTTTTTCTTCAAGTTCTTCTTCTAAATACTGACTTCCGCTCGACCGAGGTCTTCGGGCGCGCTCCGGCCAGCCACGTCCCGCTCGGGAGTGCTTCTTCGCGCTCTCGCGCCTGCGCTCGCCCTGCTGCTTGCTCGAATGGCCTCGCGCCACTCAGTCTCGTCGGCGAGAAGAACGTTCTCTCGGCTTTTCTACAACTTGAACGTTCTTTTCGTTCTCCCTATGGCCACCCGTTCCGATGTGCTCTGAAGTAGTGGCTATGATGGCAGTAGCCAGCCACTCCGTGCCGCTGCGCTGCTCAACTTATGACACACGTCAACTTGAAGAAAGAAAGCAATTGATCCCTTCCCAGGTCGTCGAGCAATCTAAATTTGCTATTCCCTTATCGACTAACTAACAGAAAGTTGAATTGTTCGATTTGAGTGAAGAAGGCGATCGATTATCCACCACCTCCAAGATTATGACCACGATGATCCCATCTATCCAAAGCTGTCAGAGCAAGCTCACAAGTCGAGACCTCGTTCTCGGCAGCTGCAGCACTATACACTACGTACTACTACATTCTCATCACCCATGCCCTACTACTACCTACCTTCCACTACAAAAGTCGATCAATGTCCTCACCAATGTCTTCTCCCGCCTGAAGTTGAAGTCGCCCCGCCCTACTACCGTGGCAGGTGTTTTCTACTTCGTTTCTTTTTTTGTGGTCCGGCGCGGTGACAGTGACAACAGGAAATATGTACGTACGTAAATAACCACGGCGACAAGCGAGAAAGAACCCCGCGACGCCGGCGCCCGGTGAAGTTCCGCCGCGTTCTATGGCTTCCGCCGCGGCTTCTCTCGGGATACGAGCTGCAGGGCGCGCGCCTGCTGCGTTGTATGCGGGCATCCGCTCCGGCCGGGCGCCCGTCTTTTCTTTCGTTCTTTCTGCCGTTCTCTCCCCGTTCTCCGCCCCGCCCCTCCTCGCGCCTATCACTTTTCTTCTCCTCGCTCGTGCTTGCGCGGCCGGCCAAAGGCCACTGAAGGAAAGCGGCGCACTCTCGTGTTGTGCCGCGTCGCCGCAAGTCGGATATAGCGCCCGGTGCGACTTGCCGGCGCCTTGCTTGCTAGCTAGCTAGCTAGCTAGCTAGCTAGCACTACGTGGCCCGCCCAACCAAGGGAGGGAGACTCGGGCAGACCAGACGCCCAGACCCGCTTTGAGAGCCGCAGCGCGGAGGACAGGGGCGAGCGGGCGATCGATTGAAACTGGCTGGCTGGCTAGCTGGCTGACGTAACGCGCTCCGTGTCGCCACGCCCGCGCGTAGCGTAGAACCCGCTCCAGGAGTACGGCTTGCACGCAAGCCAAAAAGCAAGCAAGTATGGCGACGCCGTCGACGACGCTCCTCGTGGACAACTATGACAGCTACACGTTCAACCTGTTCCAGGTAGGTGGAAAAAGGCATGGAGAAAGAGGGAATCGATGATGTCGTAGCAGGTTGACTCACAAAGTATGTGCGGTGCTTGGACGGACGTAGCTTATCGCCACCGTGAGCGGACGGGAACCCGTGGTCGTGCAGAACGACGACTTTGGCGCCGACTGGGACACTTTGTGCAAGACGTTAAAGCCCGGGAAAGATTTCCATCAGGTTGTCATCTCGCCCGGCCCCGGTTCGCCGCACACGCCTTCCGATGTAGGGCTCAGCGCCGGCGCCGCGCGCGACGCATCCGTGCCCGTCTTTGGTGTGTGCTTGGGTCATCAGCTCCTCGCCGCGACCTTTGGCGCCCGCGTTGTACGGGGTCAAGAACCCATGCACGGTCGCGTCACCAAAGTCAATGTGCTCGATTCGCAAGACAATGGCCTTTTTCAGGGCATCCCTTCGGCCTTTGACGTTGTGCGCTACCATTCGCTTGTGGTGCAGGAGGACACGCTCCCGGAAAACGTCCGCGTCACGGCGCGCTCGGACGATGGGGCCATCATGGCCCTTGCAGTCTCGGGCGACCGAATTAGCGTGGGTGTGCAATTCCATCCGGAATCCATTTGCTCCGAGCATGGCGCGGATCTTGTCCGTAATTTCTTGAAGCTCTCTGTCGACTTTTGGGCGCGCCAGAATGGCCCCCAAATTAAGCAACAGCCAGTTGTAGAAACGTCCTATCTTCATCAGAGCCACACAGAGGCTGAGACCACGTCTACACCTGTCGCGCAGCTGGCGCTGGGAGCGCACCGTGTTATTGTAGAGCCTGTATCATACTTTACAGTGAACGACAACACATCAGGCCCTCGTATCAGCACCGAAAAGGTTTTTACCACGCTCTTCCCCGTTGGTGGTGCTGCAGAGCGGTCCGAGACGCGCTTCTGGCTGGACTCTGCCACGCGCGACCTCGATGGCGGGATGCCGCGGCCCGGTGACCCCTCCCAGACACGGTTTTCTTTCATGGGTAATGCTAATGGTCCTCTTGCAGAGCTAGTGGAATTTTTCGTGGACCCTGAGAGCCGCGCGATCGCAGACAGCACCGATCACGGACGCCCGCCTCATGAACTTCGCGCCTACCGTGCTGCAAGCGACGGAACATGGTCGCAACCTCAGTGCACCGAGACGGAGGACGTTTTCGAGTTTCTGGCACACGAAATGGAAAGCAAACGCCACGACGCAGATTTTCTTGTCGTACAGTCTGACCCGTGTGGCCCAGAATCCTCCCGTTCAGACGGCGCGCCGAGACCTCTTGAGGATTGGGATCTTCCCTTTGCTCTCGCCTCTGGGTATGTTGGTTTCTTTGGCTATGGGCTGCGTCGATTTTGCGGTGTGAAGAAGACACTGCCGCGTCGATCTTCCGTCTCGACAGAGTCTGCCGAAAGCGAAACGCTCGGAGATTCCCTCGAGGAGAAAGCCGTCTCTCGCAAGCGCGCGCGAGCTCCTTCTCCAGCCACCGTTGGCGCAGACAGCGGCCAGCCATCTCCAGCACCAGGATCATCAAAGACGCAGTGCTGCGAAGGCGATACTCATGTCCCAGATGCCAGCTTTCTCTTTGCTGATCGTCTCGTCGCGTGGGACCATGACACCAACATGTGCTGGCTCGTCACCTTCGAGAATGATGAAGCTTCGACAAAGTCTGCTCAGGCAGAGTGGCGAGTCAATGCGCACAGCACACTCAAGGCGCTTGCTCGAGGCAGCGCCGCGCCGGAAACTGCAGACGGCACCGTGTCCGCGGGACCCGGCGTTGTATCAGTTCGTCAGGCAGCCGCCTCTTCATCCTTGGGAGGCGGTCCGCTTCGCAGCACGGTGGACGACCCAGGCTATATCGGTCTTGTTAAGTCTTGCATTGAGGAGATTCGCGCTGGCGAAACGTACGAGGTTTGCCTTACAAAGCAGCTTAGTCTCGAGGACAAGCGCATTCGTGACCGTGCTTTTGACACATACAAGATGTTGCGTCAAGCGAATCCGGCGCCGTATGCCGCTTTTCTTGAAGTAAAGGCTCCTGGCGGCAAGTACGAGGGGGGCGAGCCGACTTCCAACTTTGCTGTTTGCTGTAGCTCTCCGGAGCGGTTCCTGCGCGCGAGCGCACACGGCGTTGTCGAGTCAAAACCCATCAAGGGAACGATTCATCGAGGCGAGAATCCCGAAGAGGACGCAGCACTCGCCGAAGAGCTTCGCACCAGCGTCAAAGACCGCGCAGAGAACCTCATGATTGTCGACTTGGTGCGCAACGACCTTGGCAAAGTTTGCAAGGTCGGTACCGTGAGCGTGCCCAAGCTTATGCAGATCGAGTCTTTTACCACTGTGCACCAGCTAGTTTCCACGGTGCGTGGGCAACTGAGTCTCGATGAAGATGATTTTGGTCGGCCGCATGCTCCCCGCGCGCAGCGTTTCCCGCCCACGCTTCGTGCAATTCAGGCCGCATTTCCGGGCGGCTCCATGACGGGGGCGCCCAAGCTTCGCACGATGCAGATCATCGATCAACTCGAGCCCAAGGAGCGTGGCGTCTATTCTGGTGCCCTTGGATTCGTGTCGCTTACGGGCGCATCTGACCTCAACATTGTCATTCGAACCGCGGTGGTGACGCCAGCGGGAATTAGCGTGGGCACGGGTGGGGCCATTGTCGCCCTTTCTGACCCTCAAGGCGAGCTCGACGAGACCAAGCTCAAGGCGAATCGCCTGCAGACTGTATTTTCATCTTTTCTTGGCGCACTCGACGCTGCGTCCTAAATCTCACATGTGCTTATGTCTTGGGTGTCCATTGCGTCGTCTTTACTGACCGACTGACGGACGGACGTATGGACACTGGAACTGGCACTGGCACTGTCTGTCATTCGTGAATGTAAATGCTTAATGCTAAATGCTACATCATACAACATAATACAATACAATACAATACAAAATGAACTCGTTTGAGTGCTTACAAAGCCCGTATTTGGGCCTCTTAGGTATCATGGAGAAAGGAGTTCGAGATCGAGTCGAGAATATCACAGTAGCGAAGGACAACATCGCGACGGCAGTCCTCTGAAAGCTGATCGAGCACAGACTCGCCAGATCCAACAAGTTGAAACGATTCGCTCTCGATGAGATCGTGGAAAATCTCAGAGTAGT
This sequence comes from Schizochytrium sp. CCTCC M209059, assembly GCA_000818945.1. Lineage (NCBI taxonomy): Eukaryota > Bigyra > Thraustochytrida > Thraustochytriidae > Schizochytrium > Schizochytrium sp. CCTCC M209059. The sequence goes on along the minus strand of KN805385.1, from coordinate 579,523 downwards.
CTCTCGCAGTGTCTTCGGCATCCGCCGGACGAGAAGTCTGTTTCAAGTGACCTCCCTCCCGACGACGACGCGTGGACCTTGCCTTGACCGCTGCGGGAGATGAAAGCGCACGCTGTGCTCGGCGTTGGGCATGAACTCGTGAGGTCATCGCGTCGCGTGCGCTCGTTGGAGCCTTTCGAGCAGAGGCACGCTTTGTCGACGACTTGGGCGGCAGAGGAGGCTTGCGCGCAGACTCGGAGCGACGCGGCGTCTCTTGCATAGTGACAAACTCTGCTTCTTTGAGCGCCAAGGAGAGTTTGAGTTTGCTCACCTCATTTTGTAGCTCGCTGTTGCTTGTCTGAAGTTGACCAATCTGCTGCAAGGCAGAATCGTACTTGAGACGCCAGCCACCCGCGGCAGGCGTCATTGAAGCGCGGCGCTCACTTTTATGGCAGTCGACGACCTTGTCCTCAAAGATGGGCTGCAATCGGGGCGAGCAAGGCTCGAAGTGCTTTTCTTCCACTACCTCGTCCTCTTTGCTCTCATCATCACTGTCATCGCCTTCGCCTTCGGTTTTTATGTCACGAACCGGAGTTTGAAGGTGTGCCATGTCTTTGTACTGTTGGGGCGACTGCAGCAGCTCCTTCTCCTCCACGGCTTGCAGCTCTGCCGCAAGGCTCTTGATCTCAGCGATGAGATTCTCTTCGCTGGCATCACTCGCGCTTGCTGTAGGGCCGATGTTGATCTCATAGCTGCAGTTCTCCTTTACGTCCTCGCTAAAGGTCTCATTGTTACCGCTCTGCGCCTCTTTGGCGCGCACAGGGCTCACGTCGAGGTCGTCGAGCAACATGTGCATCGTGCTCCAAGACAGACAGACAGACAGACAGTGAGGGAGAGGAAAGACCGTGCGACCAGAACAGCAAAAGATCGCAGCAGCCGCGACCCTTTTTGCAAGTGTCGCACTTGCGACGACCGCTCGCGCGAGTTGCCGAGCAAACAAGCAAGCAAGCAAGCAAGCAAGCACCTCCGACGTCCTTTCCGAGCGGTTATGGGCTTGCCACGAATCAATCGCGCCATGTGCGCAACCCCGAAATTTGTAACGCCCGACCATGGAGGCCCATTTTTTCCCCCCTGTTTATTTCTGTTCCGGGGTGTTCCCCCATTTGTTGCTGTTTCACACAAGCCGGGCAGCTGGCTAGGCATTGAGCGGGCTCTGACAAATGAACATTCGAGCAAGAGACAAATCGAGCAAAGCATTCATTGACGGGTTGATGGGTCGATGGATCGATAGGTCGCCTCAATCACCAGCAGGTAGACAAACACACAAAACATGCAGTAGAATACGAGCAACTATCGTGACCCCTTTGCCCCCTAAAGACTTGCCTCAAATTCGTCTGCGGCATTCATGACGGCCGTCCATTCTGGATTCGAAGCGTCTTCGGGGTAGCTACGGAGCTCCTTGAGCGCGGCCCGCGCCTCGGCCTTCTTTCCAAGCTTTTGGTAACAGCGTGCAGTCTCAAAGAGGGCTGCAAGATCGGGACTGCGCAGTGCATGCGCCTTTTGAAAGTGCTGCAAAGCCTGAGCAAAGGTAGTCTTGGGCGGCTCGCGACCAAAGACAGCTTTAGCGCCCACACGCTCCGCCCACGACAACTTGGCGACCTCAAAGCAAAACATGCCGTACATGTACTGCAAAGTAGGATCATCCGGGTTCAGCTCGATCGCGCGGAGCGTGTGCTTCTCAAAAGTAAAGCCTCCAATAATCTTTTCTTTGGTGCCTTGGTGATTTGTCCAATCCTGCGCAATGATCGCGTAGTACTTGTGAGTCGCCGAGGCATCAGGAAACCGCTCGAGGAGATCTTCTACAATATCAAGTGCGCGCTTCAATGTTGCGAGCCGCGCAGGGTCAGCCTCCCCCAACTCCGTCTTCATGATGCTCGCCGTGTAATAGCCCGCACGAGCAGCACGCCAAAGGACCGGAAGTGTTTGTTCTCGTTGAGGTTTCTCAAGGTATCCCTGCACACGCTCCCATGCTTGCGTGTGTTCATGCTTGGCGTCCAGGGCATCGAGTTCGTCAACGAGGGCCTCCTCGATTGCGCGAGCCGCTTCGAGATCCTCGTCGGTCACTTCTTCTTCGTCTTGCGGGGCGTACTTGGCTTCATATTCTGTCTCCATGGCTTTGCGAAGCACTTTCATATCGGCATTTTCGTCTGTGGCCTCGATGGCCTCTTCTCCCTTGCCGATCGCCTTGGCCGCAACTTGAGCTTCTTGCTGCGCGCGTTTGCCTGCCTGACGAAGTGAGAGCTCGTACGCAAGGGCAGAAGACATGAGACCGGCAAGAGCGCCAAAGAGGGCACTTCGGAGTTGCTTGTACTGCGCCCACACTGCCACAAGCGCGGTGAGAGCGAGGATTCCAGTGCTGGCTCCGACAGCTTGGCGCACCTTTTGCAGCGCCGAGAGAGCTTTGACGATGGCGCGGGCGTGCATCCGGGCAACGTAGAACGCGCGGGCCTTGTCAGGCGATATAACAGGGGGCCGCGCCTTGGCGACGGGGAGATCCCGCACGCCAAGAAATCTCCCAAGAGCGGAGCGCACCTTGTCGTCCTTGGTGGCAATCTGTAGAACCCTCGCGAGCTCCTTGTCGACGGCGGCGCGGGCGCCCGCGTCGACGAGCATGCGCGTCAGCGGGGGGGCGCGCACGGGCTCGCACCCTGCGGCCGTGAGCTTGGCGTCGAGCGCGACGAGGTCGTCGTGGACGCGCCAGCAGCCGGAGACCGTGTCTTCGTCCTCGAACTGCACGTACACGCTCGTGAACTCCGCGGCGCCCCGCGGCCGCACGCGCTGTACGGACAGAACCCTGATCATCTTCTTTCGCCTTCGCCGCAGGCCCCCCGTCTCTCTTCGCCCTCGCCCTCGCCCTCGCCCTCGCCCTCGCCTCGGCGCGCTCCCTCGCGAGGAAGGTATGCGCGGTCTGTCTGAATACGTGGTCTACCAGGTCGTCGTCTCGGTCTTCGTCGCCGTCGTAAGCAGCAGCAGCAGCAGCAGCAGCAGCCGGAGCCGCGACCCCTCCCATATCGTCGCGGAGACCCGCCGCTCGCCTCTCCGCACAGGCCACGGCAGAGCACGGCTGGTCGTCGACGCGGGCGCTGCCGCGGGCCCCGGGGTCGGGCCGCGTCGCGAGGACCCGCGCGAGCCCTCGGCGGACAGGGCAGAGCTCGCTCACGTGCGTCGCAAACAGAGACACGGCTAGGACTAGGCGGCAAAGGAGACAAACATACAGACGTTCCCAGTCGCGCACACCTTTTTGGTGCGAACTAACAAGAACACGAGTCTAAATCACTATTTAAACAACAAAAGATTTGAATCTTGTAAGAGAAAAAAGCAGTGTGCCGCGGAGGAGATGGGAACGCGGGTCCTGAGAGCGCTCGCGACGGGAGGAGATGATGCATGGAGGAATGAATGCGAGCGAAAAGCCAAGGCTACGCGCGCACGGGCAACACGTAGAAAAGGTTGGCCGAAGCCTTGGCGCTAGCAGGGACGCCTCCTTCGAGGATACACGCCGCGCAGTATGTACGAGGCAAGCGATGATCAGCTCATCGGGGTCGTAAGCGAGACGAGCAACTTGACAGGCAATGGGCGAAGGGGCGACAATGAGCTTGCGGAGCTCGAGGCAAAAATTTCTGCGGAATATAAGACAAACGATAAGGTCGAACACAAGGCGAGACGGGGACTGCGGCGACGGCCAGACTCAGGACAGTATAAGCGGCCAGGAGTGCGCATCAACGTTGTCAAGAACCCTTGGACGTCGCCATCAAGCAGACATTTTCCACGAAAGGATATTTGGGAATGGTCGGGAGCAGAAGATGGTGAGAACGAAAGCTTTCGAAAAGACTTTTTCAAAGCCACGCAGCTGCAAGTCTCCTTGAACGAGTCCTCGACGCAAGATCTTGCTGCTGCAAACAGCAACATCGGGGACGCTAGTCAGATCTCTGGTCATGATCACACCAACACTGGATCGTATCCGTTGCGCAAAGCCCCAAGCTTACGCACCTCCATACATGAGCAGCTGATGGCTGCCGCAGACATTCGACGCGCTATTCGAGATGGAGCAAAGGGAAAACAGAAAGCTCTCAAAGGCGACTCAGTTCCGGGAGGAGAGAATCAAGAGAAAAAGGCCCGTCGTTTCAGCTTGGTGAAAAATTATCGCAAAAGAGCAGCCATGGAGCGTGAAAAAGCTGCGCAAGCCGAACGCAAAGTAGCTGCTCTTGCCAACGAAAAATCCAACGGGTATGCAAGTCGACGTGACCTTGATCTCGAACGTGCACCGACACCACCACTCCGGGCACTTGGACTGAGCGAAGAAGCTACTGGAGACCCCGAACAAGACCGAGTCAGACTCGATGCAGCGCCAGAGCTACTCATTGCAAAACATAACGCGTCTCTTACAGCGTCTACCTCACAGCAGGTCTTTGTTAGCGCGTGTCGCAAGGCAGACATTGTCCCGGAACCCCTCCTTGTACCGCGGAAAGAACTCGAGAGCACCATGGAAGCGAGCAAGATGCACCAGAATCTGAATGTTCGCACCAAAAAGGACCTCTTGAAGCTCGAGTCGCGCGATGTGATTCTTCGGGATTGGCGCGCAATCGCCAAAGGCCGCACACCTGACGAGCTCCGACTTGAGCATTTCGGCATGGGAGACAGGTACATGCCTGCGCTAGCCGAAGCGCTCGTGGCTGATGCCAAGCACGCTCTTCAGGGAAAGCGTGCATTCTGCCGCCTCCAGCTCGCAGGTTGTCGCATCAGCGCGAGAGGCATCAAGAGCCTCGCGCCCAGTCTCCGTGAGCATCCTCGAGTCATTCGCATCGATCTCTCTCGAAATGCCTTGGGCCCATGGGCAGCTGAACCACTCTGCGCTATATTTGCGCCGTCGATGCCGGCATCTTGTACGCTGACGGCTCTCGATTTAAGTCACAATGGTCTCGGAGATCTGGCCATTGCGAACCTCTTCCAAGCGCTCGAACGTTCTGTCGTGGAGCATTTGAATCTTACCAAGAATGAAATCTCGTCACGCGGTGCGCTGGAAATTGCCTCCTTTCTCCAGCGCCAGCGCCATCCCCGGCATCATACGTCAATGAGGAGTGGCAACGATCCACACGCAGAGCGTAAACATCACCCATCTGACCTTGGAGCCACACTTTCTAGAGGGTCCCCAAATGGAACGTCGTTGCTGCAAAAGGCAGGTTCTCGTTCATTTTTCGACTTGGAGGTCGCTCCGAGCTTTGCAAGCGCCATGTCAGGGGATGAAGCTTGTCCTGCCGGTGACTTCATCGACGAGGACTCCGGAGACGAGGACCAAGCGCATCACTGCCCGTTATCTACTCTCATTATTGACTGGAATCGAATCCAGGGCTCCGAGGCGGGTCAGCTTTTGCAAACGATCACAACAAATACCGTCTTACGGGAAATATCCCTCGCATGGAATGGAATCGGCGCACATGAGCCAAGCATGGAGGCGGCAAAGGACATGCTTCGTCAATCAACGATTCTGCGTAAGGTCAATCTGGCTCACAATCGCATTGCTGCATCGCACTGTGTCGCTTTTCTAGAGCAGCTTCCTTTCAGTTCAAGTCTTTTGTGTCTCGATCTGAGTGGCAATGAAGATCACGAGGTTCCGTTTGCAGACGAATCGAACGAAGACAAAGTAGCCGAGAGCTGGTCCGCTCAAGCGGCAAGCATCGATGGACGTTCGTTCATCTACAGCCGCTACGAATGCCAACCGTGCACTCGCCAACAGCAACGCGTCGAGCCCGATGTAGAGACCTATCTTTCTCCGAAAGAAGAGGTGGTGGCGGCAAACAACGAAGAGCAAACGGAAGCCAACAACGTCGAGCAACCCCAAGACTCTCCTTCTTCGTCGCCATCCGCATCTGCCGTGGCGGCAGTGGCAAAGGAGGAGGAGGCGAGCAGCTTGAGAGCCAAAGAAAGCACCTCGCAGGCTGAAGAAGTCATCGACGCCAACGTTTGGAAGCGACGCGGGGTATGCTGGCTTGAGCGTCGATGGACGCCACATACCATTTGGTACTACCCAGGGATAAGTGGTCCACCATCAAGTGAAGTTTTTTTGGAGATTCACCTCCCAGGCGGGGGAGCCATGGTGACCAAGATGACGTTTGCTCCAGAAATGCAATCTTGCGCCGGCGCGGCCGATCATGCTCGTACCTCGCGGGCCTCAATGGCATCTAGCATGCGGGGAACAGAGAGAAACAGCGTTAACAAAGGTCCAGCCCGCAGTCGCCAGTCCACGCGTATGTTTACTGCGCAGAGAACTAGTGCTGCTCATGAGGGCAACAGCGTTTTGAACGGGCAGCGCGGTAGGCTCTTGAGCAAAGCGCAACTTCGTGGACGAGGAAATGGCTCTCAGATCACCAACTCGCTTGAATCCAAGGCATTTCAGCCCTGCCCGCCTTCCGGGAATGGCCCTGGTCTGAGCGCGCCATCCAGGCCTTCTCTCACGGCTCTACGCGCATCGCCATCGATGCTTGCCGCAAGCTCGCAGGACAGGCGGACGAGCATGGCAAAATATGACTATAGGGTGCTCAAGGCACAAGCCCTGGCTCGACCCTCGAATCTCAGCAACGCTTTGCTCCAGTCCATTCAAACAGGCGGCCCATTGGCCAATGTTCAAGAGGCTAACTCAAAGAAGCTGCTCGAGAACGCGTGCGGGCTTTCACTCAGCCAAAATGAGCCCGTATGCCCTGCATTCGCCACGCTCATGCTGCCCCCGGGACGAGTGTACTTCAAGTTTATTGTGCGAGGACGTGAAATCTTTGCGCGCGATGCGGACACGTGCTGGACACTCTGGCCTCTTCACAAACACAGCGAACTGGCGGCGCACTCGTGGGTAGCTGAGAAACCTGCTTCAGCGCTTCGTGCGCAAGAGTTTCCCACTGTTGCCAACTTTGTTGACTTGAGTTGGCCCGGGAAACCCGTGGGGGGTCTCGCCGACCCGGATCCCGGCTCGGAGCGACCGCAGCCCGCACCAGCCTGGTCGATTAAGCAATCATTGTTTCGACATCATCACTGTGACAACGCGCGTAAGCTCGCCGAAGCCTTCAACAGTGACTGGGAGCGGGTTCTGGAAAACCACTACGTTGTCAAGGCAGGAGGCGATGAGCTTCCCTTTATTCGGGAGCTCATGTGGGCCCATTTTGCAGACATCTGCACTTTATTTGCGCTTCATTCCTGCGAAGGCGAGAACAATTTTGCCCTCGATTTCAACGAAGTCAAAGTGTGGGCACGCTCTGGAGATCAGCCCATTTTACCCGAGAACGTGAGTGATGAGGTCTTGTATGAAGTCTACGATAAAAGCGCTCTCATCGAGGCTCGCCACGCCACCAACCAGTTCGGTCGTCATTATAGCTTCATGGTGAAACGCTCTGGGGAGAGTGTGGAAACAGATTCCGGCATGCTACGTCATCAGCTATTGCAGTTTCTCATCTTGCTGGCAGGTCGTGTCTTTTCCACCGTCAGTCTCACATCTTTTGTGGCTTCACATCAGGACCAAGAGATTGCTCGATCACAATTGCGACGCGTGGCGCCGCGGCGGCCCAGCTCGCTCCAATCAAGCTTCAACCAAGGGAGCGGGGCAGCGGGGCTCCCGCTGCACGGCTCGCCGCTTTCTCTTGCTGCTCGTTCGCATAATTCATCGCAGGCTGATCAGGGGCATCCAGAGTTCGATACGCCGTGTTTCAAGAGTCCTTTTGCCGCGGTGCATCACTTACTCCAGCGCGCTTTGCAAAAGCCGGGTGAGCCTTATATCCATCGAGACGTTTTCCGGCGTGGGCACATGTTTTTTCAAGATGTGGTCAATGTTTTTGCGCGGCGAAGTGATGATCTTCGACGCATCTTTGATGCGCATTCTGTCAAAGGTCACGTCTTGCACGACTTTATTCCCAGCAATTCTTGGGAGGATATTTTCCATCAAATCCATCCAGGGTACTCGAAAGTCCCCCTTCGTCGCATGTTTGTTCTGAGCAAGAGCACCTTTGTGGATTTCGACGATGTTGACTTTGCTCCAGGGCTTTGCTTTCTCGAATTCCTCGAGTGTTTAGCACGATTGGCGCATTTGGACAATCTTGCAGTGACAGTCCTGCAAGCTTTCGAAGAGGCTGGTGCAGGATGTTCGCCTTGTAGTCTAAAAGAGACCAAGGCCGAGGACAGCCTTGCGACGCGTCTCGAGCTCGTCATCAATCAGCTTCTAGATTCTTTTGACAGGAGGTAGCGTCGTCAAAATTACGCATGCTCAAGTACGATTTCATATTGAAGAGTGAAACGAAGCAATTGTACTGCATTAGTTGTTTCATTTCTCTTCACGTTATTCGGCGTCGATTTCCGCTCTCCCCATGAAGAGGAAAAAAAATCCTAGAATGCAAAGACCTTTTTTTAAGTTAGTTCAATGATCAGCGCTGCACCACTTTAAGACGATGAATCTCCTCGTTCTTTTGCTTGAGTTCCTGTAGCGCCTTGTTGAGGTCCGCAGCGAGCTGGGCAAGCCGGATTTGGTGAATCTCGATCTTTTGCTGAGATTCTAATTCCGCCTCTTCCTTGGCCCGAACAACAACCTGCAACTCTCGCGCAATGTCCTCATGATCTTGCCGCATCCGATTGTAGTTGTCCCGTGATGCCTCGGTGGAATGCACGAGACGCGCCAACGCCTCACGTGTATCCTGCAAAGCGCGGTCCCGTTCGCTCAGTTGCGAGCTAAGACGCTGAAGGACGAGCTCAGTGTCTCTGCGGCGAGCAATCTCTTGCTGAATTTGTTCACGCTGTCGCGCTGTTTCCTGTAGCAGATCTTCGACTTGTGCCTTGTGACTGTCGACAATTTCAAAGTAAGGTTGTTGACAGAGCGTCGTTCGACCTGGTGCCGGCTTGGCAAAGTCGGCATAAATATGTCGTGCGAATTCTTCGCGCAGCTCCGTGACAAGTCTGCGCGAGGTCCCACAAGTCGGTGCTAATTCCCCAAGCACACGGCAACATATCGAGATGAAATCTGTGTTGGGCTTTCTCTCGCTCGAGTCGTCCTGTTGCAGCTCTAGGGCATTCTTTGCCTCGCGAAAGACCATTTCGCACGCCAGCGAAGCAGATCTGAACGCGTCTCTCTCAGATCCTTCGCCGGCGGGCTCGGTAATGTCAGGCACCTGCAAAATTCGTCCGTGGTTGCTGTTGTTGTTGCTGGTGCTGCTATTACTTTGGGGACGTGTCGAGACTGCAGCTCGTGATCGTGCCCCTGAGGAGATCTCGCGATGCCCTTTGAAAGGTGCGCGCCGCCACGGGTCCTGTGGAAAGACTGAGCCCGAAAATCGTAGCTCCCTTCTCGGGCGTTTGGCGCCGATTGGTCTTCTTGGCCCTGAGCGAGCAGCTTGCTGGAGACGGTGGGCGTGCGTGAGCTCTTGGACACGAAGCTTTTGCATCTTGGCCTCCAGTGCACCCGGATGGGGGTGCACCGTGCTTGCACTCAGTGCGCTCGTCTTGGTGTCGTCGGTCATGAAGAGCGAGCTGTCTTGGTGCGTCTTAGCCCTTTGTTGGTGGCGTCTGCAATGCTTGCTCAATCTAAACGTTAGTCAAGTTCCCACTGACTGTCAACCTGCCAATGCCTTTTTCACTCAACGGATATTTTTCCTGTGCAAGGAAAAGGAGATCCGGGCTTGCAGCAAGTACGACAGCAAAGATAGCAAAGGAGCCTTGGGGCTTGCAGCAACTCATCTATCCGAAGCAGATAAGTTATCAATTTAACGAGGGGGATTTTCGATGTGGAATTGTTTAGATTATTTCTTAGACTTCTTTCCTTTGCGTCGTCGGCGACGCGAAGAAGAAGAAGAAGAAGAAGAAGAAGAAGAAGAAGAAGAAGTAGTAGTAGTAGTAGTAGTAGTGTTCGACTCAGTGCCGGGAGCGGCTTCAGTCGACGATGTTGTCTCCGCTTTCGACGTTGAAGCAGGGGCATCAGCAGAACGGTCACTGGATGGAGACACAGCGGGCTTTCCTCCGTCCTCGGCAGGGCCGGGAGAGGAGGAAGCCGACTCCAGCGCCGGGTTCGAGGATCCTTCGTCCGCGTCGACATTGGCGTCGGCAGGCGTAGCAGATTTGGTTGCCTCTGTCTTGGCGTCCTCGCTCTGCAGATTCAACAATGTGCCGCGAGCGACGTCGACAAAGGCCGCGCCATCGGGGTGCACCTCGTCAGGATCGACAAGGTACCGAAGGACTTCTTGTGCGGATGCGTCCAAGGTGTCTTTTGCTTTGATTGCAGATGCAATCACGTCTTGGAATTCCTGTGCGCACGCGTGAAGACCCGTATGATACTCGATGCGCGCGTCTAGGTTCATTTCTTTCCGCGAGATGACCTCTTCCAACTCGGCGGCATCGGACGCCTTGATCATGGACGCAAAGGTCTCGAGATCCTTTGCAATAAGCTTTTTGGCGTCAGAATCCACCTCGCTCGGGGTGGACTTGCGCGATTCTTTGGCCTTCTTGAGCTCGACGAACTTGGGCAGGAGCCGCTTCGCCAGCTCTTCCTGCACGACATCCGCCTCCACCCGGGGCTCTCCCTGCGGCTCCGCCGCCTCGGTCTCGGTCTCGGTCTCGGTCTCGGCCTCAACTTCGGTCTCGGGCTTGGTCTCCTGCGACTTGACCTCCTCCGTTCCCTTGGCCTTGGTCTCCTGCTCTTGCGCCTGCGCCGCTGACGTCACCTCGGCCCCCTTCTCGGGCTCCTCCTGCTGCTGCTGCTGCTGCTGCTGTTGGTCTTCGCCGGAGGTCGCGGGGACGGTGGTATCCTGAACCGTCACCTGCTCCTGGGCCCCCGCGCGGTCGTCCTCCCCGGCGTCGTCCGGCGCAGGCGCGTCCTGCGCCGGGGGCGCGGACTGAGCGTCTCGCGCGACGTCTTGGGCGTCTTCTTGGGCGGCTTCTTCTCCTTGCGCGTCTTCTTGGGCGGCTTCTTCTCCTTGCGCGTCCGCGGCGGCCGCGTCTCGCGCGGGGTCGCGGGCGGCGGCGTCCGCGGCCCCGGGGGCGGCGGCGTCCGCGTCGACCTCGGCAGGGGCGGCGGCGGCGTCGGTGGAAACCTGGCGCTTCCCAGCGTCGCCGGCCTTGCGCAGCGAGACGCTCTTGGGCTTGCGCGGGGCCCGGACGAACTCCTTCTCCAGCTCCACCGGCAGCTGGCCGCCCAGGTACACCGAGGCGGCCGCCACCAGCGCGCACGCGAAGCCCACGGTCGCCGCGAACCTCTGCAGCTGCTCGCGCTCCTTGGCCATCCTGCGCGGCGAGAGAGAGACGCTTTGCGCGGCGCGGGATGGACGGATGGGTGGAAGGATGGGTCGCGCCGCCGCCGCGACGACTCCGCCAGACGCGGCCGGGCCCGCTCTGCGCTGCTCTCGGGCTCTGCGGCTGCGCTGCGACGCGCTGCGCTGCGACTCGCCGCTGGCCTCGCCGGCGCGCTCGCGTTGGGGTTCTGCGCGGCGCCGCCCAGGGTCGCAGGGTCGGGTCGACCTCGCGATCAAAATCATAGTAACAAGACAACACAAGACAACACAAGACAACACAGCACAAGACAAGACAACATAACACAAGACAACATAACAGAAGATAAGACAAGACAAGAGCGACAGGGACAGCTACTACAACAACTACGACAGCAACAGCAGCCCAAGCAAGAGCAAGAGCTTGCGCGACGCGGCGGCCTCTGGCTGATATGGACCGTGGCGGACCTGGATCCGGACAGCCTCGACTGCGACAGCGGTTGTGAGTCGAGTCGGGTCGATAGTGGCACAAGTCGGGTCGAGGCGAGCCGAGGAGGCCTAAACTGCGAGCGAAGTCTGGGCTTAGCAAGCAAGCAAGCAAGCAAGCGAGAGCACGCAGAAAGAAACTGAAGAAGATGGCAGGCACGATCGATTTGTTGGTTGCGATCCCAAGCAAGCCGTTTGGCAGCATCGTCGTCATCATCGGCAGCGTCCTCAGCGGCGATAGACGTCGACGCTGTGAAGAGCCCTGCCACTTCGCGCGAACGTGCAACGCAGGCACGATCGACGCTCGCTCGCATTGTGTCGCTGCGCCGAGAATGCCGCGGCGGAATGCGCAACGTTGCGCTCTTCCCCATGGAAATGGCCTTCGTTCGATCTCGGTCAGCACCCCCCCCCTCTCACACCTAATCCACCCACCCGCGCCGTTGCGAAGCAGCAGCTCGAGCTCGAGCGTATCCACAACGATCCAGTCTGACCACGAGGCGCGGAGGGCGTCCAAGATGGCGTCCGAGAGGGCGTCCAAGAGGGACCCGCGCGTCGCAGAAGAAAAGCCCGCCTCGCCTCGACGTTATGATATAGCACTGGTACGATACTAGCTAGACCTCAGCTCGCCTACTGGGATGGTGTATACCATTCACTACGTATCCTACATGGGAGCATCGTCAACGTTTACGAGGATGAGGATCGTGGCCGCGCAGAGCGGCTTCGAGGCGAGAGCAGAATCGCGGCAGCCGAGAGGGCTCTCCGCGCGCGAGCAGCTGCAGACGGAGACGGGCGCGGCGGGGTCTGCGCGCCGGGCGGAACTGGAGCAGGAGCAGGCGCAGAAGCGGGAGATGGAGCAGACGATGGAGGAGATGGGCATGGCGCGCGAGGCCACGCTGGCGACGCGCGGCGCCGGGGCGAAAAAGGCCCTGCGCGGGGCCGTCGCGGGCGTGCTCGTGGCGGTGGCGCTCGCCACGCTGGTCGGCCCGAGCCAAGCTGCCTTTGGGGCTCAAAATCCGCAGGATGAGGCCAGCGAGGATGACGGCAATAATGGGCCGCCCGAGTCCCTCACCGAGGAGCAGATGGCGGAGATCCTCAAGCAAGCTGGCGGCGGCGAAGGTGGCTTTGGTGACCTCGGCGCCGGCGGTTTTGGTGACTTTGGTGGTATGGGCGGCGACGGTGAAATGGATCTCTCGCAAATGCTGGGCAGCATGGGCGGGGATGTGATGGGGATGCAAGACTTTGGCGGCATGGGCGACATGGCCATGGTGCGCGACACCGAGCCCGTCGCCAGCGATTTCAAGTTTATTATCTGCGAGACCTGCGAGAACCTTGTCGAGAATGCCTGGAAACAAACTGCGGCGCTGCGGGCCAAGTTCCCCAACACCAAGATCAGCGAGGACCGCATCGACGATGCTCTTGAAAAGATCTGCACGAGCAAGGAAGAGGCTGGCGAGTGGATCGCCCGTCTGGACATGGTCGAGACGGATGACCGCATTCGTCTTGTCGACCAGGGCAAGGTCGGTCGGTGCATGCTCGAGTGCAAGACCATTGAGGGTGCCTGCGCCAAGGTCTTTGAGGAGATCAACACAGATCTTGTCGAGGCCCTGTATCTCATGCGCTCCGACCTCGACGCGCTCAAAACACGATTTTGTCAAAAAGGTATTCGAAGAATGAAGGGCGCCTGCGGCAAGCCATATCCATCAGTCCCGGAGTCGCGCGAGCCTGGCGGAGACAATTTCATTGCCAAAACCCAGCAAGAGTTGGATATGGATGAGATCAATCGCAAGATCCGAGCGTCGCAGCTCGGAAGCTTCAACGCCAAGGAGCTCTAGGACCTCCCAAGACCAAATGCCTAGGTAGGTATACATACATACGCCAAGGCTTGGAGATGAATCAGCAAATCGTGAGCCTGAAAATAGGCGCGAAGGGTGGGCTAGAAGACTATGGTCAGCTGCCTGCAACGGTGTGCCGGGCGCGATTCAAAGTAACGTAATCATGATATAGTACGTTTGTGGAATTTTGGTGGTCCCTCCGCTCTGAGCATGGATCTGTTCTCCGCCACCAGAATTTTGTCTAGAAACGCGGCATCATTCGATGGAGGATCGTCTCAGGTGAAGCTCCAGGTCGGCTTGTGTTCCTTTGACGTCTCGTTAATTGACGAAGTCAAACAGAAGGCTGCGCGTAATGCTTTGATTTCTGTCGAAGCAAAAGGGGGGTTCTTTGGCTCCTTTTTCTTTCATGGCTTCAATTGTTACAAAGTAGGATTTACTTAATGGGTGACCAACAAGAAAGCGATGAAGGACATCACCATTGTTTTCGTCTTTGGGGTGAAGTAGAAGCATCCAAACCGTGGAAAATTTCAAGGTGTCTGAATCCAGTTCATCGTGGGATTCCGGCAAACTAACATAAAATGACATTTTCGATATTCTCTACCTCTGCTTCACCTCAATTTTTGCTGCCACCCTCAACCTCCTCTGTCCCTGCTGAAAAAACAAATGGTTGCAACACATCTAATTCGATAAGTTTAGTCGAAAACGAGCTTGACCACATTGGCAGCATTCCGAGCCGAAGGCTTACACACACCCAAGAGGCGTAACTCCGTGCTGGCCTGCATGAAGCGCGCGCGCTGAATCGCCTCGTCGCCCGCGTCCTGGGCAGCACAAAACTCCTCATACCATTCAAGCATGCTAAGCTGTTTCCTACGACCATGACCTCGAAGAATCTGAAAAGCAACGCTCGTGTCGTGCGTCGCACGCGGATCCGACAGGCCAGAAAGAACTACGTCGCGATGTGAGGGTGCAAGAAGCTTGTTGAGCGCTTTTGCACTTTGCAAGGAAAAGATCTCGTCCAGAGGCCGCAGGCCGTTGCAAACGACACGCTCGACCGTCTTTTCCCAGCGCTGCAACAGAAATTTTCGAGCCTCGCTACGTTGACCCACGCGGTCTTCAGAACTCATGCCAGCCTGCAAAAGCTCCATGCGCTTGTTTTTCTTCATTGCCGCTGCACGAAGAGCGTCTCCACGCAAACCGCCCACGCTGGGGGATGAAGCAGCCTTGGTCGCAGATGAACTCGTCCCTATTGCTGCGGTTGCAGTTGCAGTCCCGGCACGTCCACTGGATTCCACTGCCTCGGCGGCTTCTTGATCTGCCTTGCGCAACCTTGTAAATTCAGCGATGTCGTCTGCGTCTCCCCACGACGAAAAGAGATTCTGCAGCGTGTCCAACGAACACTTTTCCATCCGCGTACGCAAGTCACGGCATGTTACCTTCGGGTCACTGAGAAGCTCGATATACGCAGCACGCATACTGCCGTGGAAACCCGCATACAAATTTGGCTGAAGAATGCGATTTGCTTCGAAGAGTCGTTTAAAGGCGTCAGGCTGATCCTTACGATTGGTCTCTTGCTTCGCGACGAGATCCATGACGAGCTTAAATTTCTGATCCTCGCCCTTTCCTTTTACCTTTTGCGCCTCCTGCGCCATGCTCGGCAAAGAAAGGAGATATTCGCAATCATCGGGTGTCAGCATCGACACAGTCTCGCCCTCTCGCCGGCAGCTTAGGTACGCACAGCGGGTTTTCAAAAAGTGCACAATGGTAAGCACCTTAAGCGAGCGCAAGAATGAGCGAAAAGAGTATTCCTCCTGCAAAAAGACCTGGGATAGGCGGTCGAGCACCCGAGGTCCGAGGCGAAGAGGCACTCGGGAGCTCATCAGAATGTCGTCTGTGATCTTATCGAGAAGCGCGCGCCCTTGCTCAATCTTAAACCGCATGATTTGCATGCGCGCTGTCTCGGCGCGGGAAAGCAGTCCGTGGACACCTTGAAAACTGGAGCTTCGGAGTCCGAGAACCACGCCAAAGCGAAAAGGCCGGCGCATAGGGTCTTCGTGATAAGTCAAGAGAATGCGAATGATGCTGCGCAACACGGCTACATCAATGTTTTCAGCATCATCAAGGACCACCAATGTGACTGGCGATTGTCCTGCACACTGTACTTCAAGCGCGGATTCGAGCTCGAGAAAAGTCTTGAGTCGGCGTTTGCGTTTGGTCGTAGCGCCGCGACGGAGCTGCTGGTGACGCGAGCTTTTCTCAAGACGCTGCACCAAGGTAGAATTTCGCACGCGTTTGCCTAAACCGGTTCGCGCGACGCCTGCTGGCGTTAGTCTTGTAGCTTTGCTGTCTAGGGTTTCGTCCAATGCACCGGAGGTCCTTTCCTCGACGCCCTCGGCGAGTTTGCGTACAATGGCCTCAATTCCGGTCTGCACGGTGGCGCAATCATCAGGGCCCACGAGGGCAAGGCGAGGTGACACATTTTCGCGAAGGCTTGCGCACAATTTGGCGCAGGTAATTTGATGGTCGCCCACGTCCAAGCCCGTTGAAAGAGCAGCCATACACATATAGTCTGCTTGCGCCGCATCTTGGAGAAAGTCGCTTATACCAGCAAAGGCTTCGCGCATCGTGGATTCGATCACCTCGTTGATCGCCTTTTCGGTGCGAGCCCAGCAGCGTTCGTAGGCCTCAAGATTCATGTTTGTGACGCGCTGTCTGAACCAAGTCGCTGCTGCCTTGCCTGCGTCTTCCCCTGTTTGCACAGCTGCACGCAGCGCCTCGCCGTTGAGGTCCTGAAGAGTGTCTTCGCGCGGGGACCCCTTGAGCTTCTTTTTGGATCTTAAGCGGGACTCAGGCGAGACGCTTTCTGCCCTGCGTCTCCGGCCGCGCTTCTGTCGTCCGTCAGTTTCTGCCTCATAGATTGCAGCCTCTTCCTCGCGGTTGTCCTTGTCCTTGACCTTGTCATCGTCTTGGTCCTCGGCGCCCTCCCCACCCAGGAGCCTTTCTGCGGCGCGGTCTGCGTCGACATCAAAGATGGCCTGTGCGTCTGCATCAAAGCCCTGCGGCATGAAGAGACAGCCGTCCGCAGCGGCCGTGATCGTCATGCTCTCCCTCATCGTCCTGGCTGGCTGCCTGGGTGGCTATCTCGCGCACGTCTTGTTTTCTTCTGGGTTTGTCAAGGCTGCCCGCCACCTCGGCATCTAACGACCACTAGGCACTCAAAATTACGAATCTTGGGCACTCAAATTCACAGACTTCCATGTGGCTTTGGAAGTAAGTGGAGGACTTTGAAGCGATTCACAGCTAGCGTAGGGCCAAGTGCACTTTTCTAAATTACTTTCAACTTCAAAGGACGCAATGGCAAATCTATCATGAGAGCATTTGGTTGATCATTTTCGTAAGATAAAGTAAAGAAAAGGAAAGGAAAGGACAAAGCTTACATTGTGGAGTCTGTGGACACTTCCACGGTGGAGGCACAGACAAGATCCGCAAGCTGCGGTAAAGTCACCTCCGAGCGGCCCGGAATAAAGTGGCAGTTGACACGGAGACGAAAGTGCTCTGGTACATTATCGACCATGTTAAAGTTGAAGATGGGAGCCAAATTTGTGGCAGCAGCAATGAAAGCCAGATTGGTGATCTGCACGGCAAAGGAAGTCCCCACAAATACAAAAGCGTCAGCGCTACGGAACCACTGTTTTGCTTTGTCAAACTGGTACGATTCGTGATCCGTATAGTCCTCGTCAAAGAGAAGACAATTGGGGCACAGAATTTCGGAGCATTCAGGACACCTCGGCAAATCCGCCAGTGCACGAATGCGGGGCCGCCCGCCGTCGTCGGGACGATGAACCTTGTCGCCAAGCTTGGCATGCCAAACCCTTTCCAGCGAGTACGGGCACCTGTCCGAGTAGCATTTGAACCCGCCAGAATAGCCATGAATCTCGATGAGCTGATCATCCGCGATACTTCCATTCGAGTGTCTGTGAAGGCGGTCAATGTTCTGCGTAATGAGATGTGCAGAGTCCGGATAATTGCCACAAATGCGCGCCAGTGCAACATGCCCCAGATTCGGAAAGTACGACGCAGCTTTTCCCTCATCAAAATGTCGCAGCCAAAAGGTGTTGTACCACGCAAGCGGGTCTTCCTCAAACTTTTCACGCGTGCCCCATGTATACACGCTTTCCTCCCATACAGCGTCGTGTTGGCCGCGAAAAGGAGGGATGCCACTGGCAACGGAAAGTCCGGCGCCTGTCACAAAAACGACACGTTTGCCTTCGAGAATCATGCTCGCCAATTTGGAAATAGGCGGCTCAGCAGGATCCACTGCAGCGCTGTGAGATCCGCGCTTCGGTCGCGCACGGGAAAACTCCGACACCTCTTTGGGTTTCTTCCATTTCGCGCGCAGCCTGCGGGTCGCTTCACGCTTCTTGGCTTTGATGATTTCGCGTTTCGCTTCCTCTGCTGTTGTCTCGTCATCTGTCATGTTCGACTCTTCCGCCTTTGCTGATTCTTTCGGGTGCTCCTCGTTTGCAGCTTCATTTTCTTGCTTGCCTACACCCGAAGTGTCGAGGGGCATGTTTGTGGTTTGAGCATTTGTCGTGATTGCTGCAACAATGCTTTCAGGAGCACCTGCAAATGAGTTGCCCATGAAGCCATCTGGCGCGGCAATTGGAGCGACAGGAGTGAGAGGATTTGCTAGGTCTGCTTCGATGTTTGCCCTCAGCGCAAGATTGCTAAGGAAAGCGTCTTTTGCTAATCCGTTGTCGGAAGTCGGCTCAGGGTGGGCAGAAGCGGAAGGCTTTTCACCATGTTGCAGACCATTTGTACCAGAGACACCGAACATTGCATTATGCGACTCTTGGTCAGCAGCAGGCTCGGCGATGTGAGAAGTTTCGAGGACACTATTTTTCGCGACGTCCGACCTGGCTTGTGACTTCGCTGACAATGGCGGAAGCTGCTGCATCGGAGCTGGAGGTCGTGACGGCGTCGCCGCGTCTTGCACGCCTGACATCGGTACAGGCGCGGCGTCACGCATTGCTGCCTCGACCGCTGCTTCGGATGTCCCTCCTTCAGCGACAGGCTGGGGTTTGGCGATATCACTCTTGCTTTTGTCGTCGTCCTGATCGACGCCGACACCACCACCGCTGCCGTTGCTGCTGCGCATCCCAGCAAAGTTGCAGGGCTTGACGTCCGCAGGTGTGCTGTGCGGACGCTCTGCCGCGCTCTCGACTGCAGCTCGCCCCGCGAGGCTCTTGTCGACGTCCTGCTGGCGCGGCGCGCTCTCGACGCTGCTCTTGACCGCGGTGGTCTCGCGGAGCGGCGGCTTCGCCTCCATCGATCCTATGCCGCTCTCTCGCTTCTCCTTCGAGCGGCCGCAGACAGACGAGGGCGAGTCTGTCGGCCGCGAGGCGTAGTGCTAAGGCGGAGCCGCACCGCGCGCACTCGCACTCGCACTCGCGCTCGGCGCTCGCGCTCGCGAGATTCAGGTCGCGATGATGGATTGGGATGCGGGTCTGACGTTGATGCCGCGAACCGCGAAACGACGTTGACCGTCGGTTAAATGAAAACGGCGCAAAACGTAATTTTCGATGATGTACTTTCTACGAGCCAACACCTACTTTCTGTGCTTCTTGTCCACTTCTCGTCGTTATCGACCTTTTGGAAGGATAAAGTCAGCTCCGATGTTTTACAAAGAAGAGGAAGAAGAAGAAGAAGAATATGAGGCGACAAAATCGCGGAAGCGAACAGTGCCAGTCCCCGATGCGTCGTGCTTGCGGATCCACTGGAATAGATCTCCATCTGGAACCGGCGCTCGCCCCATATCGTTGAATGCTGCGCGAATAGTCACAAAGCGTACACTTCCATCTCGCCCGCCGCCATAGCGACAGAAAGCGCGCCACAAAGCAGCAAGTTTGATTTCGCCAACCTTGCGGGCAAGCTTACCAGGAATGCGCGCGATCGCTTCCTCGAGAGTGATCACGGTCGGTCCTGCTTGAGAGGATTCGTCAAGCTGGCCGGGCGGCATCCGAGACGAAGCGGCAAGTTGTCTTACTTGAACTGATTGTAAGTCAGACTTTGTGTTGTCGTCGCCTTCGAAGCCTTTTGCACCACCACCACCACCACCACCAAGACGAGGAGACGTCGTCGTTGAGGCCTCTGCGCTTGGCAGAATGGGAGGCGCGCCAGATTTCGCCCAGGCGATTAGCTTTTGTGCCTGCCACCAATCAATTGAGGCACTCCTTTGGCCTGTTTGTACAAGAAGCCATGCGGCGACATCCTCCTTTGACGGGAGGCTCTTACTCTCACCCACAAGTGCAAGGCACTCCACGAGAAAAGCATAGATGCGCTTGCCACCGCTCAGGAGATTGAGGGCATCCCTGTACCCCGCAAAGACTTCCCTTGCCGAGGAGGTTACTGACGAGTCATCCTCCTCTCCGATGTGTGAGTCAGCGTGCAAACTTATTGTGTGCGCGAGTTTGCAGAATTCTGCAAATGAGATTGTTGTGGAGGACCCAAAACCGAGAGAGCGCGCCAGCGTCTCCACCTCACCATCTAGAAGCGCGCGAACGCCAGACATTGAACTGAGCGCGGCTTGCGTCTGTCGCAACGACAGCACCCCTTGCTGATTCGAATCGAATCGCTTGAAGAGAGTGTCCAGCGTCTTGACATCCACCCCGGACGAAGATGCGGCTGGACGCTTCCCCATAACGTGATCATTTCCGCCATTGTAGCCGAGCAGGTGCGTGGCATAAAACTCGTAAAACCCATGCAAGTCCATGTGAGGCTCGGCTCGCATTGCATTTGCTGCTGCGCGACGGGTCGCAGCGCTCGCAGAGATGGACTGCAGCAGCTTTTGTAGCTCCTGCTTCCCCAGAACAGACTTCGTAAGTTGTTTCCCGGCACGATGGTTCTTGATTCGTCGCGCGTATTCGCGAAAGATCTGTTCGGCGTCGACAATTGCATCTCCGAGCTTGTCGAGACAGTTGGCGGTCTGTGCTGCTGAAGGAAGACCGCGTTGAGGCTCATCGTTCAGGTGATCGGTAGCCGTACTTGCCTTGGTTTTCCTTCGATCATCTGCCACTCGATCCAATTCCTGTGAGGTCTTTGTCTCATTTTCCGCTGGGACCTCTCTAAAAAGTGGAGCATGTTCTCGGGGTCTTCGCGCTTCTGGGTGGGGCTCATTGCCAAAGATTGATACAATGGCATCGTCATTCAGGTTTTCTCGCTCACGATCGAGGAGTTCCTGCAATTGATTTTCCTTCATGGAATAAATGGCCGTGAGGACTGACCGCGCTTCCTGTGCTTCGTGAATCTGCCTTTGCGCGCCCTGCTGTAACCGCCGCGCCTCGCGGGAGATGACGCCTGTAGCTTTGATGTTTGCCACCAATTCTGCTCGTAGTGAGCTCAGGATCGACGACTTTTGGCAAAGAGCGCAGACGAGGTTCACTGCGTCCATGCGAACTGGGCAGCTCTCGTTCCACGTGGTGCCGAGAATGTCGCGAAGTCGAAGTTGATGTGCACCAGCAACGAGCCGCGTGCGGTCATTCAAGAGATCTGTGAAAAGGTGTTGCACAAAACCAGATCGTACAAGCTCATCCTGGAGAGACATGCATGCCGTGCTTGCCCGCAAAAGGACACGCCAAGCACGACGAGTCACTGCACTCCGTTGCGGCCACTGAAAGAGAAGATCGCGATGCTCGTCGCCCTTTGCACCGTCGGTGCTCTCGCGCAAAAGAACCACATTCGTTTCCACGTATGTGCAGAATAACGTAGCAAGGTCTCCACACGAAGATTCCTTAATACCCCCCATCAGCGCCTCCAGTGCCTCGTCCTGTCCAGCGCACTCGCAGAGAAGGAAATTGGCCGCGCTCGTTTGCAAACTGAGAATGTCAGCGGTGAGGCTTGCGAAGTCGGTAAAGTCTTCTTGCATAATTCGCGCAAAGACTGCAAAACAGCCAGATTCGCGCAGGAGAAAGGACGCTTGCCGAACGTTCAGTTGCGGATTTTCCGATAAGAGCACCTGCTGCGCCATGGCCAGTGCAACCTTGATGACGGGTATACGCTCCTGCGCGAGCTGGGAGCTGTCAAGCGACGCAGCCCAAAAATCTGATACCCACTGCTCAAAAACTGTCTTAAGAAGGGCCACATAGATTTCGTGGAGACTTCGGTCCGCCACAAAGTCGACCGTGACAGCGACACGGATGCGTCCCAGCAGTTGGCGCACCTCGTCTACGAGACTCGCCTCTTTGGTATCGTCCAAAAGACGCTCCAAGGCAGCCTCGGCATCATCTTCACCTTCGCCGACGATAGCACATGGCACTTCGATGTTGTAGTCATCACGGGCAAGCTCGACAAGTTTAGCGTGCGCATGGAACTGAGTAAGAAGGGCCCGATTCCCGTACACGGCAATAGCTGAACAGATTTGTGCAGCACCTTCACTGCGCGACTTTCGAAGCACATGAAAGAGGGCAGGAAAAACGTCGCAAGCTTGCCATGCCGCGGTCATGGCCTCTCCCCCGCGAACTTGCAACTGCAAAATGTCCAGCGCAGACTCGCGAAGGCTTGCTGTATCGCTCAAAACACGCTGTACAAGCATAGAGATGCACGATGCAGATGCAAAGACGAGACCCATCTTGTCTTGCGCTCGGTGAAGCAAGAGCTCTTCTCGTGGACTCTGGGAATCCATGTCAAAGTGCGCCAGGTTCGAAGGTCCATCCATGATTCCCTTGGCGCTATCAAGAGCCAGCTGGGCGAGTTCGAGATCCTCATCGCCGATAAGGACAATCGCGCGTGAAGCAATATCCATGTCGAGACACAGGCGCGCATGATCCGCGATCGACGACCGTAGAAGCGAGAGCACCTGCCTCCCCGCAACAAAACGAGACCTGGACTTGCGTCGCACAGACGCAAGCTGCGAAAGGCTGTGCCCAAGACTTAGAACTTCGCGGAGGTAGACGACACTGCGTTTGGACTCGGGAACTTCAGAGTCATCGGCGAGTTCGCTGACAGCGTTGACTTTGGCATTCCTTGTCCCAATATATTCCCTTACTGCTGGAAGCCTTGGGTTACCGCCTCCCTCGTCTGTGATAATCTGACGAAGTAGAGGAGCGACGAACATTTCAAGCTCTGGCGTCCAGTGAGCAGTTCCCTGACAATGAGCTGACGCAGGGCACTGTGCCGCCATTTCAAATTCACCTTCGAGACCATCCTCCCGACCAAAGTACAAGCATAGGATCGCTCGAAGATACGGACCCACATGCTTGGCCATCGGCACATGAGCCGTTGCAGATCGAGCAAACTCGGATCCGATCGTCTGAAAACCAAAGATGACCCGTTTCAGCACACGAAGTCGAAGCGGTTCGCCTGGATCGCCTTCCAAAAAACCAAGGTCCGAGGTCCCTCGACCGGGAACGTCCGCACCTCCCCCGCTCGAGAAAAAGCGCAGCGTCAACTTGACAACCGATTGCAAGGCCCCCATAGCCACAACCTCATCGCACAAAGATGGAGGTGATTCCAGCACGCTGTCACCATCAATATTGCCGCTCACAGAACTGCAGCAGCAGTCAACGACGGCTTCCACAGCATCCAAGAGCATGCGAGGATCCATAGCGCCATCGTGCCACTTTGCGCCGGCATCCTGAGAATGTGTCTGAGCGATAAGGATCTCGAGCGGAACGGCAACGCCCTGCCGCACATTTCTGCAAATACGATCGCGTGCTAGCCATCGACGAGCAATCTTTCCCGCCTCTATGAAATCGGACTCGCTGATCAAGAGTCGCTCTGCTTCCATCAAGATTTGAGGGAGCGGACGAGAGCCCGGATCTACTTTGAGGCATTGCATGGCAATGTCAATGACAAACGGCCCCGAAGCCACGAGATCATCGCCTACGTAGCTTCCAGCTTGAATTGCACATGCCATCGCCTTGAATTCTGCGAGCTGCTTCATGCTCGCGTTAACCGCACAAGCTTTGCTTGGTAGGACCCCACCCGTGCGTCGAAGCTGCAATTCTCCTCGTGGGCCGAGTGTCAATGTACTTGTGGCACTTAGCGATGACTTTGCATTCGGTACACTCAGTTGAAAGAGGCCATAGGGGAACGAGTTTGACTCGCGTGGAATGACGGAACCAGTAATGAGCTCCATGAGAAGGCACCCAAAACAGTACATGTCGTATGCTTTGGAAGGTCGCGCGCCGTCGCGAGTGTCATTTACAGGATCATAGCCACGCTCTTCCGGAGAGACAACTTCTCCCAGATCCGGTCCGGCCACCATGTCGCCCTCCGTAGCTCCATCGAGGGCAAGCAGACCCGCAGTTGCTAGACTCGAAAGACGGAGAAAACGTCCGCAAGGCGATACCAGAATCTGCCGAGGACGTGGCCCGCGCAGCACAATACCCTTTGCATGAATGATTTTCAGAATGCGAAGCAGCTGATAGGACCACGAGAGTAGCAGCGGCGTCAATGAAGGATGACCAAGGTATCCGTGAGCATCCATACACTCACGGAGTGTTCGCCAACCTGGCAAAGCCCCAAATACCATGGTGTAAGAACCGTTGGCCACGATCTTTCTGCTTTCATCTTCTACCGGTCGCGCATTGTCGAGAATCGTAGGAGCCACACCATCTTTCTCGAGAAGCCGGTACATTGCTGCCTCTCGTTCGAGATGTGCTTCATAAGGCTGGCCATCGTACGACTGAATCCTGGCGAGCTTTTGCTCATCAACAATATGGACCCAAAGATCAAGAGGATTGCCATGACCTTGTTGCCGGGTCCATCCCTTCGCACGATGGACCGTTCGCTGAGGCATGCTCTGTGCGCAATAGGTGTCCTCACCGTCGAGAGCAAGCCTATACCTCGGAGGCGCTGCACTGTCAAGAGCTGCGAGTGCACGTTCCGATGACCGCAGGAGAAATTCTGTCGATTCAGTTCCAAGGTCCCACAAAGTCGTGGATGAATTTCCTGGCATGGCAGCATCCTCCTGTGCATCGTTCCCGTCGCTTTTGGGGGCTTCCAGCAGAGTGCCATGCACACTTGCATTAACGTGACTCACGGCACGCTGCTTGAGATTGGCCATGAGCGCTCCGAGATTCTCGTTGCAGGCGGCAAGTTCCAGTGTGCAGTCTCTTGCAACGACAAGACTCGCAAGGCGTACTAATTTGTGCTGCGGCACGCGCTTTCGCAAATTCTCGCGGCTGGCAAGCGCTCGGGTCCGCTGAACGGCATCTCGCACAGACCAAAACGGATCAATACGGCTTGCAAAGAGTACAAAGTTCGCCTCCGAGAATCCAAAGTTGGGCTCCCCTGGTGCGTCGGAAGGAAGACTTCGACAAACCTCGAGAACTTGATCAGGGGACCATGTATCGCGGTCTAAAAAGTGCACCTGCTGCAAAACGTCAAAGGCCTCTTCCGGCGCCAGGACTTCGCTGTGAAGCCGAACCACGCACTCCAGCAACGTTCCGAGCTCGATCGTCTGTCGCTTTCCGCCGCGAGTGATTGCCGCTCGGAAGCGCGCGAAACTGCCGCCAAGGCCCAAGTCTAAGCCGAGATTGTTGGCTTCGTCGCCCGAGGCAAAAGAGTACTCAACAGCGTCGATCAGGCTTGACGTTGAGCAAGACTGCCCCTGCGCAACTCGACCAAAAATTTCGCGAAATGTCCCAAGCATATTCCGGAAACGCGCACCCCATCGCTGCGGAAGCAGTCGCGAAAGCTGAAAGGCTTCTTCTGCGCTTGTTTGAGTGTCACCGTGACCTGATCGAAGCGAAACATTGCGAAGGACCTCTCCGATTTTCTCCAAGAGACCAACCTCCGCTGCCTGGAAAGACCGAACCTGAAGATGGGACAATGATGCCGCAGCGCGAACACTTTGGTGCGCCATAGCACGCCATCTGGCCCCCGAGCGGACCGCGGCGAGTCGTTGTGCTTGCGATAGAGGGTAAGCAAGGTCTCGTGCGGGTGTGAGCACGTTGATTCGATCGACAGACCACGTGCCGACGCCCAAGCTACCATCTCGTTCGATGAAGAGCGCAGAGAGCAGTTCGACAGAAGATCCGTCATCCGGAGGTCCAAATTGAGACCCCGTGGCATCATCTCGAGCGGCCGCGATATCAAAAGCACCCCGGTTGTCAGAGTAGAGCATGCCCTGCTGCACACGAACCCGTTCACCGGTGTGTAAATCTCGCGAGCCGTGCGCGTCGGCCAGGGGCTCAAGCATGTGTCGAGGAAGCTTAAGAATACTCAGAGAGGCGTCGTAAGCAACTTCGTACATGCTCTTGCCGATCCTTCGAGTGACCATGCCCACATGATTTGCCACACTTTCCAGTGAAGACGAGCTGCGAGGATTGGCGAGAACGGAGTTGGGCCCATCGCCCTGCTGGTAAAAAGGAAAGACGTGTACATGTGGATTTTCGAGAGCGCGCTCAATGCTCATCAAGTCAAGAAGCGCCAAGCCTCCACGTTCCAGAGAAGCACGTACTTCCGAAAGACCACGAGCCTCCTTGGACACAAAGTAAAACACGCGTCGGACGCTGGTGCGTAGACGATACGCTTGGCGAAGGTCGTCAGTGCCTGAAGACCAGCCCCCCGGGCGCGTCATTGCCCCTGTCATGCCAAAGAGACTCTGGTCTTGCAGCGATATCATGTTCTCGTCAAATCCCGACGCTGCAACAACAAGTACACTACCGTTTGCAGAAACATAGGCAAAGCCCTGCACCAGAGCGTCATTTGGTCCAAGGCTATCCTGAAGCGTTTGATCGGCACGTTTTGCAGCTTCCACTTGTGCATGATTCAGCGTGACGGGCACGTGCGTGTCCTTGCCTGCAGTCTGAAAATAGACGGGACTCAACTGTGAGACAACGCCCCCACGGGGAACATCGAACGAATGCACGCAGGCATAATTTTCTGACGCCTGGGTGAACTCGGGCCCCGTCTCTGCGTGAAGGTCGGCAAAGGCACGATGCGTGAGTCGAAAACGACGCACTAGCGGGTCGACAAGGTGAATTTTACTTCCCGAGGTCGCAGCACATACCAAGCCGGCCATGCGCAAGAAGGCAAGAGCCGTGACTTGTGTACTCTTTCCGTTTCCCGGCAGCACTGTGGTGTGACGGCACACAAGTTCTTTGGGTGGACGTTTCACGGCGCGAGTTCTTGCAAAGCCCTCGTCGCGATCCTTGAGGGCGGCCGATAGCTCTCGCAGTGACACCTGGCCGTCCTTATTGACATCAATGTAGTCAAAGACACGTGCTAGGTCTTCGCGATGCAGATCAAGGCGAGCGTGCTCTCTGACCAACGTGCTGAGCTCCTCAAGCGAAACCACGCCGTCGCCGTTCTCGTCAAGTCTCGCAAAGAGAGCTTCCACGTCGCCATGCTCGGCTGGCAGAGGGATGCGCACGCGATCTCCCACGTCCACGTGACCGAGCTCCTCAGGAAG
Organism: Schizochytrium sp. CCTCC M209059; assembly: GCA_000818945.1. Taxonomy (NCBI): domain Eukaryota; class Bigyra; order Thraustochytrida; family Thraustochytriidae; genus Schizochytrium; species Schizochytrium sp. CCTCC M209059. The sequence goes on along the minus strand of KN805385.1, from coordinate 552,530 downwards.
CATCACGGAGGTCCAACCTTCGCCAGTACCAACAACGAGAACGTCTGCATGGCCAGGCCGCGAGGGGTAGAGCCGAGATATGGTAACGTCGACGAGCTTTTGGCCGACAACAATAACTTCCATGCCTTTGCGAAATTGCGAAACACCAGTTATCTCTTCGCTGCTTGCGTCTTCATTACAAGGAAGTCGAAGTCTGCATGCATCAACCTTCGTCTCTGCGCCTCCGAGATCGTCCACGTAGCGCACAGTCCACGAGAGATGTGCGCGATCTTGCGCAAGGAGCACGGCGCGTCGGGAGGAGTCTTCGTTGTCGTCCAACGAAGCGCGAAGTGCTAACGCCTTGCGCAGCTTCGAGAGAAGACCCTGCAAGCTTTGCGAGGATGCGTCGCTTGCAGCACGTCGCCAGCGAAGCTGCTCTGCGAGATCCCAGAAACGGAGCGTTCCGCCTGCATCACCTGCTACAAGGAATTCCGCATCGGGCACATACAAAAGACGCGGAATGCTCGAATATTCCTTGGCAGCGGGCACGAGCGCTATGGGGTGACCGAATCGGGCGCAGAGAATCTGAAGGTTCGCCGCCCCGCCTGAAACGGCGCAAATGACGGCGTCCCACCGCGACGAGAACTCTGCGACTTCGATGACGGGGGCAACTTCCGCGCCAACGGCTGGCTTTGCATGAAGAGTGATATCGCGTAAATTGCGTAAACTTACGGATTCGAGCACCTGGAAGCGGTTGTCGACCGGCGCAGTGCAAACGATTAAAAGCGATGTTTTGCTGTCGAATTGAAGTACCCTCATGGCACGTGACCCTGTTGCCATAGCATGTCGGGCGGGTGAGGCGTGCGACATTACTTGTGTACGACAGACTTCTCGCTGGCCGTCTGCTGACCAAACTACGAGCGCTCCACTGAGATACAGCACAAAGACTCGCTGCAATTCTTGGTCGCACGCGACCTCGTACACTTTTGCATCATCCTGACCAAAGCACAACGTGCACTGAGCACGCCCTGAGAATAGTGCCGGCGCGCGCAGAGGCATCATCGTAGTCGGCGAAGACGAGGCGTTTACACAGCGTGCTATGTCAGCCCAGCTCACTGCACGCGTTGAGGTTGCCCGAGGATGGGCCCCGAATTGCCGTAAGCGCGTTTCCAAGGTTTCCATGGACTGACCAGCAACTTCGCTCTGGGCCAAAGGAAAGTGCATGAGCTCTAAAAGCGCGTTGTCGTCAAAGCACCCTTGAAGGAAGATTGCCTTCGTGATCTTTCCGTTGTACTGGCGAAGAAGCTCCGCATGAAGCCTGCGAAGGTTTCTTCGAATGAGAGTGAGAATGCCGAGACCACCGAGAGCCGAAGACGCCGACATTCCTTGGCCGGCATGAACATCTCCATGACGACGTGCTTGCGCAGCACGAAGCTTGCCAAACTCGGCAAAGTTGATTCTTCGTGCACTGGACCAAAGTTCTGCCGCTCCAGCGTCTGATGCAAGCTGCTGACTCCGCGGGGCATCTGGCCATCCGGCGCTCGTTGGAGAAATGCCATCCATACTTTGGCAGGCTGCGCGCCACTCCTGAAAGGACAGCTTTCCGTCGGCATCGGCGTCGAAAAGTGAAAAGGTGACATGCATCTCGCGCAGGTCATCTTCAGAGAGACCGCTTGCCCACGCTTCTTCACACCATCTACGAAGTGTTGTCCACCATCCTGCCGTTGCGCGCTCCTGAGCCGCGCGTCGGGCCCCAGCACTAAAAAAGCTTGCAAACTCCTCCCATGTCAACTCTGCTTGACGACCGTCAAAGATCGTAGCAAAGGCCTGCGAAGAGTCATGGTCTCCACCGTCCACATTGCGGAAACATCCTGCTGAAAGTAAAGCCGCGACGCGCGGCTCGCTACTTGCTGCCGCAACAACCTCATCGCGGCAGATTCTGCCGTCTCCGTCCGCATCAATGAGTTCAAAGAGGTCTCGCAGTTCCAAGGGAGACATTGCCTCTGTCCAAACGTGTGCTTCGTTCGCGTGGCGTAGAACATAAAGACTGGCCATCTTTTCAGAATACCAGAGACGATTTGGCAACGAAGCCGCAGTGACACTTGGATTGTCTCGCGCGAGAGTTGTAGCGGCAACGAGAAGTGCATCTTCTCCTAGTGTGCTTTCATGCTCAAGACAGCTAACAAAAACAGGCTTCATCAGCGGCCTTTCCTCAAAGCGCCGCTGCAAGTCCCGAGCGCGAACGACGGCCTCGCCTGCGTCCACGCAGTTCTCTACGAGCGGCAAGAGGATGTCGGATACGACATAGTCGGCAATCTCGCGCCGCCGGAAGTCTCTTAGTTCGGATTTGTTGGCCCGTCCTGTAATAACAGGTATACCTTCCTCGTGATCAAATTCCAGTACACGGTCGAGAATGAGGCAGCCATCAGAGAAACCAACGACAAATCGTGCCTCTTGCGTCTCGCTCACTTTGCCCACAAGAACCATGTCACCGTTCCTAAATCCTTGATCTGATGTGACAAAGAGCTTGCTCTGGCCCCGACTTGCGCCCCGAGAGAGCCTTGTGCGCACCAATGGAGCACCGGAGCGAGAAAGTGGCCCGATTCTCCCCCCGGTTGCCCGTGACCCAGAGGCTCCGAGAAGAGCTCCGCCTCCTAGACCAGATCCACGCTTCAGCATTTTGCTTCCTGGACCGCTGTTACGGGAGCGATCTTGAGCGAGTAGCTCATAAGCCACGAGCTCGGACGGAATGTCGGCTGTTTTATCGGCGTGGTGTGAGGACGCAAAAGAATCCTGCAATTCGGAGGCCTTTTTCACTGTGCGTGACTCCACAAGTTTTTCCTTGAGTACATGCACTTGAGCCTCAAGCTCCTTGATGCGAAGCGACTCGATGCGACGATTCGCGAACCCATGCGGCTTTTCGGTCGATTTTTGGGGAGACTCTTTCTTGCCATTTGCGTCCTTTTGCTGTTGTGGCGAATCGCTTCCTCGTACAACCTTCGTTCGACGTTGGCCCGCCTTATCGAGCGGGTTGTCGGTTACGCGATTGCGCTCAAGTTTTGCCTGCTCTCGCAAAGGCTCGATCCCGGCTTTGATCTCAACAAAACGCGCCTTGATTTCTGATAGACTTGCTTTCTCGGGTAAGAGAAGCATGGATTCTTCTGTTTCACGAAAGCCGGCCGCGATGAGAACCTCGATGCCACCCTGTAAGCGACCAATGCGACGCCTGAACGTCTCATTTTGGATGTTAATGCGACGAAAGCGCGCTGCCTGCGGGTCGTGCAATACATTTTCAAGATACCTCACAATCGTTTCCATTGCGGCAAGCCATGAGGACGGCCGATTCTCCTGCGTCGAAAGTGTCCCACCAAGTGACGCAACAGCACCGCCGACAGCCTTGGCGTTGGCAACCTCGGGAAACTCGAGACCTCGGCGATGCATGTCGAGTTCCCGAAGCCGTGCGCGAATCTGCTCCATTTCCTCGGCGTCGACATGGGAAACATAAGATCGACGTCTGCCATCGTAGGTCCAGTGCAGCGCGCTCAAAATCTCTGCAGCGCCCTTTGTCTTGGCCACATGTCGCACATAGTCATCAGGAGCAAGTATGAAGGGTTTACCTCGGTCTTGTTGTTGTTGTGGCTTGCTGCTATTCGTCGCGTCCAAGGTCCGTGCGCGATGATCAAGAGCCTTTTCTGTGAATGCGCAAAGATTTGCCAGGATCGAGCTGCATCGACGCTTTGTATGAAAGAGACGAACAAGGCCAAACGCAACCTCCATCGGCGAGATCGCGTCCTCTGGCCGCCAGCCTTTTGCGCGAGCAGAGCTTGGTCCATTCTCAGATAGCTTTGCAGGTTGCAGCGGGACATTCTCCAGGCCTCGACCGTCCATCACACGCGGTGGGACAGTATGTGCAAACGAAGCGGTGAACTCGGCCAACGACACAGAGCCATCGTGGTCGATATCTCGGGAGCGGATCCACGCTGCAACCGCGGCGTCGCTGTTGTCGTGGCCACGCCTGAGTAAAGCTTCTTTGAGATCCCGCGCGGTGATGTAGCCATCACCATCAACATCAAAGTCCTCGAAGACCTTTTGAATCATCTTCAGCTGAAGCTCCTCGGTTGCGGACCGCGCGTGCATGTTTGCAAAGAACTTGGAGGCGTTGGCTTCGCGACTGCGAGGGCTTCGCGAGATCGGCGAAACGATGCGGGCAGCCGTTCTCGTTTGCGCGGCCTTGTGCGGCGACCGAGCCATGATCTCGCTGTTGCTGACTACATTTGACTTCCCTGTCACAATGGTGACTTCCAGAGCGCGAAGGGCACCCTCGATGTCGACCTTGCGACGCCATAACATGTCCTCCACATCTTTTTCCAGTTGCGGAAACCGGAAATCTTTCGACGTGGCCCCCTTTGGGATTGCAGCTGTGCCGCGCAAAACGTAAACGTCGGCACCGTCCACTCTTTCAAACCCTACGGCTTCCATGAGCTGACGGCCATGAGCCCACTGCCCAATGCACTTGAGAAAACGCGGGTTAGCGCAGCGCACTCGCCACTTACGTGAGTCTTTAGGATTCTGCAGCACATCCGTGACGATGACGAGACTCGTCTCCAGCGCAAGACGGAGCTGCGCTAGCGTACATTCCTGTTGAAGACTACGCACGGCTTCCCCAATTGTTTTCGAGCCGCCCTCCATAGCCCGAAGCTCCTTTTCGATTTCTTCGCGTCGTACCGTGAGGGTTGCAAGCGTGTCTTGAGGGACTCCCTCCACCATTGTGCGGCCGTACTTGTCCGCAACGCCACGCAGCGCCAACAGATGAACGTGATCCGTCCCAGCAGCGCCGTCCGTGGCAGAAGCTTTTCGCTTAGGGGCGAATCCCACTGCGTGCATAAGTTCAATGCCTCCTCGAAGACGTCCAATACGCGCCTGAAATGCCTTATCGCGGACCCTGACTTGCCACAAGTTCGCGTCATCAGGCCTCGCCAAGACGTCGTTCAAGTACTGCAGAGCAGTCTCGGCAGCAACGCGGGTATCGCGAGGTGTAGAGTGTAGACGAAGCATGGCAAAGGCAGCAGGCACCGTGGGCTCGCCTGAAACACTTTCAAAGACGAAGCCGAAAGCTGCCAGCAGCTCTGGTAGAGACGTGCGTGCTCGTGCTTTACAAAAGGCGTCAAGAGTTGCCCGGAGCGGGGCCGGATCTCGACCCGCTTTGCGCAAAAGCTCCTCAGTATCCGAGGCGCTGACTTCACCCGTCTCGTCCGCGTCAAGCTCCTCGAATGCGCGAACGAGCTTCTTCAAAATGTCAATGACCTCGTTCGAGCGTCCAAGAGAAAGCTTACGCAAAAGTGCTTCGTGCTGTTCTCGTGAGCCTTTCCACTCTCCAGAACGAAACGTCTGTGCAGCAAGCGCGGCGATCGTTTCCGTGTCACCAAGGGAGCTGCGTTGGCTTAGTGTCGCGCCACCAGCGCGCCCCGAGGTTCCTGATCCCCAAAGCTTTTCATAGTACGAGCCGACGCGCCCAAACTCGTCGCGCTCCGGGTCGCAAAACATGTACACGTATGCATGCGCAAATTCAGGCAATGATAGAGCATCATGCTTTTGAAGTCCCATGATGCGCATGTACTCGCTGACCTGTGACACCGAGGCCTCCTTGCCTGTGTCAACGAGCGCTACACGAACATACTTTGCAGGAAGAATACGCCTTCCACGCCGGGTTTTGGAACAATACTCCTCAAAGGCGTCCTCAATGGCGCCGATCGCATCTTCGTCAAGCCGCTTGGCCCAAGCCTCTCTCTTCCATAACTTGCGCTCCGCCACTTCGCTCCCACTAGACAGCGAAGATTCAGAACTCGTCGAGCTGTGCGAGTGATGTCTTTTTCGCCGTGAGCGACTTCGACCTCTGCCTCTGGCGCTTCCACCTCGACCACGACCGCGACCTCGACCCACGGAGGAAGTTGACGACTCGCTTTCGGAATCGGAGTCCTCCGAACTACTGTCCATGGTTATGCCAGTGTAAGCCTGGATGAACTCGACTAGGTCCACGGTGCCAGACCCATCAGCGTCAACTTCTTTTATCCAACGCTGCACATCTGCGCGCGAGAAGTCTTTGCCCATATCACGAAAGGTTTGAGCGACTTCCTTTTCCGTGAGCTCCCCGTTGCCGTCTCGATCGTACTTGTCAAAGGCTCGCTGAAGTTCTTTAAAGCGACGTGCACCAAGTATGGCTCTGCAACGTGCGCGATAGTCCTTTTCGCGCTCGATCTCGCTTAATCGAGGTGGTCGATGACTACGATCCGCCTCTCGCGAGGCCACGCGGCGCATTTTGGCCCAAATGGAAGATTTTTTCCCGCGAGACCGGCTGCGAGGGCTCTTGCTTCTGCTTCGCGATGAGTTCGCATTTAGCGAGCGAACTAAAGATGGTGATTTGTTCTGTTCCTTGTCACCGTCGTCGTAGTCGATGTCCACGCAGCCGTTTCGATGCACGCGAACAATCTGTCCCGGGTACCACGCAGTGCCGGTCCCGAACTGTGCTTTTACGCGATCGCCCACGACAAATTCGGACGACTTGCTAGGCTCTTTTCCTCGAGGGCTCCGACTTCGACGAGGGCTCCTGCCACCCCGAGGGCTTCGACTCCGCCTCCTGGTTCCGTGTCGCTCAGTCGAGCTCTCCTCGCTCTCCTCGCTGCTACTCTCGTCAAGTACCCCAAGATCGATGCAGATACTCTTGAATTCACCAAAGCTAAGAGCTTTAGCGGACGAGAATCCTTTACGCTTGCAGAACATGTATGCTTGTTTGCGCTGCTCGGAGCTAAGAGCTGTTCCAGTCACTTTGCGAATTACTTCTGCCGCCGTTCCTGGCGTGACTTTGGCTTCGCGATCAAACACGTACTTGAAGCGCTTCAGTTGACCATCATCCGCCGATTTTCGGCTGGCCGCCGGGCCTTCGTCCAGCAGCTCAATGTTTGCTCGAATAACTTGGTCATCGAAATCGCCGTCGTCAAAGGCCACTGCAAACGTTCCATTTCGGTTCACTGCCGTGATTTTGCCCGTGTAATATTCTGCAAAGCCCTTGAAACGCGCCTTGACTCTGGCATTCTTTGATAGAGAAGACTTGCTGCCTGCTCCCCGAGATGATTTTACCGCGCGAATGAGGCGCGCCTGAACCCTATTCTCTTTATCGCCATCGTCATAAGCGATGGCAAACGTTCCATCGCGGTTCACGGCGGTGATTCGTCCTTGATACCACACTGAACCGCCTCCGTACTTGGCCTCCACGGTCTGGCCCTTTTCAAATGAGTCACTCTGCTCCGAGGAAGACTCCTCACTTCCTTCCCTTCGAGGTGATCGTGACCTTCGCGGAGACCGGGACCGAGACCGAGATCTTGAACGGGAGCTTACACGTGATCGCCGAGGAGAAGATCGGGCTTTCGAATCAAGAGAGCGTACGAGAGAAGGGTCTACATGGCGCTCCGAGTCGCCATCATCATAGTCGATGTTGTACGTTCCATCACGGTTAACGCGTACGATTTGACCGGTATAAAACTTTGCCCCACCTCCGAATTTTGCTTCGACTCGGTCTCCTTCCCTCAAGTCGTCGCTTTGTGGATGGTCCTCCTCCGCACTACTCCCTTCCAAAAGGCCTAGCTCCCGACATATGTCGACCAATTGCGCAAACTCAATTGGGTCTCGTGGTCGCAAACCCTGCTGTCGGACCATGTTCATCATCTGTCTTCGTTCTGCTGAAGACAGGGCACGGCCGGAGAATTTACGCAAAAGCTCGCCTGCAGTGCCAAGGGTCACATCTTGCGATTCACGATCGAAGAGATATCGGAGTCGGTCTTCGGCACTTGCGTTGCCTTGCTTCGATCGACTTCGAGAATTTGACACTGATCGAATGAGATTTGGTGCGACGTGACGCTCCGCATCGCCATCATCATAGTTGATGTCACAGGCGCCACTTGCGTGAACACGCACGATCGTACCCTTGTACCATTTCGACTTGCCACCAAAGCGGGCCTCAACCTTGTCGCCGCGCTTGAAAGAAGAACCTGCATCTGTCTCCGAATCGGTCGGCTCGCGACGCGGCGACCTCGATCGAGAGCGAGAACGAGATATGTTCGACGCGCGAATAAGATGCGGAGCAACGCGACGCTCCGCATCTCCATCATCGTAGTCGATATCACAGGCGCCACTTGCATGGACACGCACAATCGTACCCTTGTACCATTTCGACTTGCCACCAAAGCGAGCCTCAACCTTGTCCCCACGCCTGAAAGAAGGACCCGCATCTGTCTCCGAATCGCTCGGCTCGCGACGCGGCGACCGCGATCGAGAGCGTGAACGAGAAGCAACTGATGTACGAATAAGATGCGGAGCGACACGACGTTCGGCATCTCCATCATCGTAGTCTATATCGCAGGCGCCACTTGCATGGACGCGCACAATCGTGCCCTTGTACCATTTCGACTTGCCGCCAAAACGAGCTTCAACCTTGTCCCCGCGCTTAAAACCGGGCTCGACATCGGTCTCCGAGTCCAGAACATCTCGTCGTGGCGATCGGCTTCGTGAAGGCGTTGTCAAAGAGCGAACAAGATGCGGCGCAACGCGGCGTTCGGCATCTCCATCATCGTAGTCGATATCGCAGGCGCCACTTGCATGGACGCGCACAATCGTGCCCTTGTACCATTTCGACTTGCCGCCAAAGCGGGCTTCAACCTTATCCCCGCGCTTAAAGCCGGGCTCGGCGTCCGTTTCCGAGTCAAGAACATCTCGTCGTGGCGAGCGGCTTCGAGAAGGCGTTGTCAAAGAGCGAACAAGATGCGGCGCAACGCGGCGTTCGGCATCTCCATCATCGTAGTCGATATCGCAGGCGCCACTTGCATGGACGCGCACAATTGTGCCCTTGTACCATTTCGACTTGCCGCCAAAACGAGCTTCAACCTTGTCGCCGCGCTTAAAGCCGGGCTCGACGTCCGTTTCCGAGTCAAGAACATCTCGTCGTGGCGATCTGCTTCGTGAAGGCGTTGTCAAAGAGCGAATAAGATGCGGCGCAACGCGGCGCTCGGCGTCACCATCATCATAGTCGATGTCACAGGCGCCGCTTGCATGGACGCGTACAATTGTGCCCTTGTACCATTTCGACTTGCCGCCAAAACGAGCTTCAACCTTGTCGCCGCGCTTAAAGCCGGGCTCGACGTCCGTTTCCGAGTCAAGAACATCTCGTCGTGGCGATCTGCTTCGTGAAGGCGTTGTCAAAGAGCGAATAAGATGCGGCGCAACGCGGCGCTCGGCGTCACCATCATCATAGTCGATGTCACAGGCGCCGCTTGCATGGACGCGTACAATTGTGCCCTTGTACCATTTCGACTTGCCGCCAAAACGAGCTTCAACCTTGTCGCCGCGCTTAAAGCCGGGCTCGACGTCCGTTTCCGAGTCAAGAACATCTCGTCGTGGCGATCTGCTTCGTGAAGGCGTTGTCAAAGAGCGAATGAGGTGCGGTGCAACGCGGCGCTCGGCGTCACCATCATCATAGTCGATGTCACAGGCGCCGCTTGCATGGACGCGTACAATTGTGCCCTTGTACCATTTCGACTTGCCGCCAAAACGAGCTTCAACCTTGTCGCCACGCTTGAAGCTTGTCTCGTCTTGAGGAGATACGGCTTCGTCATCTGCGCTCGGTCCGAGGGCACCCATCTCTTCGCAAAGCTCGAGAAAGAGTTCTTCCGAAAACTGGTCCCGCGGACCAAGGCCCTGCTTACGAACGAAACTTGCAACTTGTTGACGCTGCGAGGCGAGAATCGGTTTGTTGGTAAGCTTTCGAAGTAAGGAAGAGACATTGCTCGCAGTAACCCGGGGGGTCGCATTAAAGAGTTGAATCGCCTCAGATTTCGATTGAGAATCTTGCAAATTCTCGTCTTGAAATCGCGTTGTGCGTCTCCGCGAAGAGTTGCGTTCTCGCGCAGGATTGTCTTCGATCACATAGTTGTCGTGATCTTGTACGCTGCGTACCAGTCGTGGAGAGACCCCCCGCTCCTTGTCACCATCGTCATAGTTGATGTCGAGGGTCCCATTCGGATGCACGCGCACGATGGTACCATTGTACCATTTGGATTTGCCGCCAAACTTTGCTTGCACTTTTTGGCCACGAGCAAAGGAGGGGATTGCCCCATCTGAAATCTCATCATTTTCGAAGCGGTTTTGTGCCTGGCCTCTTGAGGCGCCCCCGCGTGCGCCTGAGGAGGCAGGGCGAATGCCGAGTTCTGCGCAAAGTTCTTCAAAGAGTATCAAGTCAAAGACATCGCGGGGCCCAATCCCATTAGATCGCGCAAATGCTTGAATTGCCCTTCGCTGTGAACTCAACACTGGTTTGCCCGTAATTTTGCGGAGAACATTTGATACGTTGCTGACCGTGACGCGTTTTTCCTTCTCAAAGATATCCTGTATGAGCGAGCTAGAGTCGTTCATACCAGAGTCCAGAGAGGAGACTCCCGGGGAGCGAGGGCCTCTTTGACTTTCCGTCCGTGATTCATTGATGGGACGTATTTTATCAACAGAAGCCTTTCGAATAATCTCTCCATCATCGAACCCAACATCGAAAGTCCCATCACGATACGCTCGTCGGATGCTACCCTCCAACCATTGCAAGCTGAATGATTCCTGGGCCTCAACCCTGTCGCCAACATGAAAGTCAACTGTGACATTATCGACGCCGTCGGCTCTACCTCTACTACCTCTTCTTTGGCCAAGGTTCCTTGGCTGTGCTCTTGGCTCAAGCGCCTGAATCATGCTCGCCTCGACATTTTTCTCAAAGTCGCCATCGTCGTAATCGATGTCAAAGGTTCCATCGCGATTTGCTTGACGAATTTGACCATCATACCAGCGAGACTTGCCGCCGAAACGCGCCTTGACGCGATCGCCGGTCTCATATGAGGCAGTCTCATCGTGCGCGCCTTCGGTATGTCTTTTGCGCGATGGAAGAGCGCTTGACTCGCGCGAGACGTTCTCGTGAACTTGTAATCTCGCGCAAAGCTCCTCAAATTGGGCCAGCGTAAGTTCGTCGCGAGGCCCGAGACCAAGCGTGCCAACAATGAAGTCCCGAGTTTGCGCTCTTTGTGAAGGTGGAACTGGACGGCCCGTTAACTTTCGCAGTAAAGCAGGAACTACACTGAGTGTGACTCTGCGTTCCTTCTCGAAAAGATACCGAACACGTTCGAGTTCGCCAGACGCTGTGGAGGCAACGGAGCCAGCACTTGCGGAGCGCTGCATCGATTGTACTGGCGAGCGACCGATATTCGCAGATCGCCTCGAGCTCGAGATGGAAGTGTCTGCTGCGATCCCAAGACGCTCGCAGAGGTCTCTGAACTGTTCAAAAGTTAATTCGGCTCGACTTGGAACGCCAAGTTCGCGTTGAAACGTCGCTATTTTCTGACGTTGAGAAGACAAAATAGGTTTTCCCGAGACTTTGCGAAGTACCGAAGGGAGTTTGTTGAAGGTGACTGGAGCTTCCGAGGCAAAAATTGCAGCAAGTGGGTCGTCGTGTGCGTCCTCGTGCGTCGAAGTGCGCTCACGTCGCCGGGATGATGATGCTATCGTTGTTTTATCGGAAGCCTTGGCCTCTATGCCAAGTGGTTCTCGCCCAGAGCCGTGAGCATGTCGCCGTCTCTCGTTACTTTGTCCTGCAGCGTGATGCTGGGGTTGAATAGTGATGCGAAGCTGACCCGTGGAGTCGGAAAGGGCACAAAGCGCCCGATCAAAGCCTTGCTCAAGCAGCTTTGCAAGCTTGTACTGCCTCGAGCCAAGCTTGCTGGGGCCAGTTAGTTCGTCTGCCCATAGTTCCACGGCAAGAGTCGAGTCAGGGTCGTCGGCCAGGTCTGCTTTGAGAGTAAGGTCCGTGCTCTCGTTCCAACGCGGTTGGTCACCAATTTTCACAGATGTCTGCCATTCCACGGGTCTTCCGCGCGAGAACTCTGACGCAACGACTACTTTGACAAAGGGGTAAAGCTCGTCGCTGGCCTCGACAACTCTGCGCAGTCGTCTTCCTTCGTGAATCTCGACGTGGAGGGTGGGAGCGTCGCCTTGGGACGAAATCTCGTTGTCCGGGCTGCGTCGATGACTTCGGCCTCGAGGCGAAGGATCATGCTCGAATCGGTTTGGGCTCGCCCTCGACTGCGCGGACCTCTCGCGGGTCCGCGCATATCTCCGAGGCTCCGTGCTTTCTTCGATCTCGCCGCGTCTCCTGTGGAGGTAGTCGTCGTCGTCGTCGTCGTCGTCATTCCAACCGCGCGCTTCCGGGCTCGACAGCTCCCCGTCTGACCTGCCACCGCGCACAGCCCGAGGCCGTCGCGCATGCATGTTCTCGAGCGCAGTGGCGCCTGAGTATCGACCAGCGCCAAGGTCGTGCGCCACGGCCTCGTTTCCACGTATCTACCTCGGCGCGCTTGTTGTTTGGCGCGCTCGAGTCCGCGCGTTAGGCTCTGTGCCCAAGTTTTGGGCTTGAAGGAAACCGGCCCAACGGGCAAGCTTTTCTGAATAGACCCCTTTTCTCTTCTTCCTTTTTTTTTCCCCTGTCGCAACACGAGGTTGCCATTACCCATCGCGCTTTCTTTTCGGGCCTCGAAAAAAAGCAGTGACTTGTGTATATACGCTGCGCTGCGCTGGGCTCGACTGGATCGCAGTTCTCGCTGCGAGCGTGTTCGAGGTATACGAGTTGTTTTCAACCTTTGCCGCGGTTCGATTTGTCTTCGCTCCACCACGTCAAGTTGGACGTTGTCTTCCTTGCACTCTATGTGCTGCAGTGCACATAGGCCTGGTGTTTGTTTCTTTAACCACGGCTTGCCCAAGGCTTGCTTGGCTTGGCTTGGCTCGCCAGTGCCTTGCCAAACCCGTTGCGCATGCCCGAGACGAGCGCGGAGGCTCTGCGAGATTTGGCGTGCGTCGCAAAGCGAGTTTGCGGTTGCGGCCCCGCTGCTGGTGTGGCGGTTGCTGCGGCCGCAGCTGCCGCGCGGAGCTGCATTGGTGGCCAAGCAACCTGAAGGGAGGGAGGGAGGCAGGGTTGGCGCTCTCGTTTCGTTCGTTACACACGGCTTCGGAGACGCTCGCCCTTGGGCCGCTCGCGCGTCGCGATGGCGTCGGAGATGCAGGCCAAGGTGCCAGGGGGCGTAGCCATGTTCTCTGCGAAGATGCGGCAGCGCCCACGAAGAGCCAAGCGAGGTATTTGCTTTTCCGCGGAGCCCCAAGGTAAGCGAATTGAGAGACCATCGAGAGCAGCCAGGTCGCACGTAACCTGCAGCTGCGCGCGGCGAAGATGATGTATAGTATGTGAATGTGGCTAACGGGTTCACAATGAGACGCAGTGCACGAGTACGAAATCGACAGTCCATCATCACGGCGCCTCGAAGTGCGGCGCAAGGTCTCGAACCCGGCGAGCATCAAGTTTGACCTCTTCAAGATTGAGCTCGAGGCGCGAGGTATTGATCCCAAGCTGAAGACCAGCAAAAAGAGGCTCCTTGAATGCTTCAACACGGAGCTACGCGGGGACTTGGAAAAGATTGGCATTAGTGGTGCCACAGGCACCAACGAAGAACTTTCTGCGATGCTCGAGCTCGCAACTTTCTTGCGTCGACGCGCGAACATGCGGAATTCGGGGATCGCCTGCGTGTGCGACGGCGCGACGGCGAAGATGCCCGTGGATATGTATATCGAGGAGCTAGACCAGCAGCTTGCGGATCGCAAGATTCTTGTGACTGAAAAGGGTCGCAAGGCGCGCATTGCAGCCCTCGAAGAGGCACTGCTCAAAGAATCGGAGGGCCTTATTGGCGACGGTTTTGATTTCGGAAGACGTTTTGTTAGAGTTGAAGACATGCTCTCGCTGGAGGAGTACAGCGACAAGGAGCTGCGTGAAGAGATTAAATCTCGCGGTATGAAGGCGCCTCGCAAAAAGCAAGAGAAGTTGGAGCTTTTGTACAAGATTGTCGAAGACGAACTTGAGAGTCAAGTACGCGCCTGCTTTCACGAGGAACTTCTCGACGAGTTGGTCCGCCTTGGCGTGAGCGCTGCAAGTAACTCGAGTTCGGCGCCCTCGACAGAGGTTCTTGCCGACAAAACGCACACGCTTCGCGATGCAGCAAACAAGGCATCTCCGCCTCGAGCCGCTATGGCGGCTTCGAAATCTGGCGGAGACGGGAAGAGCACGCCTCGATCGACGCGCAAGCGCAAGCGCACGTCCGTCGAGGACACCACGACATCATCACCGCATGAGGCGGTAGAGGTAGAAAAAGGAGAAGGAGGCCGAGGAGAACTAAAAGTAGAAAATCGTGCCTCCCACACGCGAACGCGGCGCGTGACGGGGCCTCGTACCGTCCGAGATACGCCTTTGTCCACGCGACGACGTCGCGCTTCTCGAGCGCGCGCTGTGGAGGCAGTGGAACAAGAAAATAGCAATGAAGGTGACACTTTGCTCGATGAGGATGTCCTTGTGAGCACGCCGGCTCTGAGTCCACGACGAAAAGATGAATCAGCGCAGTTGCGTCAAGAAGAGAACCAGGAAGAGATGCTTGAAACTCCAGCGAAACGCATGCGCAGATTTGCCGAGGCTTCCCTTCAGCGCGCAGGGTGGGGCATGGTCTTCAAGTCTGCCTCGCCCTCGCCGGCGGAAGCTGCGGAGCTCGCAAGATCTGCGCGCGAGGCGCTCGAGAGTCTCGAGTCAAATGCTCTCTTCGACCTCCTTTTTCGCAGCGGCAAGTGGCGCGAAGACTATCGTGAACCTCCTTGCGAGGTCAAGCAGGGTTCGTGCGTGCTTCAGTAGTAGCCGCGCTCGTGGGCCAAGAGAAGCGCTGGGCGGCGTGGGCAGCGTTACACTCTTTGCCAAGGTTTGTGTGTGTGGAGGGAAGGAGAGGAGAAAGAGAAGGCGACAAGGAGGGCTCCTCCAGGAAGGAAGGAAGGAAGGAAAGCAAGGATGGACTTTCTGCCAGAGACGATGAAGAAAACAAGCTGAGAATAAAAGTAATGTAAGGCTCTTCTTGCAATCAATTCGCGGTGGTATCTGTCTTGTGGTTTACATTGTAGCCTATAGTATGACTGTTTACTGGTTTGTCGTGGCGCACACGCACAAAGCGAGCGAGGAAAGCGTCAACGGCTGCGTGACTCTCAGGAAATAATGACAGTAAGCCATCGCCGCACAGGATCGGTGATGTCCTCAAATGTTGCAAAGGTCCACTTGTAGCGCCCTTGTCGAGCCTCCATGGCGCCCAACGCGTTGTCGAGTGTCTCGATAACGTCCTGAAGGCAGTTCCAAAGAGGAGGCTCCGATGTCTTGACGGTGAAAATCACGGGCGAGAATGTAGGCACGAATCGGTCCGTTGTAATACAGTAAAAGACCTCTCGCCAAGTCGACATGATATGGTCCCAGGTTTCGGCGATAATCAAAGAGTGATGGCCAACCAGAAGGTCGCAGTACTCTACAAAACTGAGTGTGGTCGCGAGAAGCAGGCACACAGGCCGCAGAGGATCGGCATCTTCGCGAAGACGCCCTCGTAAGGCGTTAAGTATTCTTTTCAATCCATTTCGGCCCCGCGACAACGCCTTGGAGTAGGCTTCTTCACCGAGCGACTTGTTTCGGCGATCCAAAAAGGTTGCGCAGCACCGTTTTGTCTCGAGATAGAACATGCGCTCCAGCTTATTCTCTCCCGGATGAAAGCAACGGGACCGAAACTTGTGCAAGTTCCACCCTTTGCCGGTGCCGGGAGTTGATACGATGGCCCCGTCCTTGATGTAGTCCTCGGAGCTTCCGAACCAAATGTAGTGCAGCGCCTGGATGGATGCTGCAAAGGCGTCATGCTTGGCATGCAGCGGTCGCGAGAGCGTGGCACGAAGGCTTTCGCAATTTTCTTGCGTGGCGAGATGGTACTCGAACTCTGACTCTTCGAGCATGTACTGTTTGACTGTTCTTGTCACCGTTGACGCGGGATCGTCGATGCCGTTAAAGAGCCACATTTCAAGGGCTGGGCCTGCAACGTTCACTTCGCGCGCAAAGTTCTCAATGGAAAGGTCGTGGCGCTGCATGAAGGCGACAGCCATCGAGATGGCCTGAGCGTTCATGATGTTTGCGGCGGATTCAATGGGGCGGCTTCTGTTCTTCGAGGCCGAGACGATGGGTCGATGCACCATTGTTGTCTTGTTGAGGCTGGCGGTTGTAGAGAATGAGGTGATGGTCGCGGGCGCCGGTGATGGTGGGTTCGACTGGGAAAGATGTCGCGGCTGGTTCGTGTCGTTGCTGTTCGAGCTGGTTGCAGTCGTTTTCGGGGTCGGCTTCGACACGGCAGCTCCCTGGTCCACGTTGTCGCCTTGCACGCCCCCTGGCGATGCACTTGTGTCCCGATCTCGCGACGCGACATGGACTTCAGGGACGGTGTCGTGTTTTTCTCCTCCTTTTCCTCCTTTTCCTTCATCATCATCATCATCATCATGATCATGTTCTTCATCGACTTTTCCGGTTCCTTGTGAGGTCGCCGCTACCACCGCTACTGAAGCTGGCGGTGCTGCTTGCTGCTGGTCTTCCTTGGCGCCGCGCTTGGTCTCGGGGTCGGCCCCCGCGAGGCCCCAGGTCTCTCCCGAGGGGCTGTCCACGTCGTGCGGAGGCACGCTGTCTGTGTCCGCGTCTCCGTGGTCCGCGTCTGCTGCCTCCGCGCCCGCGCTCGCTCCCGCGCTCCCTCCTCCCCGCTCGCCGCCCTTCTCCACGTCGCCGCCGCCGCCGCCCAGCAGGTCCTCCTCCTCCTTGTTTTCCTCGCCCCTGCCGTTGTTCTCCTCGTCGCGGCGCAGCGCCGGCGGCACGTTGGCCCTGCCGCCGCCCCGCCGCGCCTCGGGCCCGCGCTGCCCGCGCTGCCCGCGCTG